>JADRCH010000053.1:1929544-2048275 GCA_019843965.1 Rhynchomys soricoides | reverse complement strand
AAGCAGGGCTCCATGGGAGAACCTGCTGCTTCTGGATCACCCCCCCCCTCCCCAGGCAGTCCTAAGAGAGGTTTGTTTCTTGAGGTCCTGGAGGCTGGAAGGCCAAGACTGGAGTGTAGTGGGCTCAGTTTCCTCTGATGAGCTCAGTGGCTTGCAGGTGGGCACTTCTCCCCTGTGCCCTCCACCGATCAATTGTCCCTCTGTGCCTGCCAATTCTGCTCTCCCCTCCCCCACCTTCCGTGATGGCAATGGACCATTGTCATAGGTTTTAGGATGCTAGGCTAACTCTCTGACACAGCTACATCTCTATCCCTTGTTTCTCTAAAATGGCAGATTGCTGTGTAAGTAATTTCAGGCTGATCTGGAATTCAAGGTCTTCTTACCTCAGCCCCCAGAGCGCTGTAATCACAGGCATGTATGAGCAGACCCAGATCAAATCTCTCCTTACAAAGACACCATCACTGTGAATTGGGATCCCTTCTAGAGATTTCTGCAAAGACTCTCCCTCCAAACACAGTCACATCAGGGACTAGAGCCTCTTGTGAATTCAGGGACCACAGTTCATTCCACAGCAGTGTCCCGAGAGAAGTACCATTTGGGCCACGATGTAAAACAGTGACTTGAAAATCAGTGACAGAAAGGGAAACTCCAGACAGGTGAGCACTGCCCAAGAAGCCTCTGGGATAGCTGGGGGTAGGTGAGGGGCTTGAGGAAGATTCTAGAACATGGTGCCCATGGAGAAGGAGCTGTGGGCTTTGATGAGAATCATAGTCTCTGATCCAAGCTCCTCTAGCTGATATAAAAAGATGGCAGATCTCCTCCACTGTGAAAACAGTGAGCTGAAGAAAGCCAGGGGTGGGGGTGGGGGTGAGGGTGAGGGAAGGGGAGTCAAGTGAGAGACCCTTGAGAGGGCAGAGTGAGACAGCAGCCACTGGGCCTGCACCAGGACCTTGTGATGCATAATGTATAAGATCACAGAAAAGGAAGTAGAAGCATTGATGGGGACATTGTGGGGTCTTGGGTGCTGGGATGGCTCCTGTCCTTCTGCCTGGCCAGTGGAGAATGCCTGATTGAGAGCCACACCCTGGATAGGACACCCCCCAGGAATGAGGACATTGGGTAAGGTACACAGTGACTCTTGTGCCTTAGAGATGCGCAGTAGAGATAAGTGAGGGCACTGGGCAGAGAGAATGTAAATTTCAGAGGAGCCAACCAAACAGAGACCACTTTCTTACCCCTGTGCTCCTTCTGCATTTAGGCCACTGCAAGGATACTGTCCATCCAGGTAGTCCAGGACACCCACCCTATTCTGCAGCACCGTGATTCAGATCTTCCATAGAAGGGTGGGCGACTTCTTTCTACTAACTCAGTTCTAGGGCCCCTAGCTTCTGTCCATACCTCCTCAGTAGTGCTTTCTGTGTGTTTGTAGAGCAAATAAGATACTGAATAATGGAATCTGTCCCTGAAATTTCAATACCAACAGACTTGAGCATCTTTTGGATACACTCAACAGAATCATTGTTAGGCCTCTGGAAAGCCTTCAAGCCACAGCTAATGGTGGTTTGGACATCCCTGCTTCTCTCGCCCCTGTTCCTCAGCTCCAGTTCTATCTCCCAGAGACCACTTTCAGGACACTCATTCCAAAGCTCTTTAGGATTCCTGCCCCCATTTCCTACCCACATCTTGCTGTAAGGGATATGCTACTTCTCAAAGAAGTGCAGGTAGGGGTAGGGTGGAACCCAGAGAGATAGATGGCAACCCAATGTCCTCAGATTGCTCAGTGACCTCCATTGCTCAGAGCTCATGGTACATCCGTATCCACTTAACTTGGTGTCCTTGGAGCCATGGTAATGAAGGCTAATTCTTAGGACTGCACAGAAGGTCTGGATGCCACTGGGGCAATATTAGTGGCATCTTATGGTTGCCAGCCAGCATGAAGCAATGTAGTTAAGGCAGGGGTTATAGCAATGACTGTAAAGATTTGCTGCCAGTGACAGCTGGACAAAGTCCAACAAGGCAAAGAAGCACACACTGTGGCCCATAAGAAAGAAAAGGAGCCATGTTTGGTCCCAAGGAGCCTGAGCTGGCCAGCATCTCCAGAGGTTATGTATAGAATTCTCAAGTGTTAGAGCTGTCAAGGACCCGGAAGATAATGTCCACCCTCCTCTACCCAGAGGATGCAAGCAGCCAGCAAAGTCGGCATCAACACTGGATCATGACTTCCATCATGAGGTCACATTAAAGTCTACAGGGGCAGGATGGAGAGACAGCTCAGCCAGTCATGCTTGCTAGGTAACCATGAGGACCTGAGTTCAGGTCCCCAAACCTACATAAAAAACTGATCACAAGCAGTAGATAGCCAATGAGAAAAACTCAGGATTGGCCTTGGAGGGATTTTTGTTTGTTTGTTTGTTTCATAAAGCTTAGTCTGGGAATTTTTTTTAACCTTACAGTGGTTTTGCTTATAGTATAGTCTCTGGTTTTTGCGTTGTTATGGGAGTCTTGTGTGTGCAAATGTGTGTGTGTCTGCATCTGTATGCATGTTTGTGGTTTTTCTTTGGCTCTTTTTTTTTTTTTTCCCTGTTCATTTGTTTGTCTTTATCTTATTCTGGTTTGTCCGTTTTTTATTTTATTTTTAGATGCCTGTTTATTTTCTAATGCGAGAGGACAATAGAGGGGTTGGGTAGATTTGAGTGGGTGGGGAGGCAGGAAGGATCTAGGGGCAGGGAGGGGAGGGGAAACCATAGTCTGAATATATTGTGTGAAATAAATCTGTTTTCGATGAAAAAAAATGAGAAGAAATAAGAAATCTGAACTTGGTAGCTGCACTTGTGATCCCAGTGCTGGTGGGGCAGAGACAGGAGGACCCCTGAGACTCTCCTAGGCAGCCTGACCTGCTTGCCAAGCTCCAGGCCAATGAGAGACTGTCTCAAAAACAAAGTGGATGGCTCCTGAAGATGAGAGAGAGAGAGAGAGAGAGAGAGAGAGAGAGAGAGAGAGAGAGAGAGAGTTAGTTTTCAGAAGCCAGGATTCTGCCATCTCTAAGCACCAGGGATGCTTCTGGCTTGCTTAGACCTGTGGTGCAGGCCATGAAGGGTCAAAGGCTCAGCGCTTGCTATAGGCTGACACCTAGAAGGCACAAGTGAAATGGCCTCCCCAGTCCTCTAGCCCTAGCCCTAGTAGTCTACACACACACACACACACACACACACACACACACACACACACCCTGGGTCCCCTGGGCTGACCCAGGACTCCCTGGCCTGCCCA
Source organism: Rhynchomys soricoides (assembly GCA_019843965.1). Taxonomy (NCBI): domain Eukaryota; kingdom Metazoa; phylum Chordata; class Mammalia; order Rodentia; family Muridae; genus Rhynchomys; species Rhynchomys soricoides. The sequence continues at coordinate 2,045,005 of JADRCH010000053.1, read as the reverse complement.
GATCCTCTGCAGGTTTCCTACTGGGGACCTCCCCCCATGTGTAGAATGCAGCTTTGGAGTATCCTTTCCGTCCTTGGGGTAGCACCTGTTCTATCCTGGGGACAACCATCTTTACCCTCTTGCCTCCAGCAAGTTCTGTATTCATCTGTGCCCCAGAATCCCAGATACTTCCTTTTACCTTGGGCACTTAGCAGATGTTCTGACCTCCAGTGAATCTTTCTCCTCCTTCTTGCCCATACATCTTGTCCGGTTCCTTTCCCTATGCCCCCATTTCATTACCAGGATGGGGTGAGCCCACAGTGATCTTTGCTATGTGTTTCTTTACCCCAAGAGTCCGCAAGCCCCTGGGATCCAGACCTCACTTCCTGTGAGCCCCGGCCCCCAGATCTCATTCCTATTCCTCTCCAGGACCTGACATGGTTGTGCTGCAGGTGTCTGGGTGCACGCTCTGTCTCCCACGCTAGGATCAGCTCCTCGAGCACAGCGGTTGACTATTCATCTTTAATTCCATAATTACAAAGACAACAATCCTATCGCGCCTGCCAAGTGCCAGGCACAGTCCTGAGTGCTTTATACATATTAACTCTTTTAATCCTGACCCTGCTGGGGAGGCAGATGTGATGATGACCCTGGTCTACAGGCACAGTAGAAGCACACACGAGGGATGACATGACATGAGTGGCAGGCTCTGTGGCCAGGGAGGTGGGGTTTTAGCTCCCGTGGGTCTCTTCCAGTGTGCCTGGTTTGGAGTGACTTCTGAGGTCTGTGGAGTAACTAAGACAGATGCAGGGTCTGTGAGAGAGATATCTAAAGGTTTCTTCTAGTATAAGAATGATTTCAGCCTGGGCAGTGGTGGCGCACGCCTTTAATCCCAGCACTTGGGAGGCAGAGGCAGGCGGATTTCTGAGTTCGAGGCCAGCCTGGTCTACAGAGTGGGTTCCAGGACAGCCAGGGCTACACAGAGAAACCCTGTCTCAGAAGAAAAAAAAAAAAGAATGATTTCAGGTCCAGTTAGAGCTCAGCCAGGTGTGTGTGTGTGTGTGTGTGTGTGTGTGTGTGTGTATGTGTGTTGCTGTGATGGAATACAAAGTCCCTGTTTTTTGAGAGATGATCTCTCACTGGCCTGGAGCTCCCCCAAACAGGACAGGTGAACCTCAGGGACTCATCTGTTGCTGCCTCCCTAATGTGGGGATGACAAGGGTGCACCACCGTGCCTGGCTTTTATTTTTTAAGAAAGAGCAGGTCCTGGGGCTTGAACTCAGATCTTGTTCTTGTACAAGAAGCACTTCACCAACTGAAATAGCTCATGGCTTTAAACTTTGCAGCCTCCTTCTCAGGCTAGGCAGGTGACTCAGCCCAGCAGAAGCACCAAGGGCATATGGTAGAACAGAATCATCTGGTTTGTTGAGGTCACACACATCCATCAGATACTCAAGGATCTGTCCAGCTCTGGCTCCTCTCATGGGGAATGAGGAAGATGGACTGTCTGAGACCTCATGCAGTCTGACACTGAGACACTAAACAAGGGACAACTGCCTTCATCATAGCTAATCTATCTATGCTACAGTGTGAATAGACTCTTAGCTGGTGTCCTCTCCAATCCCAGAAGCCTCTGGGGCGTCCCCTAAGCTTCCATTCAAGAGTCGGACTTCTCATAACTTGGGGCTTGCCTGCTTGGTTCATTTCTTCCTGAACCATATTAACATGAGCTCCTGATACCTGACAGGAGCCATGGTGAAACGTGGGTGGAGAGGCAAGGACTTGGTGCCAGCGTGGCATTAAATGTTTATAAATTTGGAACAAGATAGCACACCGACTGCTTCAGAAGGGAGGTAGAGAGTATGCTGTGTACCTAGGGGACTTGTGTCTCTTGGCTGACAGCTGAGCTGATGGGGAGGGTGGAGCTGGCCCATCAGGGATGGCTCTACACCCCTAATTCCCCAACAGGAAGTGACCACCCAGAGTTGTTATTTCTGGGAGTTCATAAGCATTTTGGTCCGTAGGGCTGAAGGCACAAGTTGGGAAGGAGAAAGAAGAGGTGTGTGCTGGGTACACACGTGTACGTGCATCTGTAAGCGTAATGTCACATGTGACCTTTTGCCTCTCCAGGCAAATCTGACCAAGGTCACTTGGCTAATGAGTCAGTGAATTTGGAAACTATTAACTGTCTTATTTGATAGCTATTAAGTATCTTCTGTGTACCAGGCACTGGTCTGGCACTAGGGGTTCAGGGGTGTAAGGATGTAGAGGAGAGCCCTTACCTTCCTTGTGTTTCTAGGAGGATGAGCAGGCTGAGAATCAGAAGTACTCAGATATGAGAAGCCGTGTTATCTATCAGACACTGTGAAGGTTGAGATATGATGCTGGAGCCAGTGGAGTAGGGGTGTCTGAAAAGGACCCTCTCTGAAGAGGTGGCACAGGGACAGTAGCCCAGGTGAAGTGGGGTGAGGGGAGGCTGAGGAACCCTGAGAGCCAGGCCTGATAAAGGGTTGAGCACAGTGCAGTGTGTGGTGAGATCAGGAAGGAGCCCTGCAGAGAGTCTGGAGAGAAGAGAGCCAGCAAGCAGAACAGGGGACTTGAACCACATGAGCATGGATTCGGGCTTTTATTCTTCATAGGAGGGGGAGCCCCTGCTATTGACATGATTTTTACATCTGATTGGGCTCTCTGCTGCCATGTCCCTGTGCTCACAGGGACGGGGAAGGGGAGCGGTACATCAGTGAGGAGGTTGTCAGGGATGGTTGCGGGTCCCAGCCAGGGTGCCTCCCTGAGACAGCAGAGCAGTGAGCTGTGGATGTCTGTGCGGTTGTGTCTGGGGTGCCTTTAGAAGTAGCACTGGAAGGAGGTGCTGAGCTGATGCACTGGGTGTGAAGGGATGAGGAGTTAGGCTGAAGTTTGGAGCCCCAGTAGTGGGATGTACAGTAAAGATGCTCATCCCTAAGACGGGGAAGACTTGGGGGAGCTGGGTTGGAAGGTGACTCCCAGAGGCCAGTGGACCATTAGAAAGGCCAAGAGACACTATACTTACTCTGTGGTGAGAGGTAGGTAGGGACCTAGTGGCTCAGCCTGCAGCCTGCAGAGCTGGAGTCCAGAAACCTGTCAGTCTTCTCCTCAGCCACACCATTGTTACAGAGAGTAATCCTGGCCATCTCCTACAGCCAACTCCTGTGTCGTAGATAGGCTCTGCTGATCTAAATCCAAATAGCTGATGGGTTTTCACAGGCACCAGGAAGCTGTCCAGGCTGTGGCTAGCTAGAAGCCAAGGGTGGAGAAGAGCCATTCCACAGTCATGTGATCAGCTCCAAGATGATATGGTGCTTTCCCACAGTAGCTAGACCATGGAGTAGTTTCTCATTCATTCATTCAGCATACTTACACCTTTTCTCAGCGCTGTGACAAAATACTTGACAAAGTGACTTGATGACGGGTCTATTAGGTTCTCTGTTCCAAGTTGTAGAGTGGTGAACACATGGCAGCAGGTGCATGAAGCGACTGGTCACATCCATCCACAGTCAAGATGCAGAGAGGGATGAGGGCTGGTGCTCAGCTCCCTGTCTGAGAGCCTAAACTCTTGGGATGGTGCTGCCCATATTTGGGGTGGGTCTTCCCACCTTAATTTAAACCTCTCTGGAAAGGCCCTCACAGATGTACCTAGAGATGTGTCTGTCTCTATGCTGATGCTAAACAGAGTCAAACTGACAGCCAATATTAACCATCGCTGGGACTGAGGTTTAAGTTGATCTAGACATACCTACCATCTCTCAGAGTCCCAGAGTCTTGCCTGCCTGAGGTTAAGGCCCTAGCAATGACCAAGGTTAGTTGGAATATCGCCACCAGTGAAAGAAGGGGAGTCTGTGTAAGTGCCCACCCCAGACCCAGCCCTTCCTCCCTTCTGATTGGATGTCAGCCTGCTTTAGGAGTACAGTTATCAAAGGGGCAGTGAGTGCCCTGAACCAAAGCACTGGCAGCTTTCCAAGTTGGGAGCATCACAAAGAAGGGAGAGCCACCCATGAAACCCCATGGGGCAGAGAGGGCCCATGAGGACAGGCATTGGCCAGGCCCCAGACACACTTACCTTTCCAGGAAGACTGGCTGGGTGGGCACGGAGAGGCTTTGTTTCCAGTAAGAAGACAGAGCCAGGCTAGGCATGCACCCCTTCGGTGGAGGGAGCTTGGGGCTCCATGGGAGTCCTAATGACTGCTGCGGAGAGCTGTTTACGGCTAAGTGAGCTGTAATGGCTTTCTGTGGTCATTAGACGCAGGCTCTCAGAGCCCTGAGGGGCTGCCTGGCCTGGCTCCCACACACTCCCCCAGGACCCAGATCAATGAACTCAGGATGGGGCTGGTAGGCCTCACCTCCCTGAACACTGTTGTGGGACCACTGGGATCACACAATGGCTCACAGTTGTAACCCTTGACCTTTGGCTATGCACTGGGTAGCAAGAGAGGGTCGTCTTCAAGGAGTAAGAACCCTAAAGGGCACAGAGCATGTGGAGTGAGCCACATGCCTGGAAGCCAGAGTCCAACCTGCTAGGGAGACGACTTTGGACTAAGTTGGATTCAGTTCATTGAGGGCTGGCAGGAATCTAGGAATCTGAGAAAGCACCAAGCTCCAAGAGGCTCTGTTGATTAAAACAAGGTCTGACGATGAGCTCAGCTCTGACATAGGCAGGTACACTCCTTTTCTGAGCCCCAGTCTTTCTATCTCTAGAAGGGAACTAAAACAACACTCTGTGGGGAGCTGAACACAGAGCTCAGTGAGTGACGTATGTTACCTGATGCATGTGCCCCTGGTGCTCAAAGGAGGGTAGCTGCCGATTCATCATCATCACGTGGCCAGGACCACCACCAAATCACCACTACCACCATCAGCACCACCACAAAGATCACAATGATCACCATCATCTCCACAAGGATCGCCATTCCCACCATGTCCACCATGGTTACCACCACCCCCATCCTCATCACTTTCACCACGCCCAGCAGCATCGTGCCTCCTGACTAATTCACCACCACAGGAGGTATGCTTATTGGGTGGTTTTCCTCCAATCTAGCCAAAACAGCAGAGCCAAAACTACGACTATTCTGACACAGCTTATTGCGCGTCTCGTCTCTGCTGGAATTTGGGGAATGTCTCGAGACTCCTAATCTGTGGGTCACAGGATTTCAAGCAGGTCAGGAAGCAGGAGCTGATGCAGAGGCCACGGAGGAATGCTGCTTACTGGCTTGCTTCCCCTGCCTTGCTCAGCTGGCCTTCTTATAGAACCCAAGTCTATCAGCCCAGGGATGGCTCCACCCACCAGGGGTCCTCCTCCCTTGATCACTGAGGAAATGTCTTACACCTGGATCTCATGGAGACATTGTCTCAAGGGAGGCTCCTTTCTCTGTAATAACTCTAGCTTGTGTCAAGTTGACACACAAAACCAGCCAGTACACACAGAGAGAGAGAGAGAGAGAGAGAGAGAGAGAGAGAGAGAGAGAGAGAGATATTTAAATTTACTGAGAGGAAAAGAAACTTACCTAGAATGTTTGAAATAAGGTTTTATTGTTTGCCTTCCTCTACCACCCCCATCAAAATGTCTACCTGGAATGGACCGTTCTAGAGCTCTGTTTCACTGCAAAGTCATTCACAGAACTCAAACCCAGAGGTATTTTAGAGAGCAGTTACACATTTACAGAGAGACATGAGTCTCTCCCTACCCCCCCCAATGTTTCAAGGCACAGTCCTGTCTGTCCTAGAACTCTCTATGTAGACCAGACTGGCCTCAAACTCACAGAGATCCTCCTGCCTCTGTCTCTAGAGTACTGGGATTAAAGGCATGTCCACCATGCTTGGCTACAAGTAATTTTTAAATGTTATTAATTCAGCTAGGATGTTTGAGATGTAATGTAATTATAAATTGAGATCTACCTTTTCCTTGCAAGGAACAGAGATTAGATAGCACCTTGTTGGCTGGAAGTTGCCGTGACTGGTTTGGGTCTTTATTCTTGGAGACAGCATCCTCCCAACCTCCTACCAACAGTGGGCAGATGACCATGGTAGGTCACATGGCAGCAAAGCCACTTGTGAGCAGAGCCACATCCCCACCCGCCTTCCTGACTCTTCTTGTCCTGAAACAGTTAACTACCGAGAAGTCTGAGGTGGCCTTCTAGCATGGCACTCAACTTCCTCCGAGTTCTGCAGCCTCAGCTACCTCCATTTTGTCATATAAAACAGGATCAGGAAAGAGACCCACCTTCCAGGGCTGCTCTCAAAATAAGCTAAAGAAGACAAACAGAACAGAGGACTCAGCATTTACAAGGCCGTAATACACTCTGTGGTGTGTCCTGGTGACTATTGGTACTTCACTCCTACTCTCTCTGCCAAGCTTAGCTTCTCTCTCCCACCTCCTTCCTGACTATACCAACATGAAGTCTACCTTCACCTCTCCTGTCCTCCGCCCTCAGTTAGTGAACTGTACAGACACTCAGGGCAGCCTCCCTGCCCCCTCCAGACTTGACACTTCCCCTCTCTCTGAGTACAGGAGCAGGGTCTATCTACCTACCTATCTATCTATCTTTCCATCCATCTGTCTATCTACCTATCATCTATCCATCCATCTATTTATTTATTTTTGAGACAGGGTCTCATTATATATCCAAGATTAGTCTAGAACTTGGATCCCCCTGCCTCCGATGAGACAACAGGCATGTGCCACTACAGCTAGCTCATTTCTCCATTTTTTGAGCCATATCTGGCCTTGAATGTCCTTGGACCACATGTGCCTGCTGGCCTCTCTTGATTTTTGCCTGGGGGAGGAAAGAGTTAATTAAAACCAAAAATAACAGAGCAGGATCAAGCACAGAATTTAAGGAGGTACCCCCAAACCTCAGCAATCAAGTTGAGTAATATTTTAATGTAATATTTGAAACTCCAAATGAATGCAGACATTCCCAGAGGAACCAAATATCAAAGCGTTCCATGTAAATAAGACTTACTCCTCCACTTTCTGGATCCCCCAGCCCCATCAGAGTGCATCTCCATCAAACACTTTGATGTGTTGCTCTTCATGTGACTGTTCATGTTAATTTGAAAATGCCATGTTAAGGAATCATTTCTCTCAAATGCCCATCTGCAGCCTCTTGCTGGCTCCATCTCATCCCAAGCTCCTGAGCAGGTCATCAAGTGTGACAGCTCTACCCAGGAGATGCAGCTTGGGGGTCAACACACTGACAAGAGCCAGAGACCTGGGGTGCGGATGGGGGGGTATTATTGCTGTTGTTTATAATCTAGCTTCAGGACTATTGGAGCGTCAGTCCTGATCACATGCAGGAAGAATGTGAACTATGACACCCTGACCTCAAGGGTTCCCAGAGAACCTCTGCTCTTTGTACCTCAAGGGTCCATGATGCCAGCTCCACTGTAACTGCTTGAACCAGAAAGTCAAATACTCCGCAGCTGCCCAGGGAACTATCTTCTCGGGGCTTTTCCAACAGCCGAGCTACCCTTTGGAGATCTCCTCCCATAGTTCCTGGGCTTAACATCTGCTCTTCCCACCCAGCCTCTTTTTGGTCTGCTTCCTCCACCTCCCACAGCCCTTCAGCTTCACCATCCTCTGCCTGAGACCTGACCACAGGGTGGAGCAGGTGGGAGGAGAAAGCCATCAGGAGGGTGCCCAACCCCACGGACCCTGTCATTGTCTCCCTGCCTTGCCCACAATGCTCCACCACAGCTATCTTTCCAGATCCAAAATAACTCTCCCAGCCCCTCCCTTGAACCTTCTCAGCCACAGTTAGCAATGGCAAATTATGGAGATGGGTGGAGAAGTTGCCAGGTCCCCCAAAAGCTTGGGCAGAGGAGGTGGGAGCTAGCAGGTCTCTCTCCTACCTGAACCTGGGAGGAGTGGGCAGCCAGAGTGGCTGGGCCCAATCAAGGTAAGAGGACAAAGTTACATCCCTTACAGCCATCATTTGACTTCCATCCTGGCTCTGAGCCCCTGCTGCCTACCCCTGGGGGAAACCTATGTGTCTTTGAATCACAGTGGGAGTGGCCTGGGAGTCACAAGTCAGCTCTCTGACCTTAGCAATAGGACCGGAAGCAGGTCAGTGGCGCCCCCCCATCCTCCACCCACCCCCACTCCCCGTTTTCCTCCTGCACAATGCTGGTTTCTGGATGTTGAGGTTCTGGTCTATGTCGTGTTCTTTGTACGTTCCTGTCACAAACCAGTGTCCCAACAGCTGTGGAGCGTTTTAGCTTCTGGCAGCTGAAGGACTGACTTGACCCAACCATGGCCAACTGGCTCTGCTCTGGCATTGTATTCTCCTACGGCCCTGTCTGTACTTTGTCCTGGTAGTTTGGGGAGGTAAGTTTAGCAGTGACCACTGAGGCAGTAAGAGCTTAAGCAGCATTACCAAAGCTAGACTTGAACCTGGGTGAACAAGTGGGAGGATGGTGGTCCTGGCTCCTGCATCAGCCTCCACATGCAACTGTGGGACAAGACAGGGCCAAGGTAAATCTCATGAGGCCTAGATCTCTCCTCTTGCACGACAGCCTGAAAGGATCCCCAGCCCTCTCTGGCACCCAACCCTGGACACACACACACACACACACACACACACACACACACACACTGCTGAGATGGCTCAGTTGGAAAAGTCCTTACCACACAAGCATGAGGAATGATCCCTAGTACCCACATAAAAAGCCTGGGGTCGATAAGCTGACTTGCAATTCCAGTGCCAGGGAGGCAGAAACAGGATCCCTGGGCTAACTGATAAAAGTGAGAGACTCTGTCTCATAAAAGACAGACAATGGGAACAGCACCTGAGGCTGACTACATCTACACGCAGATGTGTACTCTCACGCGTGTTCACACACGCACAAATGAAAGGTGGGAGCGGAGCCTGCACCCCCACCACCCTCTCACTTTCTCAGCTTAGTGCTCTGCTGGCCATTTCCTGATCCCGTCAGCAGAAAGCACTCATTCCTAAGATTCCATGGGAAGAATGGAGCTGGGTGTTATCACGCCGATATGTAATACTGGACCCCATCACAGTATGCTCTGTTCTGCCACATCTGCCCCATATCGCATCTTCCCTTGACAGGACTCCTTACTTGGCTAACCACTCTGATTCCCATCCCTACCCTATCTCCAGCTGTATGAGAAGATACTTTACTGCAGAACAAACCCAGGATCCAGGGAGGTTAGCCAATCTCCCAGCATGTGACAGAGAGGCCACATACATGCTATCTTACTGCCCCTTCTTGGAAGGGCCTGGTTGTAGCCTACAACTCATGGAAGTGGGGGCAGGTCCTGGGGGGGGGGAGACAGGAGATAGCTCCTCCTGTTCCTGTTCTGTTCCATCAAGAAGAGAGGGGCAGATAAGCCACTCACTGCCTTTCTCAAGTATTCAAGTGTTTGCTTTTTTTTTTTTTTTAACTTTTCATTTTCTGAACCAAGACCCAGACAGAGGCAAAGCCCAGAATAAACGTTTTGTCTGCAGACCTGGCTCTGTGGTAGAAGAAAAACCCCTACTTTTCAAGACCAGGGCCCTGGACAGTAGGAGCTGAAGTAAGAATCCTTACTCAGGGGAGGGGACACTACCCTCAGCTCCCCTCAGGGGTTCAGTGGGAAGGCTGAGGCTTAGTACCAGGACCCTGAATCTTATAAACTTAGCCTCTGGCTCCACTTTCTCCTGCTCTCCCCGTTCCACCCCTCCCTCCTTCCCTTCCTTCCAACTGAAGTTAATTTTAGAATAAGTCCCTTTCTATGTTTTCCCGAGCAGGGCCCCTTGTCATTCATAGAGATTCTAGAAGGTTCTAAAAAAAAATATAGCAACGCTCCATGCAGAGATGATCACACACACACACACACCTTCAGCACTTCGGGCTGGAGGTCACTGCTCCCTGTCAGTACCCCCAACAGAAGGTAGAGGTTCCCTGTTCACAGCCAGCCTGTACCCTTTCCCCTATGTCATTTGTGTGCCTGGAGTCAGGTAAGAGGCCCTAAGGCTGAGGTCTGCAGCCTGGCGCTGGTGTAGTCAGAGCAGCAGAAAGAAGAAATTCATAGAGAGAAGGTGTGAGCCTGGCCGGGAAGGGTAGGTGCGAAGAGCAGGGGGTGTGCATTGCCATTCCTGCTGTGGTGTTCCCAGGTGCCTGTGCCTCCGAGGTGCCTCCGAGAGACCAGGGCAGATCCCACTGAGGGCAGGAAGTCTAAGGCTGTGACCTTGACCTTGATGAGGTGGCCTGGTCCAACAGGGCCAGCTGCTGTGTATGATACTTGTGTTTGTTATCCCGTGAGCTTCACCTGCTTGTGTTTGTTATCCCGTGAGCTTCACCTGCTTAAACACGCCTGTTTTAAGGGACATATCTAAGGGACATATCACTCTTCCCGTTTTAGAGACAAAGAGACTAAAGCTCAGAGAAGTGGAGTGACTCACCTGGGTCACACAGCTAGGACACTCCAGGGAATTCAGACTCAAAGCTGGCTTCCTCTCACCCCCAAGTTCTCCAGTCACTAGCTGCTGCTGGAAACTCCCCAGACTTGTGAGGATGAACTTAACTGAGGGCAAGCTTTTAGGCTCAGCCCAGATGCATGCTCAGATGGCTTGTGTGTTTTAACTCTCGTAATGCTTATAAAGTCCAAGAAGGACTTCCCATGAAAATCAGTGCCCCACTGTACAAAGGGAGCAGACCTGGCTCTTCAGAACAGGCGGATCCACACCCCACCACCCCAGGACTCTTCTGCTTCTTCTCCACACAGACAAATGGAGCTGCTTGCTTCATCTGGTCCTTCATGTCGAACCTGGGGCTCTCCCAGGCCAGGCTCACCAGCTCCCAACATGGCTCAAGGCAGCTGAGGACTGGGGCTTTTAAGCTCTCCAGATCTGTTTGGGAAGACTCCTCTCTCTGCTGTATCTCTTGGTGGTCACCTCCAGGGTGACTGTGCTTCTATCCTCCTTGTCAGGAGGGTACTGCCCACCCCATGTCATTTTCCAGCCATGACTCCTGCAGGGTGGCAACATTGCCTTGCCAACCGTCTTCCCAGCCCAGATCCCATTCTAAAGCCCTGAGCACATCCCTGTAGTCCAGGAACCCACTGAGCCCCCACATCCCCACCTCTCTGCAGCGGAGACTGTCCACTGCCTCTGAACAGCGGGAGGACCGATTCCTCAGCTTTCTCATCCCTGTCTCAATCCTGAGGCCCTTTTCCTTTGGTTCGAAGCTCGGAGGCCTGAACCCTCCCCAGGTGTTTAGACTCCGCATCGTTTCAAGTCGTGTTTGCATTTTATAAAAGGCAAGCCGTCCTGTCTGCAGAATATTAAGTGGCTCAGGCAGCTTTGGGAGACAGACTTGTGAATTCATCGACATCTGCCTACAGGATCTCAGAGCCCCACAGACCCACAGTTGTCTCCCTACCTAGGCCCTTCCTCATCTTCCCCAATTGAGCTCTGAGACTGAGACAAAGAGGCAGCCCAGCCATGCTTGACCAATGGCTGGGAGAATTGCCTCTGAGGCCCAAAGCATATGCCTCCCTTTCTCTCACAGGTCTCTCTTAACATCCCTGGTACAGGAAGGGGTAAAGGATGAGTTGTGACATGTCCACAGCCTGTTCCTCTTGAGTGCCTAGCTCAGGCTGGCCCACCCACCTAGCATGGGTGCTGGGAATCCAATTCAGGTCCTCTACAAGAGCAGTGAGTGCCGAGCCATCTCTCCGACCCCTAAGCATTCCTTCATAAACTCCAACTTTGCTTCTAAATTGAAGAAGCAATGAGTTCCAAAGTCACCATAGGAACCCTGATATTAAATAGATGATATCCAGGGATACAGCCTTGACATTGGAAATGGTGGATGGTGCCAGAGCTCTGGGCACTGGCTGCTGTGACCTACTCCACTCCTCCAGCTCTAGATCTCTGATGAGATCTAGAAAGAACACCCAACAATCCTGGAAATTGGATGTCTCAAGTTCAGCACTGCTTCTGTGCCTAGAGGAGAGAGCCATGAGCTCTCTTCACACCCATCCCACAGTCTATCCACTCAGAGAAGCACTGTGAAGCTGTGACACCTTCCCTAAACCCAAAGGGCAAGGACCCAGTGTAGCATAAACTCAGAGCCCAGATAGCACCCCTCCTCAACAGCTCCTCTGCCAGTGACTGTCCCTATCTCTGAGTGCCAGCCAAGAGACTGGGATGAAGCACTTCAAACTAAGAGGCTTGCCAGGCAAAGAATTAAAGTGCAGAGTAAATGAAACCAGAGCTAGACATGCCAGGGGGGTCAGTTCCAAAGAAACTCTGCCAGAGACACAGCCCATACCACCACACCACGGCGGCTGGCACCCCGTTAACATCAGCTGCAGGCTCTGCAGTCAGCTGGGTGAAGTTCAAATCCTGCTCCCTCACATCCTACCATTGTGATCTGGAACAGGTCACTTTAGCCATATGTCTGTTTCTTCCTGTCACTGACATAGGTGTGGCCCAATGGCAGGGGGCTTGCCAAGTGTGTGTGAAGCTCTAGCTTGGATGCCCAGGACATAGAGAAATGAAATATAAACATTGGCATGGCCAGAGTAACTACCTGGCAGTGTGGGTGCTAGCAAGGGAAGCCAGGTGGCAGGCAATGGACACCCAGTGCGTGTGGCTCCCTATAATGGTCTGACTTAATGCAGAGAGGCTGAAAGACTGAGGACTAGGGACCCTATGTGCCATGGACCCTTATTCCTCCAGCAACAGCCTGGCTCCATTGCACAGTGTCTCTGCCCAGCTTTCTTCCTTCCCTGAAAATGATGCTTAGCTCTGGCTTTGGCTCAGATCAATAGGATGCCTGTCTGAGAGGTTGGGAGCTCCTGGTTTGCTCTGTGGGTGCAGATGACCCTGCGTTGCTAGCCTCCTATGTCAATATCCATGAACACAGCAAAGGGAGTAAGGAGGATGGCCAAGAGAGACAAGGTGAGTCTGGGTTCACACCAAGACTCTCAGTGGGCAAGTGCAGATCCGCCCTCCAGCTGAGCCCTCCCAGACTGTGACACCTACCAGCTCCCCATTCCCCAAAGCTTGAGGATGTCCACCTCTATCACGCTGCCTCTGCCACTGCTTACGACACAGATGTCACCAGTCCTTACCAAGCTGCCTTAACATGCGGGAATTCTATCTCAAATATGTTGCACAAATGAATAATAAAAACAAAGGAAAATTACCCTCTTTATTGAAACTCATTTTATGAATAAAACAATTATTCTGGTAATTGAAAAAATGTGTCGTTAAATTAAATGCAGTGGTTCCTATTAAAATTTTAGTGCGTTTTTGCTGCTGCCGGCTAGAGGCTGGTAATTATAGTCAAGAGTTTTGCTTTCTCTTTATTGTTTTTTAATCTCTCTGTGCTTCGGATCTCCAACGATATTTTATGTCAAAGAGATTTAGAACTGTGCCCCAGAAGGGGGGGGGGTAAAGCTGGCCGGGGGGAGGGGCTAGCAGGGGGACTACAGCGACATCTGCTTCTAACTGGAGCTTGCCTGTCATTCCAGATGTCCAACAGTTTTGGTTGGTCTCTTCACCCATCTATCAGCCTGGCATCCAATCACAGCTCTTTTAATGCAGCTCCCGCCCCCTCCACTCTCTTCCCCGCCTCTCCTCAGCTTAACGGAATCTGCTTGCTGAGGGGAAGCCTGGAGTAAGGTTCCCAGGATGCCTGCCTCTTAGAATGCAGGTTTGGAAAGCTGTGTGGTGAAGTGGGTGGGATCAGCCTGCTAAAGCTCCTCCTTTCTTAGGGGCGGGGCCATTGTGGAAGAGCATGTCACCTTGGTGTTTGTAATCATATTGAGGGGCAGGCATGCCCCTGCCGTTCCTACCACTTTATTCTTAACTGGCAGCCTAGCCTTTTTCAATTAAGTTGGAGAAAGGAAGGGAAAGAGGGTGGCATTGCACCCTGCTTGGTATAGCACGCACCAAAGAGGAGAACGGGTGGGGAAATGCCCTAGAAAAGATCTAGGCTTCCTTTCCAGCCCCTACCTCACTCCCTACACACAAATAGCAGGCGAGCCCCCTTCCCCCACTACCCGCCTCACAGCTCGGCTTTGGCAGGAGCCTCAAGACTCCTAGGCTGACTTAGCCCCACTACGACTGCCCTTGATGTGTTATATGTTTTCTGGCTCTGTTCTTTGTCTGGGAGATTAAGCTCCTGGTGGGCAAGGTCTCTGGCTGTGCAAGGTGCCACTAGGAGCTTGATGAATGGAGAGAGGCTGAGAGCATCCTGACATTTATCTCTAAGACACCAGGAGCTGATTAGGAGCCAGATGTCGCTGTCCAGCGATGTCCGATGAGGCCTGGGTACCAGGCAATATGGAAGGCAGGGTGAGCCAGAGCCCGGTATGCCATCTTGCTCCCCTGTACCCACCTGGGCTATTGCTTCATGGATCCTTTTTCCTCAGCTTTGCTGCAGTCAGCCTGAATTGCAAGGAACTCTCTGCTCAGTTCCCTGGGCTCTGAAGTTAGCTGGCTACAAGCTGGGTTTAGCTAATGGGAGGCCCTGGCCAGATATGGGAAGTGGAGGAAGAAAGAAGCTGCCCCCACCCCCATCTCTTATGTCTATACCAGCACTCCTGTTGGTGGCTGTTTCTGGCTCATGACATCATCTCTTGATGGGCAGTTGACTCACCCTGGTTTTAGAAACCTACTTCCTCCCTGACCCCAGCACCTTGAGGAGACTGAGGCTTTCTGAATTGTCAGCCTCTGGGTTACTGTGTTGTCCCCATTTGGCTTAGCAGCCCCCCATCACCCATAGATGGTTCCTTGGAGCAAACTTCAGTCTTAATACAACGGTTAGATTCTGTTTCCCTCACTGGACTCTGATCAGATGCCCACCCTGTTAACATCCTGAGAAGAGCTTAGGCTAGCCCAGGACTGTAGGCGCCCAGCTGAAGAAGTGAGAGGTTCTAATCTCACAGCCTCTCTCATCTCACTAGCTTCCTTTCTGGATGGTCCATCACTAAGGTAAAGATGCTGTGTGCAGCTGCTCTCCACACTGTCTCTCTGATTACTGCCAGATGCCAATGCATCCACCCTGGACAGTTCCTCAGCTTACAAAGATAAAGTGGCTTCCCCAGTAGGCTGAAGGGTGTGGCATTTTCTGGGCAGGGAGCATCCAGCAGAATATAGATCACCACTGACCATGGAGAAGAGTGGCCAGGAAGCTATGGCCCCACCCACCTGCCACCTCCTGCCCTTTGCCCCACACATATCCCATTGTGATATCTAGCAATCATAGTGCCAAGGCCACTCTGATCTGAGAATGCCCAGGGTCTCAGAGCAGGGAAGCTCATGGCAGCCATAGAGGAGCTAGGTCATAAGGAATGGGTCTAGGTGCTACGGTCAGCTGGGATCCCCAGAAGTGGAGGGCTCAGTGGCATAGGGGCATGATACAGAATTATAGACAGGTGACAAGCAAGATCTAGAATTCACCTCTCTGTGTCTCTCTCTGTGTGTCTCTGTTTCTCTCTCTCTCCCTAGCAACGTTCACTGTCACAGTTTGGACTTTGGTCCCTACCTGCCCCACCCCACCCCTTCAGTTCCTAAGCTGCCGCCAGCAGGATCTTTGGATATAGAAATCAGTTGCCCTTTGGTGCCTCCCAACCTCCTTGATTACCCCTTGAACCACCCCTCACACTACTTCCCCAGGATCTCTGCTCACCCTGCCAAACCCGGTGTCCCCTCTGCAGACAGAGTTACTATGTTTCCCACTAAGGCTCATGCTACCTCTGGTTGGTGACTCCCACATGTCCTTCAGCTGTGACTAGAACACACATTCCTGTAGAAAGCCATCCCTGACTCCTGCAACTAGGATTAACAAACCCTCCTGCCCCCCCCTCGACCCCCACCTGCATACATCATGTTGTGCTGGCTTGTGCTTGAGAGGCAGACGCTGAATCTAGGTTTGAAGTGTCCAGCCTATGCTAGAGGCTCGGAGAAGAATCTTGGAGGAAGACAGATGAGGTATCAAATCACCTAACTAAAAACATCACATACAAACGAAGAGAACCTGCAGGATCCAATGCCAAGGAGGGGGTTCATATTCTGGTATGAATAGCGTTTGTGAGGCTACCACCTCTGTAGCAGTCAAAGAGGCTTCCTGGAAAAAGACCACCCCTCTTTCCTGGATCCCCCTCTCTTTATGCTCATCACCTGTGCTTCTCTGCCAGCCCCAGAACTGCTTCTTGGAGGAAGCCTGCTGCTTGCTGCTCCTCTCCTTTAGCAGGAGAATCATCCCTTTATCAGACAGAAACAGGGCCAGGGAGGGGGCTGCTGGTGTCCGGGCAAACAATGAGAAGACCAATGGCGTCATAGTGACAGCAGTCCTTGATGTGTCTTCTTAGGAGGCAGCCAGGGTCGTCATTGAAAGTCAGAGTGGCTGAGAAAAAGAGCGCTGACAGCAGCAGCTGCTAGCAAAGATGACATTTCTAGGGTGTCTGTGCTGGCAGCTGGAGCCAGGAGGTTCTGAGCCTGGGGAAAGCTAGCTTCCAGGGTCCTGTCCCCTCTAGGGGACAGTGGTCAACATGAGTGTATAGGTCAAAGGTTGCAGTGGCACAAAGACTAAAGTGTTCTGGGTTTTTCTGTTGCTGTGGTGGCAAAACAGTTTACAGGGAAAGGGACTTCCCTTCCATTTAGTTTTAGAATTCCAGGTTGTGGTCCATTATATTGGGAAATCGAGGCAGAAACTTGAAGCAGTTAGTCATATCACATTCATAGTAAAGAGCAGAAAGAGAAATGAATGCATGAGTGTTTTCTTGTGCTCGTCCTCCTCTCTATACTTACAAAATCCAGGACTCCTGCCTAGGGAATGGTGCTGCCCAGAGTGGGCTGGATCTTCCCTTATCAATTAATGTAATAAAGACAATCTCCCATAGATATGCCTGATGCTCGGCCTGATCTAGACAATTCCTCATTAAGACTCTTTTCCCAAGAGAATCTAAGTTGTTGAGAGTTAAGACTAACTACCAGGGTAGATAAGAGGGGAGAAATTGTGGGTTATCATCACTCTATTTCTTCCAGACCGTGTCCAAGTTCAGGGCTGGGTTCAAGGTCATACCTTCCTACCTAGCGTCTCTGGGCTTCTCCAGTCTGAGCTGAGGACAGTAGAAAGGAAAGAGGCCCTAGAATGGAATGTCATCCTTGCCCCCTCCTTGCTCTGTGACATTAGATGTGACATTCTCTCTACCTCTGTTACCTCGTTGTATAAAGTGGGATAGCGATACAGCCGGTGGTCCAATTGAGATCAGAAATGTGAACAGCATCCACCTGCCCTGTCTAATGTAGAGAGAGGTCAAGGGGCTTGCTGAACCCACACTTCTACAGATGGGAATCTATCTACTGTAGTAACACCTGTTTTGCAGACCCATGTATCAGAAACCATACTGCCATTGCCACTGCACATAGTGGTTTGCTCTCCTCTGAACACATGGCCTGAGTCCCAAAGCCCACCCCCTTCCCAAGTCCTGAGGGATTAGAGTGTGTAGACACTAGCACTTTCAATTACCATTTATGTAGAAGACAAGACCAAAGCCCAACCAGATCCCCTGAAGTGGACAATATAGCTCCAGAGCCAAGTCCCCAACTGTCTCATGGGCAAGGCATAGAGACATGACCAAGAGTGTGGTCTGGGCCTAAGAGACTAGTATCCCAATTCTGGTGCTATTAGGCTGTGTGCTCCCTGCACCTCTCAGAGCTACTTAACCACAAGTACCTTGAGCCAATCACCAGCATTTAAATCCAGATTCTGAAAGGCAAATTTGCTACCAGATGACAAATCCGACTGTCAGACCATAAGGAACTTCTGGGTTGTAGACGTTTCCTTCCATCAAAGGCCTAGAGACTTAGAAGCAGGCAGCAAAGTGCCCTGCCCACATGGAAGGGCTAGGCTGCAGCCCTGGGCAGTCTTAAAAGGTATCAGGTTTCCTCTGGTCAAATGGAGACTGAAATACAGTTGTAGCAGTGACCAGGAGAGGCCTCTTTCCTTTACTGAGATAAACCATCATTGCCTTGCTCTCTCTGCCAAGCCTGCCTTGGGAAGCCACCTGACCTGTGGTTTCTACAGCTTTAAGCATGTCCCACGCCATGAAGTAGCAGCTGGCCCAGGTGCCATATCAGAGCAAAAGTGCCCATTAAGCCACCACCGGCTGCCAGGTCCACCGTGGCCCAGGAACAGTGTTTATAGATATGTCAGCCTAATGAATTAATTGATTCCTTTCCTACAGCTGCCTGAGGAGAGTAGTCCAGGGGCAGCTGGGCCCCAGCCAGCCTCCCTCCCAGCCCCTCCTTTAATTTACCACAAATTCCCAGAGGCTCTGTTTCTACCCTAGACTTCCCCTTTGGAGGCGAGGTCTGAGTCTCCGATGGGTTCTACCTTGTCCCTCGGCTGCACCCTACATCTCATCTCTTCCTGAACCCAGCCTGTCTGTGCACTACCCTGTCCACTGAGGCAGAGAAGGAAAATTTCTAGTACCGGTATACACCTCCAAGCTAGACATCTCTCCCCATCTTTCCTAGTGATGCTGAGAAAGCTGTATCTCTAGGTTGAAGGAATGGAGCTTCCTAGAATCTGGGGAGCAGCATTCAAGGCTGAAAAGGACCCCATTCCACCCAAAGACTAGGGAAGGTCTTTCCCCAGGGTTCGCTGTAACATAGACAGGTGGACTGAGATTCAAGCCAGTCCTCACCTAGAAGCTGGAGTCCTTAAGGCAGATTTGGACGGCAACGGGCCAAATTTCCATCCCATCCCAGAGCTGCTGGCGGCTGGACCATAAAGCTGTGTGGGGCTTTCCATTAACTGGCTTTCATCAGGTTTGGAGACCAGCTAGAAAAGGCAGAACTGTCTCCTAAGTGTTGTACCCCTCATCAGGCTTCTGGGGCTTCAGGCAGTAGAGTTGGGGTAGGGCTCCTGTGTCTGGTCCCTTTTCCTGCCTTCAGGCAGAGCAGGGTTAGCCTGGTGTCCTGTCTCCTCCTGGGCCTCACTCAGGCACAGCCCCTCATCCCTTATCCACAGCATCCTCCCGTTTCCACTTTGTCCCTCAAATAGTTCTGAGGGCCTACATTAATTAATGGAAAAGGGTCTCCAACCTGCTGCCCTGACCAGCCTGGGAGACAAGGTGGGGTGGGGTGAAGGGAGTCAGCAGGCTAGCAGCTGGGGGGAGGACATAGGACTGAGTCAGGTGGGGTGAGCTCCCCTAATCTCATCTGCAAGAGTATCTTAGGCCACCATATCAGGCAAAAGCCCAAGAGACAAGAAGCCCTGACCGGCAGGTGTGAACTTGAGAGACCTTTCTCGGTATGGAGGAGACAGGAGCGAAGGAGGAGAAGTCCCCGGAGTCTAGGACCTGGGATGTGCTGGGTGATGAAGAATGACCTGCATCTCAGGTGATTGACAGGCCCTGGTGTGGGGGTTACAGAACTGTCTCTGACCCTGCCTGCTGCTTGTACTCCTTGGAAGTCTCATGGGAGGCATCTCTCCTCCTTGAAGCTCTGTCTTTTATCTGAGAAGTGAAAGGGTTAGGTTAAAAACCTACTGAGGTGGGACGAAACATGCTGGCTAGAATGACTGACATGGTTCTGAGACTGCTATCGCTATTTGTCTGTCATACCTATCTATATATCATCTATTTGTCTTCTATTGTCTACATATCAACCACCTATTATGTATCATCTGTTTGTCTATCTACCATACCTGTCATCTATCTACTATCTATCTACCTATCTACCTATCTACCTACCTACCTATCCATCATCTATCTATCTACCTATCTATCTATCTACCTATCTATCTATCCACACATCCTCTTCTCTCCCCTCCTTCCTTTTATCCATTCGACTAGCCAGCCACCTAGTTGAACAAGGCACCTGCTACAGTCAGATCTGGTTGCAGACTCTGGCAATGGCCGTGATCTAAGATCCAGTCAAGTCCCGCCCTCCTTCAGTGCAGAGACAGGTATAGGACTCACAAGGGCAATGGTGAGGCATTGAAGAAGGGGGTCTGGGAGAATACACATGACAGATCAGCCAGCCTGCTGGGAGCAGGAAAGGCTTCCTGGAGAAAGTAGTGGGAGCTATAGCCTGGAGATCATGTACCAGGCACAACTGGCCCTGAGCGCTATGAAATTTTCATGAGCCAAGCGGAAGAAGAGGCTCGTGGCAAGCACCGATGGCCTTTACACACTGCAGTGGCCCGTTGTCTCTAGGTGTCCTGAACTGCTGAAACTTCCTTCTGTTTCCTCCCACTCGCTGCTCTCCTTCCTCATTTCCCTTGCCACTCACCTCTAAGACCATGCAGCAGAATGACTTCTTCCTATGTACCCTGGTGTCCCCTAAGGTCCCTAGGCCTCCAGTTTCTAGTACCTGTACCTCCTCCCCAGCATCTGAGCCATGCTTGCTGAACATCTGCCTCTCCCCACTGTCTCCTGGATTCCTAAAGGACAGGTCTGGCACTAGTCCCCCTCCGAGTTAAAAGCCAGTGAGGTTGGACATTAGAAAAAGGGAGGGTGTGCCCTAATTGTCCCCATATCTGCCCTGTACAGGGTCCAACACCTGTGTGCTGACCTGAACTCAAGACTGTGCAGGGCTCAGACCCCATGATGCCTGTGAACTTATCCAGCCCTGTCAACTGTGATAACCCTACAGATCAGTTTTGGGAAACCTGATCTTTCCTCCCAAGAGGGACTTTTTTTTTTAAATTAATTTATTTTTATTTCATGTGCATTGGTGTTCTACCTGCATGTGTGTCCGAGTGAGGGTGTCAAATCCCCAGGAACTGGAGTTACAGACAGTTGTGAGCTGACATGTGGGTGCTGGGAATTGAACCCTGGTCCCCTTGGAGAGCAGCCAGTGCTTTTAACTGTTGAGCCACCTGTCCAGCTTGCTTGCTTGTTTGTTTGTTTGTTTGTTTTTGAGACTTTTATGCCTAATTTTATATTTAATACCTTGTGTTCCTAATGAGAAACACTAAGTCTAATAAGCTTCAGGCCCCTTGAGGCTCAAGGCTGGAGAAGAAGCACCCATAGGCCCTGGCACACAGCCCCTGCCAGCCTGGGGCTCCTTCATAGTAAGGTCTCAGCTTTGCTTGTCAGGAGAGGGCTCTTCTCTTGCAACCCCGTAGCCTGCCCTGTCACCACAAATCCCATGGTCTAAGCCTGGAAACCCTTTGTCCAGAGATTGTCCCTCGTTCCAAATGAATTACTTCACAGGGCCAGTGCCCAGAAGGAGATCAGGCCTACTATCCAGGGAAGGGCAGACAAGACAGTCGCCGCTTTGTTCATCCATCTTCCTCAAGCCATCATAGAGCAACTGTCCATGGACAGTAGCCATTGCTACCAGGCAAGCCTAGACTTAGCTCCATTCTCCGAGCCATGCCAGGCCCAAAACTTTCATTTAAAGAGTTAGAGGAGACCTTGCATGACACAGACCAAGTGCCCTATTGAGACCCATAGGCCCAGCTCACTTCCTCCCCTTTGATCCCGGGCCCTTTAAATGTTTCCTGTGGCCCAGGATCCCTCCATACAGCCTTTCCATTGTGTGACACTGTGCAGACCCAACAGATGTGATTCTGTTTCATCCTTGTCCCAATAACACACTAAGGGAAATGTGCCTGTCACATTAACAGCTGGCTGAGGCTCTGGGCAGAGGGGCTGTCCCAAGGGCTTGTAGGCAAGAATAGGCCAAAACCAGCACCCAGAGACTCCCTTCTACCATGCCTGAGCCCAAGAGCTAGGACCTCATACTGGCATCTGTACTCCCAGCTTCCAAGAGGATGACTCCTTCAGAAGCAAGCGGCTTCCCATTCCAGGTCCCCTCCCTCCATGTGGCTCCTCCCCTTTATTCTGAAGCTGCTGCTGTGTGCTGAGTAAACTCATTTTCATATGAAACCGGACAAAACTGAACAAATTAGGAAGATGAAAAACCCCAATAAATGCTGGGATAAATTGGGAGGAGTTCTGGCTTTGGGGCATCTGGGATATGGACAGCAGGTGGGTGGCCTTGCTTCCTAACCCACCTGTGTCCTCACCTGTGAAATGGGGACATCCCAGCCTCACCTTTGGAAACAGGAGGGAAGAGGCCAAGAGGGACAGAAATGAATCACTTGGGCAAGTTTGCCCTCTCCTCAACTGTCAGACCTTGGCCTCTGGCTTTCGTGTGTCAGCCTGGGGACTACCAACCACTGCCTCTGTATCCACTTGCCAGCAGGGAGAGCCAGGCCCTGGCACTGTTCCATCTTCCAGAAGGACACAGAACACTTGGCAGGCAGCCCAGTCCCCACACCACAGCCCAGCCCCCTTCAAGCCCTGGGGACCCAACCCTTCCCCCTCATCGATGCCCCGGCTTGTGTAAGGAGGGGTACCCTCACAGGGAAGCTGGGCAGGAGCTGCAGAAGCTCACAGGGCATCTGTCAGCAGCCACTCGGCAGTTTGCTGAGCTGAGACCTCATCCATGGAGTTAGTGGGAAGCAGGGCAGAGATGCCCACAGTAAGGGTGCCTAGAGGGACTGAGTTTGTGCTAGTAGCCATAGCTTGACATCCTCCATCCAGTCTGCACTGGTAGAGATGCTGGACCATCTAGAATGTTCCCTCACTCAAACAGATTTAAAGAGTAGACCCTAGGGAGGCACAGGAAAGGACCTTGAATGGAGACCTAAGTCTGGGACTCTATTACTAGCGAATGAGTTTGGGAATTTGAGATAAATGTCCCTCGTATGTTCAGACATTTTAATACCTGGTTCCCAGTTGGTGGTCCTATTTTGAGGAAGGTGCAGCCTTGCTGGAGAAAGTGTGTCACTGAGGACCTGCTTTTAGAATTTATAGTCCTACCAATGTCCAGTTCATTTTCTGCTTCATGCTTGTGATGAAAGATGTAATCTCTTTCTTAGCTTCTTGCTCTTGCCAAGATGTCTTCCGCTTGCATGCCTCTGCCCCATCTCGATGGACTCTTTATCCCTCTGGAAACTTTAGCCAAAATAAACTCTCTCTGCCTTAAGTTGCTGTTGGTCATGGCATTTTGCCACAGCAACAGAGATGTAACTAATGCAGTGAGTGCCATCAAATTTCCCGTTGCTAGCCAGACTCAGTTTCTTCACGTGCCCCATGGCTATTAGAGGAAATGTCACACATCACTCAGGGTTCTACTGAGAACATCACATGGGTGACCCCTGATATTCCTGAATTTAAAGTGATGGCTTCCTTGCAGTAGGAAGGATTAAAGTCAGATGCAAAGAAGGGGTGTGTGTGTGTGTGTGTGTGTGTGTGTGAGAGAGAGAGAGAGAGAGAGAGAGAGAGAGAGAGAGAGAGAGAGAGAGAGACCACTTCCTGCTGGTCTTTAAAGATTAAAACTAAACAACCCAAAGCTGGAGAGATGGGTCAGTGGTTAGGAACACTTATTGCTCTTGTAGATGACCTGGCTTTGGTTCCCAGAACCTACATGGTGACTCACAACCATCTGTAACTCCAGAAGGCCCCCTTCTGGCCTTTACAGGAACTGTACACACATGGTGCACATACATATAAATAAGATATATATGTGTGTATATATATATTCCCCAGTTGAGGAATAACCCTCAAATATTTTACTCACACTCCAAAAAAATAAATGACTCTGAAAACAGAGTCAAGATGTGGAGACTCACAGTTCTCAATTGTAAGGCGCTAGCCTGGGAGTGACCTCAGAGTAGATGAACGATACCAGGAGAAAACTTCAAAAGGCTGAATGGGATGTGTGTTGTGGTTAAGAAGAATGCACCAGCATTGAAGAATGTGCCAGCACTGGCTCATTCCCTTTAGTAATGGTACCTGGTAATATAAGACATCCACAAAGCGGAAAACTGCATATCCCCTTCATAGGAACTCTGGCTATTTTCTCAACTTCTCCTACAATGGAAAAATAATAATAGTAATAGTAGTAGTAGTAATAATAATAATAATAATAATAATAATAATAATAATAATAAACCCTATTCCTACTGCTAAGCATTTCCTTCCGTCTGGGTGCTCTCTTCGATTTTCTGTCTTGTATTTAACTGTTTGACATAGAAGAGTCCTGTCCATTAAAGAAACAACATCAGGGAAAGGCAACTTATTTGGGCTCATGTTTCACAGGGATTTAATCCATCCCTGGGAATATAGCCCCCGTGTTTGTGGCAGGACGAGTCTGTGGCAGAGGCTCCCCACATCATGGTAGGCCAGACACTAGGGCGCCACACTACAGTCATCACCATCTGGAAATCAAGCATTCAAGACCCGAGCCCATGGGGGAGTGTTTCACAGTCAAGTCATTACTATGGTGTATTTCCCTAAACCTTGCTTGCATACATACAAGGAGAGTTTGAAGTCTCCACTTGATTCCCCAAGTATGTGCTGCAGCTGTCTGGAGTAAAGGAGGCAGGGAAATGAGGGAGTCAGTGGCAGTGACCCTGGCCCCACAGCCTGCCCATCACAGTTGCCCCAGGACCAGTCCGTCTAAGCAAGCGGGTTCACCTATGAACCTCAGCTTTGTGGGAGACAAGTCCAAACCGGTCAGTGCAGAGGCCTACCTGTTGTAGATGCTCATTGAACAAAGGCCAAGTTTTCCTTTCTGTGCGTGTGGACTTGGAGCCAAGTCTGCTCTGCTCACAAGAAGGGTTTCTGAAAGGCTACGGCAAAGTTTCAGATGGACACAGGCAGCTCGGACCCAGAGAAATAGTCTAGAAACTTCTTCAGAATTCCACTCTCACCAGAATTCACCTGCCTGGCATATTGCTGGGCATTCCCCTGCTGCCCTGGTCTCCTTTTCCCCCCTGCTGCCCTGGCATACTTCCTTCTTTTTTGTTTCCTTCCTTCTGTCTTCCTTGTTTCGATGGGAAGCTCACTGACCCGTCTATTCACCTGTTCGTGAATAGGGCACCACCCGCGGCATGTTCTCAGCCTCGGAAAATGGTCATGATCTGTGTAGAGAGTACAGCCTTTATGTGTAGAGCGTGTGCTGTGTGGAAGAGTCAATATACCATGGTAACAAGGACAACCAGGGGAGTGAGGATTGGACCAGAGAGATGAGAAAGAGTGCACAGGGAACAGAGTAAGAACTGCTGGGGCTAAGTCACCCAGGGAGGTCCCTGAGGAGGTGACACTTGAGTTAACAGAGGGGAGGCTACCTGCAAGAGCAGGGACTTTTGTGGCTTAGCAGTCACCGGACCACACAGGGTGCTAGGCTGAGCCCCTGGAAGAAGGCCCCAACTTTTCCTGAGGGCTGATGGGACAGGTGAGAAAAAATGGTTTTGCTTTTTGTTTACTATGATGAAGTATGAATGAGCTGAAACACGCCATGTTATCTGTGTGCACATGTGTGTATCTATGGTTCTGCGTGTATCATTGTTTGTGCAACCATCACCTCGATCTGTCTCCAAGACGTTGTCACCACCCCAGCCTAAAGCTGTCTCCATTGAACACCTGCTTCTCCTCTATCTCCCCATTGTCCCCCTCATCCTCTTTCTGTCCTCTGGCTCTGTGTGTTTGACTGCTCTGGGGACTGTGTTAGTGAAATGATACTTGCCCTTCTGCGACTGACTTAGTTCACTTAGCTTAATGACCCCAAGGTTCAGGAACAGTATAGCCATTGTCAGTCTTTTCTCTCTCTTCAATGTGGAATAAAATTCCAGTGTGTGTGTGTGCGTGTGGGTGGGTAGGTGGGCATTGCGTGTGTGTGTGTGTGTGTGTGTGTATGAGGGTGTGTGTGTGTGTGTGTGTCTGTATAGGCATTGCGTGTGTGTGTATATGAGGGTGCGTGTGTGTCTGTGTGTCTGTGTGTGTGTGAATGAGTGTGTATGTATGAAGGTGTGCATGTGTGCACATGTGTGTATGTGTGTGTGTTGTGAATGAGTGTGTGTATGAATGAGGTTGTATGTGTGAGCATTGTGTATGTGTGTATAGGGTGTGTGTGTGCAAGCGCATGTGTGTATATGTGTGAATGAGTGTGTGTATGAGCATTGCGTATGTGTGCACATGTGTATATGAGAGTGTGGTGTGTGTCTGTGCATGCATGTGTATGAGCATCTCTGTGTATGAATGAGCGTGTGTATGTGTATGTATAGGCATTGCATGTGTGTGTATGAGGGTGTGCATGTGTGTGTCCATGTGTGTGTCTGTGTGTGAATGAACATGTATACGTATGTGCATTGCATGTGTGTGTGTGCCACATTCGTTCACCCATCCATCCCTCAGTGGACAGTTGGGTTGCTTCCACTAAGAACAGGGGTGTGCTAGGATCTCTTAGAGAGCCTGCCCTCAATTCTTCTGGATCCATACCCAGCCATGAGATTGCTGAAGCATGTAGTACTTTGAAAGGGCGTTTAGAGCATAGGGGTAGATTGGGGTTTTGCTTTCTTAAAATACTAACAGGGATGGTGGTGGCAGTGGTGCATGCCTGTAATCCCAGCCCTTGGGAGACTGAAGTAGAAAATCTCAAGTTTGACACCAACCTGCACTATATAGCCAGACCCTGTCTTACACAAGCAAGAGGCCTCCTGGTGGTCTAGTGGTTAGAACAAATAAGTTAAAAATGCCCACCTAATCACCAAGGGACAATTGGTAATGCAGCTTGGAGGCCAGGGATGCAGGTGGGAAACATGACCCAGGGGCTAGGGAAGTGGGCGGGATCTGGAACGTGCCTTGGTAGAAATGACCACAGGACATGCTACCTAACTGAATGTGGAGCTGACAGAGTCAAGATCAAGGAAGACTCCTGGGTTTGGGACTGAGCAGGCCTGGGCTGGGTGGCAGCATGACCTCCCTAGATGACAGGCTGTGGGAGTGTTAGGTTTGGGGTTTCCTGGAGAAACCGGGTCAGGAGAAAGTGTGCTCTGCCTGTATTGTAAGTTCCCCAGAGCTTCAGTAATGAAGAGCCACCAGCTGGGTGGCTTAAACACCAGGAACTTATTGTCTCCTGGCACTCAAGGCCAGAAGCATGAACCTAAGGTTCTGGGTAAAATCCTTCCTTGCTGGCCCTCATTGGCAGCAGGTGGTCCCATTCTGGGCTACCCCCCCCCCCCCCAAGTTTCCAGCTGCAGTGCTCTGGTCTCAGGCCTCACAGGTCTCAAATCTCTGTCAGCATTCTGTTCCCCCCTCTTATCAGGACCTTACCGTGCTGCAGGAGGGCTTGCCTTCATGATACTAACATGGTGACATCTGCCTACATAGACTTTCCTAGTAAATCCACTCTTGAATACTAGAGGGGAGGGGCTTGTTTATGCAAGTAACTTACATGACAGGTTAGGCTGGCAAACAGGACCCAGGAGAGAGGTGAGAATGAAGCTAGGGAAGTGAGTGGGCTCTGGCACACCTCTTTGTAGGAACGACCATGACCACGGGACCCCCTAGGTCACATTCTTCACTCTCCCTTCCATGCTGTGACCCCCATCCCTGTCTGCCCCTATCTATCTATGCTTCGCAGATCCCAGATGACCTGCATGTTTAACCCCCTTCGTCTGCTGAGCTGACTGGTCCAGTCCCCACGTCCCTCCCTCCTCACAGAAGCTGTCTCCCTTCGAGAACAAAATGGCAGTTCCTCACTGACCTGTTCACAGTTGCTTTTCCTCTTGAAGAAGCCTATCCAATGAGTGATGGCCGAACAGATGTCCTGTGACAAGAAGGTGTCCCTGAGACTCCTTAGTTCCTCAGGGGAACTCAGAGGGCAGAGCAGGCATAACCTGAATTCCCTCCTGTTTGCAAACAACGGGGGCTCTAGAGGACATGGAGGCTGTTGCCCAGCCTGCCCTGCCTCTGCCCTTCTCCCGAGTTGCCTGTCCTGTCTTCTTGGGAGCTGTTGCTATTTGAGGTGTCAGTTTCAAATCATGACAGCAGCAGTGGGTCAGAAACTAAGATACCTGCAGGTTTCAGCAGCACTGGGGGGTGGGAGGGAGGTATAGGGAGAACAGGCCTGCAACCAGAGGCTCTGCTTCTGCTTCTAGCTCCTAACCAGACCTCCCTCTAGAAAGTGAGAAACTCTGTAGTCTACAGTAGTATACAGTAGTTAGTATACAGTGGTTAGTATACAGTGGGTGTGGAGTAAATGTTACTTCCTGTCCTCCTCTCTTAACGTGGCAGGGTAGATCCCAGTGTGATTTGGGCTAGGTCAGCCCCTACTTAACACTGTCAACTGGGGGCCTGGAAGGGCTTCCGTGTCCTCCTTTCTAAATGCCACCCATGCACATAAACTTGTTTTTGTGGCTTCTATTAAAAGCGTCCTTGAACTTGTTAAAACTAGCCCTACATGGTGAGCTTCTAGCAAAAGCCTCTCATTGATCTAGCAAAGGACAAAGGACGGCAGAGACAAGGTGTGTGGCTACCAAGTGTTAAGTAACAGTGTCTAGAGCACAGACCTAGGGCCACAAGGCTCAATCCACTGACTTTTAATTCTATGACCTAAGGAAGTTTTCCAGCCTTCTGTGCTTCAATTCTCCTCCCCAAAAATTGGCACAATCCAGACAATAGTCTGTACCTAGGTGAAAAGTTCTTGAGCCCTTCCCACCAGACCCAGACATCACAATGTCTGTCTGCTGGACACTGCTCATGAGACCCTAGGACAAGTCACTCTCCACATTCTGCAGAATGGGAAGGAACCTGCTCACCCTGAAGGGGTAGGTGGTTCTTGTGTGGCACACAGGCTCAGCCCTTCATGCCAAATACATCAGTCTCTGCCAGCTGCAGCCTCCACCCCATTGGCCCCAAATGAACTCCTGGGCTCCTGTCCACTGCTGGGCCAGCTTCTCCTCCCTCTCATCCCACAGCTGCCTCTCCATTAGCAAACCCAGAACCCCATGAAAAGCGCCCTGTGAGCCTGGTTGGGTCAATAGGTCCCACTTTGGGAGATAAAAGCATGGGGGTGGGGAACAAAAAGCTCGGGAGGGAGGGGGTGGGGGCTGGGGCAGAGAGGGGAGAGTGAGAAATTGAGTTCTGAGAGGCCCCAAAGCAAAATCGACAGATTGGAAATCTGCTTTGATGGCCTCTCCGTTTATCCCCCTCGTTAACAGACGTATCCATTTGGCAGGGGTGAGGGCGGCAGGGCAGGAGGCTGGCCGGGTTTCAAATTTGATTTCTCGGGGCTTATGATACATCTCTCTTTGCATAAAAAGGGATTAATATTTGTGTCTGAGTATTAACCGAGCACCCAGGCATGAACTTGCCACGCGCACGCGCGCGCGCACACACACACACACATACACACTTGAATACACATACATGCACATGCACACACACATGCATGCATGCACATATGCACACACACACACATCACACATCGCTCTTATGAACTGCGGACTGAAACCAATATAGTTTGAGACCCATCTCCAGAGTCTCCAAGGCTGGGAGTGAGCCAGTGTCCCACACCCCAGGTTTCACTCTTGCCTCCCTGCAGCTGGCTAGAGCAAGGCTTTCCTGGTCCCGTTATGTAAATAAAGAGCAGGGACCAAGATGTTGATCCCATTATGGGAGGATTAGTGATTCAGAAGGCCTGGAGATTAGACTATCAATCAGAAGGGGGAGATGGGACACCCAGGGATGGAGGGGGTGAGGCTGCAGTTGCCAGCATTATCTTGCACCCTATTTAAAAGAAGTTCTTCTGGTAGACTGTGTCCCCTGCTCCCAGTGTGACTGGGGTTATATAGCAGGAACTAGCTGTACTTTCTCCTCCTAGCCCACGGGTAGTGGAGTAAGGTCCTCAGTACAGAGAAGGACAACAGTAAACGCCTCTAAGTTCCCTGGCGTCTGGGTCCTCCTCAGCCCATCTTGCAGGTCTCTGTCTTCCTGCTGCCTGTTTTAGATAGGTTCTACCCTACCTATACAATAGTGGTTTTCAAAGCGTGGTCCCTAGGCCAGGGACAGCCCTGTCACCTAGAAACTTGCTACAAAGGATGGTTCCTGAGCTGGCATGTGCTGTTCAATAGTGTTGTGACACATTGTCTAGGGAATCCTGTTGCTTACCCAGGTGACAGGGCTGACGCAGCCCAGGCATGCCCTAACTGTAACTGCAGGGCCAGGGCTAAGGCTTGTGGGCCGTATGCAGAGTGCATCGATATCATGTAAGATGGGTATAGTACCAGGCCGGGCATGGCAGGAAGGGGAGAATTAGAAAGGATCCTCAGTGGGTGGCTTTTTAAAGTTTTGTTTAGTGTGTGTGTGTGTGTGTGTGTGTGTGTGTGATGGAATGCTTGAGAAGGTCAGAGGACAACTTTTGGTAATCAATTCTCTCCCGGACCCTCCCTCCTTTTTTACACTTGATATGATCAATAGCTTTATTTGTCAACTGTACACAACCTATAATTACCTTGGGAAAGAGTCTCAGTAGGAACTGTTTGTATTGGCATGTCCTGTTGTCATGTCTGTGGGGGATTGTCTTAATTAAACTAGTTAATGTGAGAAGACCCAGTCCACTGTGGACAGCACTATTCCCTAGGCTGGGGATTCAGACCACGTACGGGTGGAGAAAGCCAAGTAAGCTCAAGCAAGCAAGTGTGCACATTCTCTCTGCTCCCGGCTGGATATAATGTGATAAGCTGCCTCCAGCTCCTGCTGCCGAGTTCCCCAAAATGACGGACTTTAGCCTGGAATCATGAGCTAAAATAAACCCCCCCCCCCCCCCCTTTAGTTGCTTGCTATCTGAGTGTTTTATCTTAGAGGCAGAAATGAAACTTGGATGCGTGGACTACAGTAGTTAAACTGAGGTCATCAGCCCGTGTGACAGGAGCTTATACGTGCTAAGCCATCTTGCTCCCCCAGCTGTTACTTTTATAGAGTATTTGCATCACTCAGCTGTCTGTTCTCCCCCTCCCTCCCTAAGATGGGTCCACATGGAGCAAGCACTTCAGTCCATGCAATTTTGTTTTCCAGGGGCCCAACTGGCCTGACCCTGGGTCTGATCAGCCCTCTGCCAGCACATCCATAAGTAGAGGGATGTCTACCCCAAAGTCCTAGTTGGGTGAGATATGAGTGGATGTGTGCTGAAGCCATTACCCACCACACACCTCTCTTCCCAGTCTATGTGTCCCTTGATGTCCCATTGACCAGCCACAATGTGAGCAAAGGCAGCCGATCAGTGCCATTAACCTTGCTCCTGCAGTTTGGGAGCAAGACATTGAGCAGGGTACTATACAAAGGTGGAGAAGGCCAAGTAAGCTCAAGCAAGCAAACATGTTCGCATACACTCATGCATGCATGCATGGACAGAAGAAGGGGAAATGGCATGCCTTCTCCAGGGGCACAATGCCCACTTGCCATCCACTCAACAGGTGTGTAGAATAGCCAACTGTGGAGCTCTCCTGTCACTGGTTCTGGTGGCAACTATTGAAGTTAGTATTTCCAGTCTTATTTCTCCAAGGAGCACACAAGCTCAGAGAAGCAACCCAGCTGATCCTGGATCACACAGCAAACAAGAGGCACAGGGAAGACTGCAGCTATCATGTGGTGTAAGTCCCATAATCCTATTCTTGAGGAAGATACAGGGGGGAATTGCACATCACACACACACACACACACACACACACACACACACACAGTGATGACAAGCCCAATGTTCATTAAGCTCACAGTGGGGTTTTTGGACTGAGGTCACTATGGGTCCCCTGGACAGGACTGCAAGTAGGAGCATGGGGTGACTTCTGAGATGTCACTAGAAAAGAGACAGAGACAAGGCTCCATTCTTGCCCCTTCAATTGCTGACTGTCCCAGAGCCTCCCTGCAGAAGCCTGGCTGCTCTGGGAACTGCAACTTCCCTCCATCTGGCTTCCTTCCATCCTGAGAGAGCCCTAGGGGACTTGGAGGAAGCTAGGAAGTGAGTCCCACTACCCAAGGCTTGAATAGAAGGGAACTTAGAGTTACTGCAGGCACTCTGCCGGAGCTGAGAGGAAGGGAGGTCAGCCCTAAGGCCTTCGCCAATCCTGGCTGTTGTTGGCATCCATCCATGAGTCACAGAGCTTTCTCCCCAGTACAGTCACACCTCCTCACCCAACCAGGATCATCACTCTGGCTTTTTAAGCTTTTTCTACAGCTTCTCCTCTGCCACCGATCTTTGCACCCCCTCCTTTTGAGATGCCATCTTGGTCCTCCATACAACCATCCCTTCTTCCCATACCTCTTCTCAATACCACTCCCAAAGCCCTCATCAACCCCACCCCAACCCTTTGGCAAATGTTCTTCCCTAGGACCCTGGATCAGAAAACATATCCAGCACCATCTTCTACTGAACACATATCCAGCCCGGCTTCCACTAAATGGTGGGTAGCTCTGTGTCTCACTGCCTACCAGTTCATAAATTCCTCTCCCCTCTTTCTCAGCCATCCACTCTGTGGTGTCTACTCATGGGCCAGCCTTCGCCTAGCCATTCATTTAGATGTACATTCATTTATTTATTCTAGATAGCATTGACTTTTCACGGTGTGTTCCACACTGCACTGTGCCGAGGAGCTGAATAAAAAGAGCCAGCAGCCCAAGCCTTCTGGAAGCTCATAGGGAGGAGGAGGGAGAGGAGGAGGGAGGAGGAGCGGGAGCAGCTGAATGGCGCCTTGGCTCCAAGCGGAGGTGCAGATGTTGCCCCCGCATCACTGCGCTCTTCCTGCTGCCGTGTTGTGTTTGGAAAGTGATGAATTTCAGCACCAGCTAATTAGTCTCTAATTAGCAAGTGGAGTGTAAACAATCACAACAGATGGGGGAGAAAAGGCATTAGCAATAATGACCCTTCTACAGGGGCACAGTCTCCAAGACAGGCACTTCCTTGACAGAATTGGAGCTGGAGCCGGAGAGCAACTTAAGAAGACCTGCTGGTGACAGGCTTGGCTGGGGTGCCCGAGTCTATGGGGAGGTCTGGTTGGTGCTCTCATGGATCCCCCAGTTTGCCTGTGAGGACAGGTCCATTTCAAGAATGAGTCATGGATGTAACTATAACCAGGAGTGCGGTCCATGTAGCAACTCAGAAGTGAGGACTTTTTCTTTAGTTATTATGGTTAGACATATACATACATGTAAATATGTACAGTCAACCTGCTGTGTTCATTTAGTGTTGCTGGTATGTGTGTGTTTTAGGGCTGACCACTTTGTATTGGATAACCAATTAGGGGGCTCATCCTTGGGGAAGACTGATTCTCTCTTGGCAGTCATTAATTGCCTATAGCTCTTCGTCCAGAGCTGGAACCCCCATGAAACTTCCCCCATCTTTGCTGGCACATCGTCTGATATTGTCACCTTTCAGGTCCTATTTGGTCTTATTTAGCTACCGTATTGTCGAGATTTCATGGGCACCACTTTCCTGTCCTCTATATCCGATACAAATCTTGCAGCAAACATACTGGTAAGGAAATATAAGGGTGGTCTAGACTCTAGAGATAGGCATGGCCCCTGGGGAACCTCGGGTCTGTGTCCAAGGATTCATAGGGATATCCAAGACTATTTCCCTACCACTGGGATACAACCTATGTGGACGAGCCTGCCTGCTAAAAGGCATGCTTGCCTGCTCTGGGGTTGCCCCCTTCAGACTAGGTTACCTGTCCCTAACCACCATGCAAGTCAGCCCCAGAGAACTTGAGCATATCCTGGCTCCCAGTCTGCCTAAATCCTTGGCTGCAAGGCCAAGGATTCTGAAGAACTTGGTCGGAATGGGTTTCTGGCACCTCTCCATCAATATGTACCAAACAGAAACCACACTGAGACGATGTCCTTGAACTTCCAAGATAGACTACTGTTCTACCTGTGTCACCTGACTCTACCACAGAGTTGCCAGGCTTCCTTGGAGGACCAGAGGGCGGCAATCAGCCCCCAGGGGAACAGTAAGGGGGAATCAGAGGCTGCACTTACATCTAAGAAAATAGAAAGGATTCAATGCCAGACTCACCCTTATTACATGATTTTTATTTTGTGTCATCTGGGCACATACTGGGCTAAGGACCGATCAAAGGAGAGTTATCCAATGTGTCCCCTGTGACTGAAGAAGGTATGTCTGGCCTTTGTCCAGACCTTTTCTGTGTCCCCGAATGGCAGCTATAGTGAGATGTGCATCTCGTCACAGTTTCAAAGCCCAACCTCAGGTCCTGTCTCTTATGGGACAAGAGAGAGCCACCACCTAGTCCCTACCCTCTTTTTCTGGGAAAACATCCCCTTCACAGCTGCTATTACAGGCCTAATTAACAGGCTTGTTTGTCTCATCTGCCTGGCAGTCCATGTTGGTAAGAAGGGCAATTTCACTGTCTGGCAACGGTACCGTGGTCCTGGCAACT
Organism: Rhynchomys soricoides; assembly: GCA_019843965.1. Taxonomy (NCBI): domain Eukaryota; kingdom Metazoa; phylum Chordata; class Mammalia; order Rodentia; family Muridae; genus Rhynchomys; species Rhynchomys soricoides. Next base: position 2,010,775 of record JADRCH010000053.1, on the reverse strand, counting down.
TGTTAGCTAAATTAGTCTCGTCTGCCCTGTCTCCTGAAGGATGCCAGCATCTCTCTAAAGGATGCTGCTTTCCTCTGCTTTTGTCCTTGCCACCTGATTTGGGTCTGGGAGGCAGCCAGCTGCCTGCCTTTGCAGCCTCCAGTTTGCAGAAGGGATTGAACTGGGCCTTTGGGCTAGGATAGAGTGTGGAATAGCCACTCAAAAAGCTTACAAGAAGGACCTGCTAAATGACAAACCCAAGGTATGGTGGTTCAAATGAGAGTGTACCCCATATTTGAATACTTGGTATCCTTTGGTGGAACTGTTTGGGAAGGATTAGGAGGTGTGGCCTTCTTAGAGGAGGTGTATCAGCAGGACAGGATTTGAGGTTTTAAAAGACTCAGGCAATTCCCAGTGCTCTCTCTTTCTCTCTGCCTTGGGTTGTGGATCAAGATATAAGCACTCAGCCATTCCTTTGCTCTGCCATCATGTGCTCTAATCCCCTGAACTCATAAGCCAAATTAAATGCTTTCTTATAAAAGTTACCTTCCTTAGTCATGGTGTTTTGTCACAGCAATGGAAAGTAACTAAGATACAAGGCAAAGCTCCAGAGTATACCTGTGGATTAATATCACCTTGCTCAAGCCTCAGCCAGGGTTCCTCAGCCTCAGTATTGACATGTTCAACTGGGTAACTCTTTGCAATGAGCCGGTCCTGGACAATATAAATTGTTCTGGCTCCCAGCCAGAGAAACTTCTTTGGCTAAGGGGCCAAGGAATCCAAGGAACTGACTTAGAACACAGTCTCTGGGACCTCCTCATCAACATATACCTAATGAATGAATGCTGATAAGAAGCTACCTTGGGCTTCATCTTGTCCTACTTCCTGCAGAGGCATAAGGCTTCCTCAGAGGACTGGAAGAGTACAGTCAGGCTCCAGATCGATAACCAGAGAACAAGAGAACGAATTTTAATCTGAAGGAGGTTCTGTTACCTCCTTAATTAGGTATTAATATTAGGTATATTAATGTCTCCTTTCCCTAAATTGTAACAACCAAAGACATCTCATATTTCAGGACCATCCCCAAAGACAGTGTTTTTCTCTGGAAGTCGGGAGAAGTAAAAGATGGTTGCATGAAGACACTGTTGCAATGGTGCATAGTAGAGAGATGATCATGGGAACTCAAAGGTGACCTAAACCTTATAGTGTTCAATATTGGGTAGGTGTGTTGGGGCTCGGTAGACAAGACCCTGGAAGGGTTGACAAGAGTGGGAGCCAAGGAGAAGCCTACATAGTTTGAGAGGTACATTGGTTATTTTCCCTGTTGCTATAACAAGGTATCAAACTGGGGCAGGTTTAAGGAAGGGATGGTTTATTTGGGCTCACAGTTTGAGGGTATAGTCTATCATGGTGGAGAAAGTATGGTGGCAGGAGATTGAGGTGGCCAGTTGTATAACATCTACAGTCAGGAAGCAGAGAGAGATGAATGCTGGTGCTCAGCTCATGTTGTCCTTTTTTTATTCATCCTGGGACTCCAACCCACAGGACAGCACTTCCCTGGTTAAAATGTGTCTTCATGCCTCAGTTAACCTAATCTAGATAACCCCTTATGGAAATGCCCTGAGGCCTGCCTCCCAGACAGTCCTAGATCCTGTCAAGTGGACATTATTAACTGTCACATTAGGAAAATATAAGATGCCCAAATCTGGCATTTCTCAACCATTCTCCACAGGTATGGCTAAATGACAGAGATGTCTCTGGATTCCTTGGCAAGACAAAATGTTTGATCTATATATAGGCCATGGGGTTCTGGTCATGTGCAAAGAATTTGAACATGAAACACATGGTTAAATATCCTGTTCATTTAAGTGGACTACAGAGTTATGGACAGGTGCCCAAATGTCAGCAAGGCCTGGAAATGGATTCAAGAGCAAAGAGGAAAGATATGGGACTGGGTGGCTTGCCAGCTTCAACAATACTTAGGGGTAAACCCAATAGCACTAATTTGTTTGTTGTTGTTGTTGTTGTTGTTATTGTTTAGCTATTGACTGTGGGTTCCATGCTGTGTTAAATACCAGGGTTAGTGAGGTCATCACAATATGGTAGCTGGGCTCAAACACAGCCTTGAGTGGATGTGTACATAACAGAGCTGGAAAAAGAAAGACGCAAAAGCCACCATTGTGTCTGGCTTGGATAACTGGTCCCACAGTGTCACTAACTGACTAGAGAATTAGGGGAACCCTATAAGTTTACAGGACCTTGAGCTTTGCTTTGGATGTTTTATATTTGTGCACATGATGGCCACAGTTAACTTATTTAGGCAAGAATTCAGGTTTAAAGGTACGGGGAAAAAGATCATCACACAGTAGCTAAGACCGAAAAACAGATGTTCTCACCTAGGGAAATGGTGATTCCCAAGCAGAAAGCTGGAGTCTCTGGTGTCTCAGAGGCTGCAGAGGAAAAAGAGTATGGCAGGGAGGAAGCCAAGGAGGAGCAGGACCAAATCACAAGCTAAAAAGTTGTGATGTTAAAAAGAACATGAAATTAGTGACTGTCAGTGAACTCCCACAGGCTTGCGACAATTGTGTCAGAGAAGACAGACAGGTATATAGCTCATTGGGATCTTCAGGAGTGTGACTAGTGATTCCCACTAGGAGTTACCACAAAGGGTTCACTTCTTAAAGGAAACATTATGTATCTTAGTCCATTTTCTGTTGCTGATAACACAATACCACATACTGTGTAAGTTATGAAGAAGAAAAGTTTGCATTGTTTCTTACAATTCTGGAGATCCAAAGTCAAGGGCTGCATCTTCTGGTGGACTTCTTTCTTAGCAGTCATGAGGTGGTGCATGGTGTCTCCAGGCAAGAGACATCATATGATGTATGTGTGACTTCTGCTTTCTCTCTTCCCTATAAAGTCCACAGGATTTCATCATAGGGTCATATCCTGGTGACTTTAGCCGATCTTAATTGCCTCCCTCAAATTGAACCTTTAAACACTATGTTAAATAAGTTTCCACCTTTTAAGTTTTCACAATAAAGGTTAGAACCAGAGTGAGTCTTAAGGGAGAAAGCTACACTGAAGCCATAACATGGCATCGTGACATATGTTAAGACTATAATGGAGAAATTTTTTATCAAGTTAGATGGGAACAAGTCTGTGAAACACGTGAAAGACAGGCATGAGATGGTGCCATGTGACATGATTGCTGCCATTTAACCAACATTAGAGACGACACCCATGACCAGTCTTTGTCCAGGCTTAAAAAGCCTCTATACCTGTTTGTTGGGATATTGGTATTTCAGGTATCTTAGGTAGAAAGGTACCACAAGTGGGACATTAGTGATGAAACATGGAGCCTAAAGAAGCTTACCCTCTTGACTTTTCATAGTTCTGTGCAATTAGAAAATACATGGAAGGACAGGCCTGTTCCCCCCTACCCCCATGTTTATGTGTATATCACTCAACCCCTACTGGGCACTGCACAGGGAAAATGGGAATGAGTTGAAGAAGGATTAAGTATTTCTTCTCCACACACTTTATACCAACTGTATTAACAAGTATTATATTGTTTTGCACCTGCTGTAACAAGTTGCCACAAATCATGTGACTTAAACAAAAGAGATGTATCATCTCAAAACTCAGGACCACGTATGTCTGAAATCAAGGAACCAAAAAATTAGTTTATGTGGAGGCATTGGGTAAGAACCTCTCCCAAACCTCTTTCCTAGTTTCTAGTATTCCCTGCAGCCTCTATTTCATTTAAACTGTAAATATGGCATCCCAACCTCTGCCTGTCTTCATACATCTTTCTTCTTTGTTTGTCTTGCTTTCTTCCCATAGCCTTCTTACATGGCTGCTTGTCATAGTGTTAAAGAATCATCTTAATCCATTTTGACCTTATCTTAACTATATACATCTGCAAAGACTCTAGATTTTAAAAATTCATATTCGGAGAGCCAGGTAAACAAGTTTTGCTGAGCACCATTCAGCTGGTTTATCCAGGCTATAAATCACAAAGACATGGGAAGCATGACCACCCATGCAATTGCCAAAACCAGAGACATGGTTGTTCTCACCTTGGGAAATGTCAGGCTTGAACCCTCAGCATTCCAGAGGCCAATGGAGAAGAGAAACAAGGCAGGGAAGGCAGCAAGGGAGAAGAGAGACCTAACTTATTGTGTTTATTATGAACCCTCCTCATACCAGTTTCCTTACCTGACCTGCTCACCACTATGCACTTTGTTCTAATGACACTGAACCATTTCCAGACAAGAACATCAAGACATAGAAAGATTCTGTCATTGCCTAAAGTCTCCCAGCTTACAGTGCAATCCCTGCCTGGTGTTCCCTCTACTGCATCTCAGCTTCCTGCATCCTCACCACATATCATAGCCTGGCTCCCTGGTGCCTACTCATAAGCACCTCTTGCTACAAGCTAAATAACATCATCTCCCTCTAGAATCATCTTTCTTCTGGATAGGGAGATATTTTCCACATATGACTGAAAAGAAAGCTAAGTTCCCCAAAGTGGGTATTTACAGAAGGTTCAAAATGGCCAAAATGAGCTAAGAAGACTCAAGAGGAAAGAGATGGAAAGAACATGCAGGCCCCATGGGAATCATCAAGGAAAGCTTTGGAAGTTGGATAGAGTACAGAGATGCCAAAGAAAGAGAACCCTAGGTGGGTCTGCTTCCCTGGCTCCTTTCACCTATATCCTATGTCCATGCAACAATTCAAAGGATAATGAACTCGCTGATGGCACATACATTATCTATGTGCAGGAGTAGCCAGAGGGACTTTCCCCTCACCCAGAAACAGAAGTCTGACCCTCAAGAAATCAATGCATTATGTGCAGATGAGGAGCAGAAAGAAGAATCTAGTGCCTCAAAGGACAGCCCCACAGTGTAGAAAGTAAACAGAGAGTCATGAAGGAATGAGGGGGATTGTAACAACCTTCTTGAAAGAACACAAAGCAAGCTGTCCTCCTTGTTCATCTGGAACTTGGCATGGAGGCAGGTGTCCTTGGGACAAAAACCTGAGCCAAAGACTTGGCCAGATCCAAATGGGAGTCCTCCTCTGCTGCTCACATCCATATGATCTTGGGCAGATCCTCTCCATCAATACACTGCTGCCTCCCCATCTGTTAGGGAAGTGATAATGACCTTGAAGGATTGGCATGTGGAGTTTTACATATCTCAAGCACCTGGGACAACCTGGAATCTTGCGAGTGTGTAATACATGGTCAATGTCTCACTGCACTTGCAGACTATGAATAGGGCTGATTTGGCATGGAGAAGGAAGCCCATGGGACAGGAGGTGTGCCTAGACATTCCTAGCCCACCACTGTCACTCTCTCTGGGGAATTTCACAAAGTGCACAGCTCCAATTTATCCCTATATATGCTAACAGATGGCTGTAGAATCCCAGCCCTGGACATGTGCCTGATTTCTACCTGGACATCCAACTGGCCACAGCTGTTCTCTACTGGACCTAGCGCCTTCTCCATAGGTCTTCTCTTACCCAGGGCCAGATCTGCCAGTTCTTCCCACTCTGCCTTAGCTGAAATCTTAACTGTCCTCTGAAGATCCATAAGGCAAAAGCTTAGTTCCCATTGCAACACTATTTGGTGATCATAGAAACTTTAAGGGGTGGAGCCTCTAGGTCATTGGGAACCTTAAAAAGGACAGTTGGACCACTGTTTGTTCCTCTTCCATATTTACTCCCTAGCTATGAAGTTAGCAATTTTTATACCCTGCCATGTGGTACCCTGTCCTAAGGCCCAAAGCAATGTGACCATGGCCAGAAACTTCCCAAACTGTGGGCCAAATGAACCTCTCTTCTTATCAGTTGCTATCCCAAGCCCCTCAGACAATTCTACCCTCTACTCTGAAACAGCTCCTAGGACACTTCTTACTACCCTTCCTCTCTTCTACCAGCTCCCTGCAACTGCCAGGTTCTAACCAACCAAACTATCTTCCTTTCATTTCCTCAAATAACTTAGAAGAGAAAGCCAATTCCTGAGGAAAGCACATTGCTGCCCACAAGGTCATTGTTTTTGTTATTTCCCTATTACTATGATAAAACACCATGACCAAGGCATCTTATAAAAGAGAGGGTTTAATTGGGCTGACAGTTCAGTTCCAGAGGGTTAGTTTATGGTGGTAGGGAGAAGGCACAGAGACAGGTAAACAGCTGGAGCAGCAGCCAAGAGCTCTTATCTCCATTCACAAACGGGGCAGGGAGCACTAATTCAAAATGGCACTAGTCTTTTGACTCAAAGACCCCTAGAGACATACTTCCTCAGCAAGACTACAGACACCAATTGAGGACCAGTCATACATATGAGCCTATGGGAGCTATTTTCATTCAAACCACTATCTCTGTTCTGGGTCCTCACTGGTCTCTCAGTGTCCACATGACTTTTTATAATTTATGATTTACTGTATTTCTGGGGGGTGGGGATGTAACTTCAGTGGCTTCCTGTGGCCCTTGGGAGAAAGCCATAGGCTCTAGGTGCAACCTGCTAAGAAGGCTAGGACAGAAGACTTAGCTTTTTCCTACCTCTGTTTCCCCTCCACTCACCATGGGACCACGCTGTGGAGCCTCTGACAGTTAGCTTTAACTGTCAACTTCACACAACCTAGAATCACCTGAAAAGAGATTCTCAATTCAGTAAGGCTTGTGGGCATAACCGTTAAGGAGTATCTTATTTAGGTTAATTGATGTAGGAAGACCCAGCCCACTGTGGGCATCACTATCCCCTAGGCAGGGGTCCTGAATTAGATAAGAGTGGAGAAATCAAGCTGAACACAGTGTGTTTCTGCATTCATTCTCTCTCTGCTCTTGACTGTGACATGATGTGACTAACTGCTTCAAGTTCCTGCCCAGACTTCCCTATAATGATGGATTGTAATCTGGAACTGTAAACTGACATAAGCCCCCTTCTCCCTTAATTTGCTTTTTGCCTGGGTATTTTATCACAGCAGTGGAAATGAAGTAAATACAGGCCCTCTTTCCAGTTCCAATCAGATGTGAATGAGCCAAGCCTCCTTTTCTCCCACCCCTGACACTCTGACTGGACCGGGCCCTCTGTGTTGGACACACCCCCTCACTTTCTTTACCTGGCTGTGGCCTAGGATAAAATGTCACCTTTAGGGGCTTTCTATTATATGTCCCCCCTGCCCTTCAACCATCATGTCTCCCAGCCTCTGTCTAGACCTTAGTATCTGTAGACACAGCTCTATGAACTCCTAGAGCCATCTTCCTATGCCACTCAGGCCTGCCCCAAGTGCAGTTGTCCTTCCGTAGACGTAAGTTTAATCAATGAACAGATGACTCATGCTGCCTTGTCCCTTTCCTTTTGTGGAGCTTCCCTGGCTGCCCTGCCAGTCTCAGTGGCCCACGCTGCCTTATGTGCCCATCGCCTGATTTCTATATCCGAGCCTGCACAGTGTTGCTTCAGGGCCTTAATAGGCTCTTGCCAAATGAATCCTATCTCTGTAGCCAGCTGGCCACAGGCTCCAGGCAGGGGTGGTCCTCCACCGTTTTGTGTTCCCAGGCGCTGGCCCTCGGCTGATCTGCATACTCTGAGCATGGAAGGCTGATGAACTAAGGTGTAATGCTGAGAGCCAAACGTCCTCAGTCCACCCTTATCCAAGGTCAGTCAGAGCACCTCTGTCTTCTCTGCGTGATCCATGTGGGGTCTTCCTGGAGGAAGTCAGAGGTGAAGATCCTCTGTGTATACATGACACTTTCCAAATTATTGTGGCTTCTCCATTGCCCCCAGGAAGATCTCCAGCTCCTTAACACTGCCTATAAGTCCTTTATTTTCTGGGGTATGATTTACACACACCAAGCACCTTTTCTTCCTTCCTTCCTTCCTTCTTTCCTTCCTTCCTTCCAAATCAGGAATTGTGTTAGGAGATATACCTGCATCTTCTCCAAGAAAGTAGAGTCTGGTACCCACATGCCATCCTCTTCCTGGTGGATAAGCTAGCTGGAAGACACTAGATGACTTACCCAAGGTCATGTGGCATCCAACTGGAAAAGCCAGGCATTGGATTTAACTCATTCCTCTTGAAATCTACAGGTCCTGGCTCCCACCCAGCTTACACCCTGCCACTCATCATGCCAAAATACCTGAAGTTCCCAGAAGCCACCGTGTTTCTTACACATCCTGACTTTTGCACAGATTGGATCTTCCAGATCCCCCAAACTTGACTCACTTCCTGCCCTTTAAAATATTATTTGATGGCCCTTCCTGCCCAGTAACCTTTGCAGTACAGCAAGCTATGTCCCCATGGCAGGCCTAGTGTGCCAAAGGCTTTGCTCTCCATTGGGCTGCCCCTCTGTCAATCAATCCCTCCATCTTCTGAGCATCTAAGAAGGTTTGAAAGCTGGGGTTTCCTCCTTGCTTGCTGTGACAGCTCCTGGCACATAGTGGGTGTTCAGAAAGCACTTGCTGAGTGAATGGTGTGAGCTGGTGGGCGAGTAGACCTCCTGTCGTGCATGCTGTCTGTTATAGCTCAGGACTGGGAGCACTTATGCAGAATGGGCATCAAGGGCACCATAAAACAGGGCAAAGTTCATGAAGGTTTTCTGAGGAGGTGGAGGTTGGGGTGCCAAAGAAGCAAGGCACCTACAGGGGAAACCTGTCCAAGCCTGGTTGAGGGATGGGGAGCTGAGGAGGTCTCTACCCTGCAGATTGCCCCTGACCTCTCTGACACTCCTCATCCCACTGTTTCTCCTCTGTCCTGCCTCCCATCCATCCTGTTGACAATCTCACATGTTTTATCCCTTGTCACCAACCACACAGCCCTATTATATTAATTTACTGTCCTTTCCAGTAACTGGTAGCCTTCCTGTAAACTCCCCCTTTCCCATGCTGAGGTCGGCCATTGCCAAACCACGGCTCAACACTCCCCTCCCGCCCAAGGCTGGGACAGGCAAGATGCCAAGCAGAGGTCTGTCTCTGAGGACCCTATTGGATTGCCTATCCCCTGAGGGCCCTTTCTGGTGCCTCTATTCCCCTGTGTCAACTCCCAAGGAGTCCTTCTTCGGGCTCACAGAGCTACTAAGGATCCCCAGCCTCACCCAAGTCCCTCTTCCAACTCTTTATCACTCACTTCATTTCTAGTGTCCAGGGAAGACTGGGTAGAGCTGAGCACCCATGACCTAAACAAGAACAGGTCCTGAAAAGGTAACTGGGTTGCCAGGTCAGGACCTAAGGGAGATGCGTATCTTTGCAGCATGTCACAACCACTTGAGTCAGATGATGGCTTGGCCTCTACAGGCAGCCTCATCTTTCCTGAGCTTTCCCAGGCTGGCCTTGGCCTGTTAAAATCTTGACGGCAAGTAGGAATCTTCGCCCTGCTTCTCGAAGAGCCTGAGGTAGCGAAGGGAGCACCTGGAGGTGACTTTGTTGCTTTCCCAACCTGCTTTGTGCCTTCTAGGGAACAAACAGAGACTTGCAAGCCAGGCAGTGCCGAATGCAAGCTGAGAAGCCCACGTGGCCCTCTGAACGACTTGGGTAGTCACAATTGTCTTCGGGTACCAGTTTTCTCATTTTAGAGTTGGGTCATCACATTGCCTGGGATGCAGGGATCGCACACAGACAGCACAGAGACACTTCTCGGGGCCAGTCCAGCCCCAAGAAAGAAGGGACAGCTGTCACATCACTCTCTGAGTGAGAGTGTCCTGGCAGGAAAAATGACAGGGTACAGGAATCCCTTATTCAGTTCCCAGGACTAGGAACAACAAATATCCCATCCACTGCCCCTCCCCTCACCTACAGGGCTGAGCAGGGCCTTTAGCTCTGGGAAGGAGAAGAGGGCAGAGAGAGGGGTGAAAAGGGCATGGGGTGTCTACTGCTCTCCTTCCCAGAAGGCCCTGGCTGGCCCATGATGCCGAACCATTCATCATGCTCACGCTGCCTGCCAAGCTGCCAATCCTGCCACTATGGGCTCCCCGCCACTCAGGATAAAGTCACTTACCATTAGCTGAGCTCTGGCCCCACTGCAGAGCGACTGGCACGCTGTGGCTGGGGGACAAGGAGGGCAAGACAAGGCCTGTGAGGTGACCGTCGGGGATGGGAAGTGATAGGTGGGGCATTAGGAACATTCTGGAAAAAAAGAGGATTCTTTTTATTCATTCCTTCACTCTGTATTTATTGAACGTATGCTCCACGTGAGATTAGATACAGAAGACACTTAAAGGGCTGGAGATGCTGCTTGGTTGGAGAGTGTTTGCCTGGAATGCTCAAGGAGGACTAAGACATGTCTGCTGACAGGCTAGAGTTGGGGGCATGTAGACATTTAGAGGCATCATTCTGGGTGCCCTCTGGTGAGTGTGTGTGTGTGTGTGAGCACACGAGGTCCACCTCTACTTGGGGAATGTCCAGAAAACCTTCTCATAGGAAAGGATTCTATACAGAGCTGGCTAGAGTTTGGATGTGGTTGGAGGGATGGATTAGCTTTCCAGGGTCACCCCATAGCACCCCAAGTTGTTGGCTTAAACCAGCAAGCACTTCTCACCTCTCAGTCCTGGATATCGGGAGACAGAAATCAAGATGTCGGCTGTACTGTAGCCTACCGGAGAACCTTTGTCCTCAGTATTCCTGGCCCCTGGCACTCCTTTCCATACCCTCTGCCTGTGACTCTACCTTTGTCTTCGTGGACTGTCTTCTCCCTGGGTATTTCTGTGGATGTCAACCATATCAGAGGAGGTCCCACCTCAGGAACCTCATGTAAACCTAATAATGTCTACAGAGACTTCGCTTTCAAATATCATATACACTGGCTAGGGATATAGCTCTCAATTCATAGAGCCCTGGCTTCCATTCCCAGCACACATGAGCCAGAAGCAGTGGTGCTTGCTGGTAATCCAAGAACCCTAGTGAAGAGATAAGAATCAGAAGTTCAAGGTCATCCTTAACTACACAGCAAGTTCAAGGTCCACTTAGGACACATGAGACCCCATCTCAAAAGCAGTAACAAATAAGCCATAGCCACAGGTACCTGGGAGAGGGCTCTGTGTATCTTTTTGAGAGACACAATTCAAACCATAGTGGGGAATCTATGATACACATTTGGGAACCCACTCTTCCCCCCTATCAATTAATCCAGGGGCTCTCAAGGTGCTAGAGCAGAATCTGAGCTTAGAAAAGAACAATGAGCATCAATTGAGCCCTTGTGCAGAATTTATAGTTGGGAACATGAAGCAGATAGCTGTCAAGAGGGTAAGAATGACTCTGAATTAGGAAACCAAAGCTCAAGTTCTCCTTTAAACTCCTGTACCTCAGTTCCTCCATCTGCCAGAGAGTTGTGGGCTAAATGAATGCCAAAGATGCCCCCACCCCACCCCCTGGAGAAGATACAAGGGACTAGCAGCCAAAATGGTCAGCCTATCAGGGACCAAGCTGGGCAGGACCTCCAGCAGGCCTGGCTTCTGGCCCAGGTTCCTCTGACTTCCAGATCAGCCTCAAGACTCCCCCTCCCCCGCCTTCAGGAGGGTCCAGGGACCCATCGACTTAACCCTAAGTCCATTGCCTCATGGAGCTGTTCATGGTAAAGTGACCTCCTGTCTCGCCTAGTGACTTCATCAATCTGTTTCTCATTGTCATTGGTGTCAGTTTTGGGACCCAGGCTTCTGTGGAAACTGGGGTAGGGGAGAGGTGCAGGAATAGGGAGGGCATGGCAGCTATTAACCTTTGGGCACTGACTCAACAAAACCCAGCCAGGGAAGTTGGCGTGACCCCAACACACGCACACACACCAAAATAAGCTAGGAAGACTGAGGTGCTTTGGTGCTAAATCCATGTCAGAGCTTTTGCCAATGCAACTGTCATCCAAATTCCATCTGCCCTGCAAAGCCCCGGCCTCCTGTCCCTATTCCAAATGCCCTTAAACCCGATGCTCATGGGAACCAGTGAGAGCCTGGCCCCTCTGGCACCAGGGAGCAGACTAGCACCCAGTATGGAGAAGGTACTCCTGGTGTGTGTCAGGGCAGGGGTGGGCTGCTGCAGCAGGGAACCAGGTGGCTGCCTAGGACAGGAAGAAGCAATCAGTACTCTTAGGTGTCCCCTCCTAAGGACTGCCTGAGGCCGGGGGGGGGGGGTGGACAACACCCATCTTACTTTCTGATTCAGCTGAGATTCACACAGCATCAAAACAGACAGTTCGGTGACATCACTATCATACACAGCCACCAATTCCACTTCACCCCCAAAGCATCCCTACGACCTCACAAGCAAACCCTGTGCCTATCAGGCCAAAGTGTCCATTTATGCTTCTCCCAAGCACTGCACACCCACCTTTAGAGACCTGCCTGCCTAGGGTGACATCATGCAATGTGGCCTCAGAACTGTGGTAGCACAGGCTGGGTCTGGAGTCCTTGCAAGCTCTGCCTGAACCCTGCCTTCCAGAGTCTCTAGATGGCGGGTGAGTCTGTCCTACCCACTGACCTCCCTCCATGAAGCTCTGTATGCCACAAACTAATGAACACTGTCCCAAGGGTTGGGCTCTGCCCAGTAGTCCATGGATTGAGTTGTCCCACCCCCCTGGGCTCAGCAGTCTCTGCTGAATAAGTCTCATAGGCCTTCCGAGGTTCAGAGGAAGGAAATGAAGCTCCTGGTGGAGATAGGAAGCCACTTTCTTTTTGAAGATTTATTTTTACTATTTAATTATGTGTACTCAGGGAGGGGGTGTGTGCACATGAATGCAGATGCCCACAGGTGGCCAGAGGTGTAGGATCCTCCAGAGCCACAGTTACAGGTGCTTGTGAGCTACCTGCTGCCTGCCAGGAACCAAAGTTGAGTCCTCTGAGCATTCTTAATGTGTTCTTAACCACTGAGCAATCTCAGTTGCCCCTAAGGGAGTGACTGTGTCCCCTACATCTGTCTGACAAGGGACTGAGGCTGCCAGACAGCGGCAGAGGGCTTCCCACCCAAGTGCCAGAAAAGAGACCGGGAAGATGGACCACAGGGCAAGCTCTCTTCACTGTCAGGGAGGGGCCGAAGGCTGCTGTGCAGGCCTGTGAGGATAATCCAGCTTGTAAATTGCTTGGGGACTCTAACTGTGGAAAGGGCCATAGAGCTGCGTGTGTTATTATTTATGATAAAGCACAGAGGTGCCTGCTAGGGACTGGAATGGGCTGAGCGCTGTGCATGGGATGGACGGCAAATTGAACTCCAATTTTCTGCTCCGCAGTCTTTGTTACACGCCACAAAGCGCCGGTACAGCGGGGTCAGCAGCCCTGATGAATGTATGCTCTTCCTCATAGGCGGGTTCCATCGCTCAGCCTCCTCACTGGGAGGTGTAGCTCGGCTCCTGAGTTGCTTTTTCCTCCTCCCTGGCCCTGGCAGTCTCTTTTCCTAAGATCAAATCCAGCCCTGACCCAAAGAGAGATCAGAGGCCTAGGCAAGTTCAAACCCCTTTCTATCACTGGTGATCACATGACCTGTCCCTCTCCACAAGAGCTTCAGATGAGAAAAATGAAGAGGTTGTGATGGCAGGCCCCCACCAAGGCAGCTGGACTGATCAAATGAGACAGAAGGAGCTTACTCACGTGGATCAGACCTTCAGCACACACCTGTTTTCCTTTCCTTTGCGGGTTTAGCAGCCTGATGCTGACACCAGGGAAGCAGAGGGGAGAGAAGGCATGGGAATGGGGCGGATGGTCCCCACTAGAGTGTGGTGGGGCAGGTCCCTAAGACACCTACTGCTCAGCTCAGCTGTCTGCCACCAATCTTTGGATATCATTTCCTGTTAAGGTTAAGTTTGTCACCTCCCCTAGTGCCTGTCCACCTGTCATCTGTATCTTGTTAGGTGAGGGTCCTGTTGGTTTGGAGGGGGGTTGTTTTGGGTTTTGGTGGCAAGATAAAGAAATACAGGATCGGGAAGCATGCCAGCCAGACTCTAGGACCAAAAGCCCATTCTTCACCAGACAGCATTCTGCATACTGTGTCTGCAGATGCTATCACCAGCCAATGGGGTGGGCTCCTGAGGCCTCCTCACTGTGAGCTATCCAAAGCACCTTGCTGACCTATAGCAGGCAAGGACCCTTTTAGGGCAATGTCACCTGGGAGAATGAAAGGGCTGGGGTGGGGTCAAATCACTGGGACCCTGATGTGAAGACACCTAAGCCCCATTGCTGCCCCTTTGTTGATTTGTGATGCTCTTGGGTCCATCCTCTAACTGGACATTCGCCTCAAGCGTGCCTCTTGTGCCGAGGTCATCGAGGACAGGTGTGTGGTCGGTGCAGCACAACTGAGTTTCTTGAGATGAATTCCTGGAGTTAGTGAAAATTTTTATTATCAGTGTTTTATGGCTCGAATGAATCTGAATACCCTGACACAGTAATGGAACCGTTAAGCAGAAAACATCCTAATCAATGGTAGAAGTTTAATCTCTGAACCCTCTGGCTGAAGCAGGAGAAAGGGCTTCGTCCTCCCGCTAATTACAAAATAAACCTGTGGGGAATGAGAACCATCTTTTTTCCACGCCAGGCTGAGGCTGCTCTGATGTTATTTACCTGTGAGGTCCAGGGCAGAGGTTCTGGCTGCACTGCTGAGCACAGATAAGGAGTAACAGTGGCCTCTGTTTCCCTAGCTGCCTTGTCTGAGTCGAGCGCTAGTCAGAGCTCTAGCCCCTCTCACGAGCTACCATTTTCAACCAAGTTTCCAGGAGAGGAGACTGAGGGGCAGGGAGTTACAGAGCCATGCCTAGCATCACATGGCTAGGGAGTGGCAGAGCCCACTGGAGCTAAGCCCAGGAGGTCCCATTCCAGGCACCAGTTAAGATCAGGATGCACTTGGCTACTCAGACTTTGCCATAACAGAGCTGGTGCAGAGTAAGTAGTGATCCTCTGGGATGGCCAGTCACTGCGAGGATCGCTACAATGTCCAGGCCCACAACAAGTCACCTGGACCTTCCTACTGTAAGGGTCTGAAGGAAGACCCCAGACTCAGATAGTATGCAAAGAAAAAGAGCGTATATTCTGCAAGACCATCCAGCATGTGGGGATCAACCATTCTCCAAAATGGTGACCCCAGACAAAGACATGCAGACTTTCTTATAGAGAACCAGGGGAACTCTCTAGAAGGATTAGGTAATCTAAAATTTCATTGGCGGGTGCTAGGGGGTAACAGGTGGTCAGTGGCCTGCATTCCTATGTCATGAACGTTTACCCATAGCATGAGATAGAGTTGCCTTGTGCAGATGGCCCATTCTGAGATAAGATATTTCCCCAATTTAGTGGTTATCCCAGGCTGTTCTTTGGGAGTGGGTTTTATGGTCTTGTTCCGAATTTTATGGTTTGTTCCTGGAGCTGGTGTCTTATTGCCTAGTTTCTGGGACTTAGAGTTTGTTACTAGAGCTGACGCCTTATGACCTTTTTTTCTGAATCAGGCCTGGTCCTTAAATGGAGACAAATGCAGTTTATGTTTTCCTTTCCCTGTATGAAGATTAGTGCTTGGCTCTGGGTGCAGAAGGGTCAGAGATCCCCAGCCTGCCTTCTCGTGAGTGATACATTGTCATGAGAGTTACCCAGCACAGCCTTGTTCTTCTATTGCATGCTGTAAGGGAGGTGCCCTCCAAAGTCTGAGGGTTACAGACAAGATCTCAGGAAGGTTAGAGGGAAGACTTTGTTGAGTTTTGTGAGGTGGATCTGAGACCCATGTTTTCCCACTAAAGAAGAAATGAAAGGGGTCCTTATGGGATAGAAGAGCATTGTCCAAGGCCCTGGGGCAGGGCTGCCTGGTGTCTGAAACAGCACCCCTACCCCCACCCCCAGATCTCTTGATCTCTGCCATGCTACTATTGGTAGAATGATGCTCACAAGTTGCCATGAGGCATTCCATGTGTTTCCTAGATTGGCCACGACAAAGTCCTTCAAATTGAATGACTTGGAACTTATTACCGTCATTCTGGAGCACAGACTCTAAAGTCAAGACATTCACTCCTTTGACGCCTAGCAGAAGAGAATAGTTCCTACTTCCCGCTCCTGCTGGCTTCGCCAGAAATGCCTCGTGCTCCTTGGCCTGAGGATTCATCAATCTGGTCTCAGCCTGTCTCCACGTAGCCTCCTCCCTCCCAAGATTCTCAGCCCTTGTGTTTCTTCTCCTTTTTGTGGCTCTTGGTGTGACAGATCCCTGAGGATTTGGGAGAAAAGATTCACCTTGGCTCAATACATCCTCAGTTACAGCCCACGGTTACCTGACTCCCCTGTAATGGGCACAAGGCTGAACACCGTGGCAACATCCCATGATAAATCTGATCTTCTGCCCTCATGGTGATCAGGAAGCAAGGCAGAGATGAGAAAGAGGAGCCAGAGACAAGGTCTGTCTTTCAAAAGCCCTTGTGACTCGCTTCCTCCAACAAGGACCCAGCTTCCACAGTTCTGCTGCATCCTGGTAGCCTGTTTAAATTCTGGATCTACCAATGGACTAACCCACTCTTAAAGAAGAACCCTTACAAACCAATCTCTCCCTCAATTCCCAACCCTGGATGTGCCTTCATCCTGAAGCAAGCCTTTGACATGAGTCTTTTGGTGTGACATCGCCTCTCCAAACCACAATACCGTAAAACCATTTAATATGCACTGGGATTGGACCTGGGGCCTTGCACATTCTAGGCAGCGTTCCACCACTGAATATGTATCCCTAGCCCATTTATTCATGTACCCAGCCATTGAGACGGGTCTCACTGAGTTGCCCAGGCAAGCTTTGAACTTTTTATAGACTGCTGGAGTTTAAAAGACAAGTGACTCCTATAGGCTTTGTATTGAACCACTTGGCTCCCAGTTAGTGGCATTATTTGGGGAGATTATGGAACCTTTAGTAGGCAGAGCCTTGTGGGAGGAAGTTCATCATTGGGAGCAAGCTTGAAGGGTTTATAGCTTCTCCCCACTTTCTGTTCTCTCTCTCTCTCTCTCTCTCTCTCTCTCTCTCACTCTCTCTCTCAGTGTGTGTGTGTTTCTGTCTGTCTCTGTCTCTGTCTCTCTCTCTGTCTCTCTCTCTCTCTTTCTCCCCACCACCCCCACCCCCGGCCTTGTTTTTCTTGCTGTGATGGACTTTTCCTCTCTGGAACCAGAAGCTAAAATAAACCCTTAAGTCATGGTATTTTATCACAGCAACTAAAAACTAATTAATATACAGGCCTGTGTCATCAGGCCTGCACCACAACGTCTTTTATTGACACCTGTCCCACAGAGCTAGCTTTACTCCAGTGTGGCTTCGTCATCAATGATCCTACCAGCAAAGACTGTTTCCAAGTAAATTCACATTCTAAAGTTCTTGGAAGGGGGTTTTCAGGGCAGAGAGGAGTGTCCCTTTCCAACCCAGGGCAGCCATCCATTAGTCTTGTCCTAGAGACAATGTTATCACTGAATGTGGCTTTAAGGATCCTCCGAGCACCACAGTGCCACCAGGCTTGGTCATTCATTCACAAGGTGCTTCCAGACCGCCAAGTAGGCCTGTGTAGCCAGCGCTGGAGCTGTAGACAACCCAGAGCCATCAGCCTAACCCACTGGCACCTTCACTATTCCATCTGTGTCATCTTTTGGCTGGTTGTACAATGGGACCAGCCGGAGGGAGCCTGCTGGGTGGAGGTAAGGTTCACACTCCTCCTTCCTCAACTGGAGCCCTGCCACCTCACTTACAATTCCCCAGGGCTGTGTTGAGGCTAGGTTACAATGGCTGCCCCTCATGGCCAGGCCCCCCTAATCAGATTAGATGTGTATTCAAACAAATTGATGATCCGTTCCATTAGATGCTTTTGAACATGCTTTTCTGAGCGAGAAATTCATCCTGCTGCAGCTGCGGAGGCCATGGCAGAATTGATTGTTGCACCCTCCTAGGCTCCCGGCATCAGAAGGCGCTGGCTCCTGAAGGTCACTGGCAAGGATCAGATTAAGGAGGGCAAAAGCCTTCTTTCCTGGCTAATGAAGCACTTGGCATGCAGGCGGCAACAGGCCAAGTGGGACCAGGCATCTGCCAGGAGGCAAGGAAGGGGCATTGATTAGCATCTCATTTATGGGCATGCATCAAGAGAGTGGGGGGCTAGGGTGTTCAAGGCCCTGGCTTGGGTGGGATAGGAGCAGGCAGGCAGGTGTACCAGACATGGAAGAGAGACAAACAGCTGGGAATCTGGGTCCCATGCACAGAACACCTGCTGAGCATCCTAAGCTCTAGGTACCCCAAAGCATCCTCCTGGAGAGCAGGGATCAGCAGAGCCCTGGCAGCCTCCTCTTGGACTATGATATTCCATTCCTGAGCCCCCTGCCCAGATAGAGCCCAGACTTGGTACCAACCTTCCCCACACCACATGTAAATATCTAAGCTTCCATGCACAACAGACCTGTAGAGCTACAGGCATTGTGGGAAAACCTCATACAGACTCATGCAAACCTATCCTGATACCAGACCTGAGCTAACATAAAATCCATAGAGTCTGGGGGAAAGGGAGGCTTGAAGGACCCTAGGCCTTCCTTTGTAATGTTTGTGACTTGTAACTCTCCTCCAGGACTCATCAGCCCTGCTTCATGCATACAGGCTTCCAAGCCAGGCAGCTCTCAGAGGCTGTGGAGGTCAGTCCAGGAAAGAGGTGACTGAGAGATTCAGAAAAGTGTGCGTCTCAGAACCACAGCTTCCTAACTGTTCCCAGGCACTGAAGGCTCATTTGCTGCCTAGCCTGAGCTTTTATTAGGAGCCTGGAAGGAGAAGGAGCTGGGGGCATTGAGGTCTGAAAGAGAATTTGTCTCTGTTCAGTGGCTTTTGAAACTTGCTCTAAAGGGCAGAGGGATGTCTTTGGCCAATTAGGAGCCTGGCAGAGGCCTTCACCCCAGCTTCCCCTCTGCTTCTGGCCAGTATTCCCTGCAGGAATGGCTCCAGGGGAGCTGTGTGATTCCCAGGCCAAGCTAGGAAGTAGATAGCCCTGAAAGATGAGGCCGAGGGAGTCTGGCCAATCAGGTTAAGCATGATATTAGGTTGCAGAGAGAACAAAGGAAGGAGGTAGTTTAAATTGAGATTTGCTTCTGTATGGAGCTATTTAGCTTGCAGCCTAGCATCTAAGAGGGACAATGAGAGTATTTAGTGACAACATCAAAAGGAAATGGCAGTCGGGTCCTCCTGACCTGTTAAGGGAAGTTAGAAGGAAGTTAGCAGTAAGACCTCTTGCCAGCCACTTCAGGCAGTGGGCCATTCATGAACTGGGATGTCCCCAGCTGTGTGACACCCTGGAATCACACACAGAGGGCTTTCCCCTGTCCCCACTGTGGCTGACCCATAACCGATCTTACTATGCATGTACACGAATGGGTGCCCATGGATACATGCATCTGGTCATGAGTGAACAGCGTGTGCCAGGATCCACAGTATAGGAATGACAGAGTGGGGGAGAGAGAGGAGATAGCACATGTGTGCACACAAATGTACATGCACAGACACACGAGACGCACACCCACTAGTCAGTTTTGCCAAATGCTTCACTCCCTAGAAAAAGCCCACAGTTATACAGCAAGTACATTTTTATACACAAGGGGCTGGAGGCTGGAGCTCAGTTAGTTGGTTGCTTGTCTGCTCTGCACAAAGCCCTCGGTCCCTGGTACCACATAAACCAGGCATGATGGTGAATGCCTACAACTCCAGCACTGTGGAGGTAGAGGCAGAAAGATCAGAAGTCCATCCTGGGCAACAGAATGAATTTGAGGCCAGCCTGAGCTACATGAAATCCTGTCTACAAATAAATAAGATTCTGACAACTTCTATACAAGCAATAGCAGGTTCTGTAAGTGACACTTGTCACTCAATAGTGGCTTTCAAAGGTTGTTCTGGGGTCACCTCTAATGGAGACGTCTCGTGCTGGAGATACACTTATTTCTATATCCAGTGCCCTCTGCATCAGCTCTGTGTCCCAGCTCTGAGACACTCCCCTGTCACATATGTGTAAGTGGAGGGGACAGAGGGTGCTGCCTTTGGACAGCTGGAGAAATAGGAGGGCTGTGACTCCAGAGATGGCATACCAGGTCCTAACCCCACCAGGAATGTACTCTGCATGCCAGCCCCCTGGGCATCCCACTCTCACACTTTGGCCAGTGGGGAGAAGGGGATCCTGCTGTGGTTCGGTTGACGTGGCTCAGGAGGTCAAGCATGCCCGCACTCTGTCGTTTCTTTTCTCTGGACCATTCATACCCTATCCCTGTTTCTCCTGCTTGTGCAACCTTACAGATTCATAAAAACATGTTTTTCGAGGCAGGGTCTCACTATGTAGCCTTGGATGAATTAAACTCAGTCTGTGGACCAGGCTGGCTTCGAACTCCTCGAGATCCACCTGCCTCTGCTTCCCAATAGCTGGGATTAAAGATGTTGTGATACTGTACCGGTGGCTGGGAACATTTTTTTCCCTCAGGACACTTAGTTCTTTTCTGTGGTAAGTGTCGAGAATATCTTCCCCCGGTCTGTCATGTGCTGCTGCTTTTGATGTGTGAGTTTTCTCTTCCCTCTAAAGAATTTTTCATGGAGTTGAAGGCATCGTCTGTCTCCTGACCGTCTGGAGCTCTCGTGGTACTTAGAAAGTACTTGGCAGGAACTTAAATCCACCAGTATTGTGTATTTTTAAACTTTTGTGATTTCATTTCCCCCCCCCCGCCTGGTTCTTTTAGAATTTCATTTTCATGTTTAAAACATCAATCTCTCCAGCATTTATTTTGAGGTAAAGTGTAAGGAAGGATATTCAATTTTATATTTTATTCGCACATGGCTCTCTGGCTGTTCCAAAGCCGTATGCTAAATAATTGTTCCTCCCCAGCCCTCACCTCTGCTTTGATTTAGAATTTAGTTCTCATCATACATGGAAAATACCTATTATGTATTTGGGGTTATTTCTAGAATCTGAGACCACCACGTCATCAAACTGTTCACGAAGACCACACTGTTTGAGTGATTGTAGCTTTACCATACACTTCAGTAGCTAGGCTAGTCTTTCTCCCATTGTCCAGACTTTTTTCAAAAGTTATTTTGGTTTGGAGTTTGCAGTGTGTGTCTGTCTGTGTGTGTGTGTGTGTGTGTGTGTGTGTGTGTGTTGGTTTGGATTTAGCTTTTTAAAAAAAAAAATTAAGGCTGGGCAGTGGTGGCGCATGCCTTTAATCCCAGCACTCGGGAGGCAGAGGCAGGTGGATTTCTGAGTTCGAGGCCAGCCTGGTCTACAGAGTGAGTTCCAGGACAGCCAGGGCTACACAGAGAAACCCTATCTCGAAAAAAAACAAAAACAAAAACAAAACAAAAAACAAAATTTAAGGGGTGTGTGTGTGTGTGTGTGTGTGTGTGTGTGAGCACAGGTACCCCAGGGTCCAGAAGCATCAGGTCCCCTGGAACTGGAGTTACAGACAGTTATGAACTGGCCAACATGAATGCCAAGAACCAAACTTGGGTCCTCTGCAAAGGCAGCACATGCTGATTCTTAACTGCTGAGCCCTGTCTCCAGGCCCAGTTATTAATCTATTTTTGTGGTTGTTTTATATACATTTTAAGATCATTTTGTCTCGTTTTGTAAAACAGCATCCGGGGGATGACAAAGTGGATCAGTGGGTAAAAGCTCTCATCTTACGAGGCTGATGGGAGAGTTTGATCCCTGAGCTCATGGTGGAAGAAGAGAACTGACTTTTCTCTCATCTCCACAGCATGATGCTGTGACACATGAGCACCTGCCCACACACACACATGATCATCCTCGGAATCATCAATTTAAATATTTTAATAAAAATTGGAGAGGGTTCAAACTGAGGAAAGATTTGGAAGGGTGACACGTTCATACGTTGATTCTATTTACCCAGAATTCTCTGTGCAGTTACCCTTCTTCTCCTTGGCTCACAGGGCTGTAGTGGTCATACAGTCCCACAGGCTGAGTACCCCCTCATCTGAAAACAGAAGCAGACGAGACCTACCAGCCTCAGCTAATAGAGTATGCGAGTTTCTCTCCAACACAATGTGCTCATCCATCTACAGGAGCAGTGTCTGTCCCTTCTTAAACGAGTGCCAGCTTCTGCTCTGTGCTTATTTGTTTATCTAATTAGTATTCTGTATTCATTTATTTAGTCTTCACGGTAAACATGGCCCCAACTTACAGCTAAGGAAAGTGGCGTAGAGGGTAAACAGTCTCCACAGTCTTTGGTCTCTACGTTCCTGTGAACACACAGCACAGACAAGAGACAGTTGCCCATGCACAGATATGCAGGGAGGGGACGGATGTGCCTAGGCATGTCAGATACACACATGGACATATACACACAGGTATACCTACATACACATATATATACACACACATGCACAACTAACCCCCTCACAGCCATCCATCCTCTGTCAGACCACATCCTAGCTCCCAGCCAGCTCCTACTTTCAAATGCACTGGAGGCCACTGGTGCACTTCCCTGTGTTCCCTTTGGATGGGTCCCAGGATCTCTGCATCCAGAGGACAAGGAGCACTAGAGCAAGGGTGACCTCAGAGCAGTGGCCTGGGGCCTTTATCCCTCTGTGTCACCTCAGGAGGATAACCTGAGAGGAGGGATGGGGAGGACCAAGACCTGGTCTGGTACCCAGCAGGTGTGCAAGCACAGTATCTTTCCCCCTTCATCCCCCAAGGCCATTATCTCCAGCAGCCACTGGAATCAAACCATCTGAGCGCAAGGCATTTGCCCAGGTTGTTCATTCCTGGGGCCTGGGCAGTGAGCTGGTAAATTCAGTCCTGGAGCAAGTGGCCCGTGAGCTTGCCCACAGATGCTAGGTGTCTAGGTGCAGAGAACTTGTGTGCTCGCTTGTGTGTGCAAACACACCCACCCTCCTCTTCCACCCCCTTCCCCTTCTCCCTCCTCCTCCTCCTCTCCCTCCTCCTCCTCCTCTCCCTCCTCCTCCTCCTCTCCCTCCTCCTCCTCCTCTCCCTCCTCCTCCTCCTCCTCCTCCTCCTCCTCCTCCTCCTCCTTCTCCTCCTCCTCCTCTCAGTGCTGGCTCTGAGTCAGCCCACATCCAAGGAAGGGATTTAATCACGTGGGGCCGGGAATGTTATTGTTTTAAAACAAACCAGCAAAGACAGCCTCAAACAGAGGGTTTTCAAAGGGTTCTTGAAAGCTGCTGGAGAATATAAATGGGCCTTTGAAGTGAGAGTGTGCCCATTTGTTAAGCGGAGAGCAGCACTGGCTGCCTCCTGAGGTGGAAAGTAACTCTCCCTGGCAAACAGGTACCTGCTAGTCTCTCTTTACCCAGCCAGCCATGACCCAGAACCCCAGAGATACCATCATCTTGAGAAGTACTACTCTTTGGTGATTCAAAAGAGACACTCTTTCAACTGCTCCGTCTGTTTTTGATATAAGATCTCGTGTAGCCCAGGCTAGCCTCACTCAGTAGCTATTTTGTAGTCAAGCGTGACCTTGAACTGCTGATCCTCCTGCCTCCACCCCTTAAGTGCCGGGAGGAGAGGTGCTTATCACCATGCCTGGTTTGTACAGTGCTGGAGATCAAACTCAGAGCCTCCTGCTTGCCAAGCAAGCGTGATCCCAGTTGATGCATTCCCAGCCCCATCAACTGCTTCTTAGACAAAGCATTCACAGGAGGGCTGTAAAGAGGGCTGAAGGGGTGAGCACAAAAAGACCCTTAGTAGTGCTTGCTCTTCAAACCACTCCCGGGCTTGTTCTCTGGGGCAGGAACTCAAGGAAAACATCCCTCCCCAACCTCAATTTACACAGTCATAAGATTGGGTATATAAGGTATACAAGTGGAGTACAAGGCTGTAAGTTTTAGGGGTGCTACCCTGACTAGTCCCCAAGAGCCTATTATAACTTTTACCCAGATACAAATCAGTCCTGGAGCCCAGGTGAGACCTGGAAACAAAAGGTGAACCTGGCTGTGACTGGTTAGATCTCAGGTTAGGAGAACCAGAAAGGGGATCCTGGAATCGGACCTGGTGTGCAAAGGGCCTCAGAGCACCCTTTTCCAGCACCCTTCCTCCTCCTTTCCTCTGATCCCTTCCTAGGTCCCAAGGCAGGCTGTCGGGTGCTTTTCTAGTTCTAGGCTCTAGGTGGTGGGGGTGGAGATGGAGCATGACCCAGGCCAACACTGCCCATCCCTGCCACAAACACTCACACAGAAACAATGATCCTGTGCAGAGTGTCTGTCCCTGGAACAAGGCTTGGGCCAGCACTGTGACAGTTATTTCATTCTGCCTGTGACTGCTGTTTGTCTTCCATATCCACGGATAGAGAAACTGAGACTCTAAAGAGCCAGCGCTTGCCCTTGGGGGTGAATACAAAATGGTGGTCTGTAGATGCTTCTAGAGCCCCTGCCACTGGCCTGGAGGTCAGGTCACCCAGACTACCCTCCTGGAAGCTGCCTATGTGGCTCTAAGCCTTCAGGACCTACAGGCGGCTTATAGATTTAGCCTGGGAAGGTGGGATCTGACCCCTGTGTCTGCACTTAAGTGGTGTGTAGATTGGTCCTATAGATAGGTCAGGATCTCTCTGCAGAGGGTAGCTCTCTGTAGCATGCTTCCTCCAGCTGTTGACCCCTGGCCCAGGGCACAGACTCTTGAGTCTGATTCTCACCTTGTGCTTACCCACTCCGCTAAGCCCTGGTCCAGGTATCTCTCTGGAGAGGTAGCCCCAATTCCTGAAGGAGGTAGCTGCTTCTGCACCTTGGCTTTTTCCTCTCTGCTGTGTGACTTCCCACAGGTTCTGAAGATCAGACCTCACTGTGCCCTTTCTAAAACATATGTCTCATTGGGTTACTACGAGGATCAAATGAGCATGTGTAGAACTTCTAAAATAGTAGAGCCTGTGAGGACTGGCAACTCTACAGACCTTCTTTCCAGATGTTGACATCTGCCCTCAGCCTTGCCCTACCCCAAAAGCTGGTGGTGCAAAGGCACACTGGGAGCTCTTCTCCCCCTCCTATACCTCCCCATCCTTCCTCCAATACCCTGGTCCAATCCCACGCCTCACTTCTGACTTCTCCCTCACTGGCCAGAGGGCAAAAGACTCCACTCCATCCTGAGCCGTTTGCCCAAACCGGTTATTCCTTTTGAAGGAGCTTTGAGCTTTCACGCTCTGTGTGTTTGTGCCAGGCCAGACAGGTACAATCACTCTGCAGCGGAGTGAACCAGCCACCCGGGCTCACAATCTGGACAAGCAGAATGGAGAGGTTGAGGCGAGCTGGCTGGCTGGGGGCCAGTGGTCTGGTGATGGAGGGGCTCATTCCATAGACTCTTCCTTCAAGGTATCTTCCAGCTTTGGGAAGGAAGCCCTCTGTTGCTTGGAGCTTTATGTCACCTCGACTCCCTGTTTTTCTATTCTCTTTTTCCCCTTTTGTGTATATGTGTGTGTTGTGTATACAGACACATGAATATATACAGGTATACTCACCTGTGCATAAACATGGACACTAGAGGAAGGCACCAAGAATTCTGTTGTCACTCTACGCTTTATCCTCTTTAGACACAGCTTCTCATTAACCCAGAGCTAAGCTGGCATCCCGAAAGCCTGGGGGATCATCCTGTCTCTGCCCCCCAACAGTGCCGGGGTTATAATTGTGTATGGCAAAGCCTGGATTTTTATGTGGGTGCTGGAGATTGGAACTCGGGTCCTCCTACCCACATAACTGAGCCATCTCCTCGCACCACAGACTCTGTGTTTTCCTGGTGAAGCTTACATTCCTTTTGGCTGAGGTTCGGTGGGCCCTCTTCCTTCTTTCCTGGAGGTTTAAAAGCCAGAAGCAAAGAATGAGAACCAGACAAGATTCCCCAACAGAAAAAAACAGAGGTGATGGGAAAAGGGAGAGGGTGGAGCGGAGGCAGGGGCTGGCTAGAGAGAAGCAAGGCTTTGCTTGGTAGGTGAGGATGGCCCATGCTGAGCATCAAACCCTGGAGTCAAACCAACTCTTTCTCGGTGTATGACCTTGGGCAGGGTACCCAACTGCCTCCGCTCTATCAGCCTTGGGTGCTCAGTGGACCAACACGTGGAGCTGAGCAAGTGCTAACCAGTGGCTCTGTACCTGTTTCCTGCAGATGATGTACCACCATACTTCAAGACGGAGCCAGTGCGCACACAAGTGCATCTGGAAGGGAACCGCCTCGTGCTCACCTGCATGGCTGAGGGCAGCTGGCCACTGGAATTCAAGTGGCTGCACAACAACCGGGAGCTGACCAGGTTCTCACTGGAGTACAGGCAAGACCCCCTCCCCCACCCCCTATCCCCCCACCCCCCCCCCCCCCCATCTTATCTGCCTGGAGCCAGCCACCTCCCTATCCAGAGAAAGGAGGGTGGGAGACCTGGGCACATACGTGGACCACAGGCTCCCATGTAAGACTCCTGAGAGACTGAGACTGCCCTACTCTGAAAATGGCATGCCCTAGCCCGGTGATGCCTCAATGGAATGACTGAGTGGCAGGCCTGGGACAGAGGTGAGGTTGAGGATGTAACCAGTCTCTCCTCACCTACTGGCTAGAAAGAACCCCACCATCTCTAGCAAGTTCATTGAAGGAGTCTTGGATTCAATGGAATAGGACATGCAGCAATTAGCAGGCTGGTAGCACAGGAGACATCTCTTCAGGGGATAGTGCAGATGGGACATGAAGGAGGCAGTCCCAGAGTATTGGATTTGGCGACTCTTCCCTCCCCTCCCTCTGTCTGAATAGAGGGGTAAGATGTGGGCTTGATACAGGTTCCCCTGAGGGCCAGGAATCTGATACTCCCTCCTCCCACTCTTACCCTTCCATCTCTGCCTGTCTTTTTGGCTCCGGAGCCCCTTGCCTATGATTAATCCCCCAGCCTGATGTGCATAATCGGTTTTGTTGGGGAAACAAGATTGTCCTGCCCTGGGGACACTGATACAAATCTGTCACCAGGGATGGGAATGCAAATGAAAAGAGAGGATTCAGTTCTGGAGCATCTGTCCAGCTGCTCTGGACCGCCATCCTTTCCATTATGAAGCAAGGAGGCCAGAGTTTGGGGCGACCTCTGTTCCCAGTCTCTGTGAACTTCCAGTGGCTCAGCTGGTGCAGGGTGACCACATTAGCCCATAAGGAAGGAGAAGAGGCCAGGGCAGAAGAGCCATCATCCATCGGGGGGGGGGGGGTTGGAGAACACTGGACCAAGAAACAAGAGATCCTCATCCGTTGCTAACTCTTCTGGGCATGAACTCCCTATAAAGTGGCCAGGAGGACCTCTCTAAGCAGCCTACATGGTGGCTTTTATTTGAGGACCTGGAGCCATTTCTGACTACAACTGACATCATTGGGAACAGTTGACAGTGTGTGAGGAGCCCCTACATTCACTTGGGCTGATTGAATTGAGGTGCCAAGAGCTTTTCAGGTAGTGTTTAGAAGCAGCCTCCTGCTTGCCTGTGTCTAGGGAGCTGGATTAGGATCTAGGAGGAAGAGGCATTGCTCCCTGCTAAATCAGAGCCCCTTTGTGGTTCCCTGTACTGCCAGAGCACAGGTGGGTACCACTCAGCAGCAAAGCCCAGCTCAGATCAAGGATCGTGTGTGTGTGTGTGTGTGTGTGTGTGTGTGTACATGCAAGACATACATGCAAGTACGTGTACACTTGTGTTCATTCATGTCTAGAAACTAGAAGATGACCTCACTTGTTGTTCTCCCTTGGGTGCCATCTGCCTTGGTTTTTGAGACAGGTGTTCTCACAGATCTAGAGCTTACCAATTCAGTGAGGCTGTGAGGCAAGTGAAACTGAGGGATCTGCCTGTCTCTATTTCCCCAGCACCAGAATTACAAATATGTACCCAGGTCAGGTTTGGAGAAGAGGAAGAAGAAAAAAAACAGAAGTTCTGAGGATCAAAGTCAGGCCCTCATGTTGGCACACTATGTGTGTTGCCAACTAAGCCATCTATCTATCTCCCCAACACCATGCACCTTCAACGATCTATCGGCTCTGATCACCAATGGCGTGGGCTACCTTTGGCAATGGTTCTTGGCTACAGCATCCTCTAGGGAGCAGTCAGGACCTAACTTCTGCTAACTAGGCCCAGTGATTGCACAGATCTACAATCCCAGCCCACAAGAGCCTAAGGGCAGGAGAATACTGAGTTCAGGACTGACCTGAGCTACCTAGCAAGTTCTAGGCCAGCCTGGGCTAAACCAGATGTGATGAAACCCTGTCTCAAAACAGAACCAGCCCCCCAAACACCGTCAGTGACAGTTATGACGATGATAGTCATATCAGTGAAGAAAGAACTCACATAGGGTTGGTGTGGTGATGTATACTTTGGAGTAATGTCACTGGATCCTGCCAACAAGCCCATGAATTCCTCGGACTCACAAACTGGAGCTTAGAGGACCTACCCAAGGTCAGCTGTGTAAGCTGAGCACCAAAGAGGAGCCATAGAGGTTGGAGAATGGTTCCGTGGGTAAAAGCACGTATAACCCGACCATCAGAGCCGGGTTTCCTAGAATTCCTGTAGAAAGCCACATGTGGCGGTACACATCTGTAATCTCAACTCTCTGCAGTGAAGTAGGAAGTGAAGACAAGAGAATCAGGGGCCCGCTTGCCTAGGGTACACCAGGCCAGGTTTGGGTGAAGTTGGTAGAAACAGTAAGAGAGACCTTGCTTCAAAGCAAGGTGGAAGGGGAGAACCAGCTCCTCAGGTGCTGCGGCATGCGCACATGCCCACAAGGCACACGCGAGCGCGCATACACACACACACACACACACACACACACACACACACAGTTTTTTAGAAAAGTAAAAAAAATTAGCTGTGAGACTCCAGAGCTGAAAGTCTTTCCCATCCACCACCCTGCCTCTCAAGGAGAAAAGATCGCCACAATTGTTCCCTTAATGTGTATCCTTAGCAATGTTTCTGCTAACTACGCTCTGCAAATTCTAGAAAACAAAGCAGCGGAGAGAATGCAAATATCCCAGTTTATGGCTGTGCTGTGGGGAAGCCATCCAGGGAGATAAATGAGCTTCCACTTGGGAGACGTTTCCCTTCGATTCGGCGCAGCAGGGACATCGGCTCGCGGGGTACACTCGAATGTGAAGCCGGTCGGATGGTCTGTTCATCAAACACTAGCTGTGACTGTGAGTTAGGGCTACGCTCCTCCAGGTGACCTTAGAACTCCTCATGGTCGGCTTCCAGTGGCATCTCCTGACCTCATGCTGGGTGTGACATGCTAGGGTAGACACTGTCAGCAAGCCAGACAGTTTATGGGTCCTTTTCCTCTTTGTCCAGACTCTCTCTCCCAGCCCTTCCTGGGCCTCATCCAAATGACTTCCAGAAAACCATATAATAGATAGATAGATAGATAGATAGATAGATAGATAGAT
Source organism: Rhynchomys soricoides (assembly GCA_019843965.1). NCBI lineage: Eukaryota > Metazoa > Chordata > Mammalia > Rodentia > Muridae > Rhynchomys > Rhynchomys soricoides. The sequence goes on along the minus strand of JADRCH010000053.1, from coordinate 1,981,474 downwards.
AGACAGACAGATAGATATCCTCTCTCCCTTCCTCTATCTCTTTCTCTATCTCTCTCTGCCGCTCTTTCTTCCTTTCTTCCTCTCTCTCTTCCTCTCTCTCACTTTCTCTCTCTCCTAGTTTCTCTCGCCCCCTTCCCTTTGTAACTAATTACATTCCGTGATACCTTGCTTTCTAAATCTTTATATGGGACACTATGAACAGACCACAGGACTAAGGTAAGAGCCTTGGCAACCTTGATACGTCCAGGGACCTTGGGTCTTAGAACCTAGGACCTGACTTCTCCTGGTCCTCTCCTCTATAGACCGCTTTGTTATGCCTACCTCTAGACTCTACTTCATTCCCACATAGCAAGTGACCCTGAGACATCCAGGTGTGGCAGGTTACAACTGCCTGGTTTTGAGTAGAAGGAATTTCCCAAGAAGCTTTAATGAGAAAGTTGCAGAAAAGGATCTGATTGGACAAACTCAGATCATCCCCAACCTATTACAACGGGCAGTAGCATGGCACCTTACAACCATCCAGTCCAGTGTCATGTGCCCTATAACATAGGCATCTCACACACACACACCAACACACTCCAGCCACAAGGTAGTCAAAAAGAACAAAGATCATTAGCAGAAGTGGGGGAAAGCTGGGTGGATAGAAGCCACTTTCTCTCCACCACATCCCACCCCATGCCCAGTGGAGGCCTGGGCTGCAGCAGGTACCTTTTCTGACTTTTATGTTTTCCCCTTTGAAAACTGTCAAGTCTTAGGAGAATGGTAGCTCTCATGCTATGAACACCTGCATGCATCTTAACATTTACCCATCACTCACATGGGACCCTTTTTCTCTCGCCACATACACACACACCTGTGCACACTGCTTTTGCTCAGCTGTTTAAGGATTGTGGGCGTCACCATAGCTTCACTATTGGGTAAAAGTTCTTCGGGACAAATTCTTCTTCTACAGTGCTATGACATGGTGGAGAAAGAACGTGGATATGATTCTGCCATGGTTGGTATAGCCCACATCTGGATTTCTCCATTTGCTTCATCCAACAGCCCCCTTCGTCATGGTCATCCTGTTTCATTCAGCACAGGACATAGTCGAGGGTCACACTTCACATCTCACTGTCTTGACTCTTTTTCCCCCTGACTAACCTGGCACAGATATACGTGAGATGCTGGCCAGTTTTACCAAATTTCTGCCCAGTGTGCATTCTTCCGGTTTGATTGTCTTGTACACATTCTCATTTGGGCAATGTGACATAGACTTGCTCCAGAGGCTTCATACTGAAGGCACCTACCCGTCACAGCTGACACCTTTCCTTTACATGTATGCATGTATGTACATGTTCATACAGTAGCTAGAGAATTCTAGATGTCATTCCTCAGGTACCATCCATCTTATTTGAAGACAGGGACTCTCATCGATCTAGAGGTCACCTAATTAGACCAGCAAGTCCCAACAGTCTTCCTGGATCTTCCTGATGCTGGGACTCCCAGCATGCATCACCACCAATGGCTTTCTTATAATTGTTTCTGAGGAGTGAACTCAGGGCCTCATGCTTGCCCGGCAAGCACTTTATAGACTGATCCATCACCCCAGCCATGACAGTTGGTTTGATCTCTGGTTAAAATAGCATCCACTAGATCTCGTTCCTTATCAAGGAGACCAGGCTCCTGTCTCCTGGGCCGAAGCCACTGATCGGTCTTTACTTGAATCAGTCCTCACTGTGTTGTGGTCTCTAGGAGATCTGTCCCCCATTCCTGTTACGTTCACCGTCATTCTTTGCTCTGAATAGAACAACTTTCTCCTCTCGCCCCCTTTTAAAATGATTTCACAACGGTATAAATTTTATTTCATTCAAATATACATTAGCACAAAACATGTACCTCTATGAGTGAATGTACTCATTCAGTTATTTGTGCTTTGTCCTCAGTGTGTCTCCGTCTGTCTCTCATGGTTTATGATAGCTAGTACTCTTTTGGGCCTGGACTCGGCCTGTGCAACCCCTTCAGACAGGATCATGAATCCTTCTAGTACATCCTCATTCAGTGTTAAACACTTTTTTGGGCTTGGCTCAAAAAAAAGAAAGAAAGAAAGAAAAAAGAAAAAGAAAAAACAAAACAAAAAAAAACAAGACCACAAAGTCAGTTGAGGAGCAGCCAGCCCCCCCCCCAAAGTCTCCATCACTTTTTTTAACTTTCCTACTTCAGCACTCACTTAGGATCACATGATACAATAGAGACACGTGTCCATTGGCGTCTCCCACCTCTCTGATGGTTGTCCTGTGACAGGGACTTCCAGTCACTCACAAACTCAGCATGTAGGGTGATGATATCCAATTTTCAGATGGAGAAATGGCTAAACTTACTTACCAAGCTGCGAGGGAATAAGATAGGAAGTTCTGCCCATCCTGAATTCAAAGGAAGACGTTTACATGCATGGCCAAACTCAGAAAACCTTTATTCTGGTGCCAGCATGAAGAGAGAAAGAGAAAAGGAAGGAGAGAGGGAGGGAGGGAGGGAGAGAGGATGTGTGTGTGTGTGTGTGAGAGAGAGAGAGAGAGAGAGAGAGAGAGAGAGAGAAAGAGACAGACAGATTGACAGAGAGCCACAGAGCCACACAGGTAGACATAGAGAGACAGAGAGACACACAGAGAGATAGACAACGAGAGACAGAGAGACACAGAGAGAAATACATATTCAGAGAGAGAGAAAGAGAGGATGTGTGTGAGAGAGAGACAGATTGACAGACAGACACAGTGACACAGGGAGACAGAGAGACACACAGAAAGATACAGAGAGAGATAGACAGTGAGAGACAGAGGGACACCAAGAAATACAGAGAGAGAGAGAGAAAGAGAGAGAGAGAGAGAGAGAGAGAGAGAGAGATTTATATACCAAGGTAGTCCTATGCATCTAAGTACAATGTCCAGGATATGTTCTGAGAAAGGCGCCCTGGACAATTCTATCATTATGAACATGTGAACGGGTGAACTTACAGAACTATCGGTAGCAAAGGTCCACGGCCTTGTGACTCAGTCGAGAGACACAATGACCATTAGATGGGTGGAGCCCCTGCTGACATAATGAGGCATGCCAATTTACAATACCTTGTCTTTTATTAGCAGACAGAGAACACGTGAAAATAATGATTGAATATATAACCCAGTCCTGTAGTCCTTTACCCTCAGGCATGCGTGTCCTGTTCAGAATTACAAGAACAAGACTTTTATCTAGCCAGTGGTATTGTGGGCTTGAGACCCACGTCAGCACAGTACGCCCATGAGGCATCCCATGCTGGGATGTTGTGATAGCCACTGTGTCCCTGTATAACCAGATCTTTTCAGCTCTGTTACATCTTACAGGATGGCTGCCATTGCTGACTTCTTGATGCTGCTATTTGGCTAGTCTGGTCATGCTGGTGGGCAGGTCCCTGCCCATCTCTAGAGACAGAAACTTTTAAGTTGTCAACAGTGGGCTGATTCCCTACTGATTCTATAACTTTGGGCAGCATTAGCCTCTGGATGGCAGCGCAGTGGTAGTTGCCATAGTGGGGTCCAGGAGAGTCAACAAGCTAAACCCCGTCCCCATTATAACAGATAGGTAATAAATAGAGCCGTGAGGGTTATAAAAGCTGCCAGTCTCCATACTGAACCAGGGACAGATCTGATCATCGAACTGACAAAACTCAGGGTTCAGACGGATATACTTCCTCTTCCAACACCTGGTGTTTGACACACCTCTTCCGACCTCACTGCCATGGCCCACAGTCCTTTTGAAAAGAACCCCACAGTGGCAAGGGCTGGGATGGCTCCTTGTTGGTGACAGGACTTTGTTCATTTTGAACCAACACCTGAATTCTGATCGAAGAAATAGCATTCAGGTTGAAGGGTGGCCCAAACTGAATCTGAGAATGAGGTCACATTTCTCACAGGTGTGGAGAGATGCCAGGGAGACCCTCCCAAAGGTTACTGCTCTACTACCCACCCCTCCACTCTAACCGATGCCTGGTTTTACAAAGTGACGGCTTGGTGGTGACATGTTATGGGACTAGGAAGAGACAAGATACTCGTCTAGGTCAAAATGGTCTACTGTGTCTGGGAGTCTGCACGGGGAGGGCTCTCTTCGGGGCCATGGGCATAGCTCTCAGTTATGGGCCTGTCTGCAGGGATCGCTGCACTTTGCAGACTATGTACAATGAGGACAAGGTCATCAGGCAAATCATTCCATGTCATGGTGGTGAGATCCACCCCCACATAATTAGTTTCACACATAAATAAGAAGGGAAGAATTTGATGAGACTGATGTCCTCCGTAGAAACACACAGATTCCCACGCATAGGTAACCAGCCCGGCACATATTCAGAGAAGAGCTACTGTCTGGCAACGTTAGCAATTCCAGTCAGAGACTTCACATTGAGCATCTCATAGCAACCCTGTGAGTTGACTGTCATTACCCTTAAGCACTCAATCTGCAAACAGGGAGCCCAGAACCCAGAAAGCACTCGGAGGCTAGGTGGACAGAGAGCTGGTGCAGACCGAGGCTCCCAAGTGCACTGTCTTTCCTGGACAGATCCTCACAGACTTTCTAGACCTCTCTGTCCCCTACCCTATCACTGGCTTCCCTTCTGTCCCGGTGGGGTAAAAAACAAAGACCTCTTTGGAGAGGTTAGGACCAGGTGTCCAAGGCTGCTCCAGTGGAAAAGAGCCAGTGTGGAGGAAAAGCCAGGAGAACGGGTCCTCTAAGCAACCCTACCACCCTGCTGACATCCCTGGGGAGGAAGCTGTGAAATCTAGTTGCTCAGAGGTAGCCTCAGAGGTGGGGGAACCCTTGTGTGCCAACCCTGTGGAAGGCACAAAGCACACACACACACACACACACACACACGCACCAGATAGAGCCTTCAAATCTCTTCAGAGAAAAAGGTGGCAGGCTTGGCAGGCCAGGTCTCTCCCTCCTCCACCATCCCTGTCTAACCTTCTCTTAGAAGTGACAGCCGCCAACAGAGGCAGAAGCAGAGAAGAAAAGCCAGTGGCCTTCCCAGAAGGCACCTATAGTCCTGGCAGGGTAGGTGGCTAGGACCATGAAACCCTTACTCAAAACAACTCTGGGACACTGACAATTTGTACAACTAAGAATTGTCAACAGCTTCCCATCTTCACACAGCAGTATTTGGAGAGTCCTGTTTCTCTGGTAATCTTTTGGACCCCAAGCCTGCTTTCTTCCCCTGCCACTCCCTACTCCACGCTGCCCTGATGCAGTGGGGTAGAGTGGGTGGGGGAGCTTGTCCTTTCTCAGGGTAAGGCCACTTGCAAGTTCCATCCTTTTGAGGAGCATCCCAGCCAGCCACATACACTGCAGAAGACTTTTGCTTCTGAGGATGCTCAGCCTGAGTTAACCCAGCCCAGCTCTAAGTACCTCATGGCTGTCTGTTAACTCTTATTAACAAAAACTCCAAACCAAAGGGTTGATTGCTCGATGGCCTGCCTGGTCTGGTGACTCACTCTGGTTCCTCTTCTCCAGCCTCTCCCACTTGCTCAGATGTGGGCACTGTGTTCATCAGACAGTTGTTCTGGGCAAGGAGAAGGAGGCAGAAGTAGGAGCAAGTTTGGGATAGCTCTGGGAACATGCAGCCCTTGACCTAAGTAGGGAAGAGCTGAGAGGTGTGGACAGAAGGGAGATGCTCCTGGCAGGAGGTGGTAACATCACTAACCACCCATAGCCATACAATCAGATGTTGATGCTTGTCACACAGTGGGACCTTGAAAGATCCCTGCTCCATAAGGACAGAAACAGACATAAATAGTGATGTCAATATTAACAGGGGCCAGAGATCATGAAAAAGTACCAGAAGTTTTCATGAGGGACACAAGTCTCAGAGGATGACCCAAGCCCAGAGGAAGCAGGAGGAGTAGCTAAGGAAGCAACAGGGACACTCCCATACAAAAGCCAGAGAGGAAGAAAGCTCAGTTTAACACCTCTGCCTTCACCCACCCCTCTTCCACACCTCTGTGCCCTTGCAAACTCCAGCTCAGCTTCTAAGATCCAGCACAGCACCAACAGTGGGAGTCTTAGGCCTGCACCCCCATGCCCTTGCCATGTACCTTTGAGCCAATGATTTCTCCTCAGCCTCAACTGCCAAGTCTATAAAATGGGAACAAGCGAGAACCTAGTAGCTACCTCCCAGTAGTCCTAGAGGTCAAGCTCTAGCACAGGAATGAGCCTCTGAGTCCTGATGACTCTTAAGTAGAAAAGGAGGTCTAAGAACCACCAAGAAAATAACATTGACCACTCTCACCTGGCTCCTCTCGAGAGACAGGCAACCCTGTCCCCTTTGCAGAGTGTCTCCATCATTCTGTCCCAGAAAATCAGAGCTTTTCCTTTGCTGAGGTCTGCCCCTTTCTGCCTGCTCCAGCCTCCAGTCTGGCCATCACTTTGGACATCTGAAAACTGATGGCCAGTGTGAGCCAGCCCAAGTTCAGGAATCCGCTATGATGGATGTAAATTGAATTTTAATAGAGATGTAGATGGCATGAAGCCAGTGTACTGGGGCAGAGGCAAAGCAGTAATTAGAAGTTAACGAGTTTAGAAATGTCGTAATCCATAGGGAGAGTGGGGAGGTGGGCCAGGAGAAGGAAGAGACCCAGCCTGGTGTCCTTCCCCTGACCCAGAGGCTTCCACAAAGAAGGAAGGATGTAGAGAGAGCTCTGTGTGCAGTCACGGGCCCACCTCCTGCCATGGGTGCCATACAGCTTGAAGGAACCTCAGGGCCCAGGCTTGCTCTGTCTGGGAGAAAGGGCAGCTAGAACATCCTTTCACAACCTGGGCATTCCTGGTACTAAGGGAAAGTTCTTTGATGTAGGAGGATCTATACATGGTAAAGTATAGGCTGCATCCCTAGTCTCTGCCCACAAGATGCCAGTTAACACCCTTTGCAAATGTAACAGTCAAAATAAATGTCCCCAAGCTCTATATGTGCAGAGGAACATCATCCTGCCTTAGGGGACTTTGTCCAAATTTCTCTCTCAGCTGGAGCCAGAGCTTCCATTCCTAAGGGTCCCTAGATCACCATGGCGGGGGAGGACAGTGACAGCTGGATACCCAGTGGATCCCCTTGGAGGTCCCTTTTGTCCCCTCCTCTTCTTTACACAACCCAGTAGGCTGCCTCTCCTGTCTAGTTAACCTCAATTGAGAAATCATGCCTTCAGCTGATTGGCCTAACAGTAAATCAGTAAAGCTTTTTTTTTTTTTAAATTAATGATTGATGTGGAAAGACCCCACCCACTGTGGGTGGTGCCACCCAAGCGGTCCTGCGTTGTATGAGAAAATGACCTGGGTAAGCCGTGAGGCCAAAAGCCAGTAAAGCAGTGTTCTTCCATAGCCTCTGCTTCAGTTCCTGCCTCTGGGTTCCTGCTGCCACTTCCTGCCATGGTTTCCCTCAGTGAGGAACTGTAGCCTGTAAACTATATAAACCCTTTCCTCCCCAAGATGCTTTTGGTCATGCATTTTATCACAGTGATGGAAAGCAAACTAGAACACGGTCACTCTGATATCCTTTTTAGATTTTATTTTAATCAAAATATAATAACATCCTTTTCCCTTCCTTTTTCTCGCACGTCTCAAATTGATGGCCTCTTTTTTCTTTGATTATGACTGTTACATGTGCACATACCTATAAATATATAAATACAGCCCACCCTGTCCATTTAGTTCTGTTTGTGTGTATATGGTTTCAGAGCTGACCACTTAGTATCAGATAACCAGTTAAGGGGAAAAACTAATTCTCCATTTCTCAGAAGTCATTGGTTGCCTGCAATCCTTTGTCTATGGGCAGGACCCTCTGTCTTCCATGTTAGTGTGTCTGAACAATGACTTAAGAGACATGCTACCATGTCCTTTATTGATGCCCTGGCTCTTTGGCCTCAGACAAGAAAGCCTGTCCTGAAATCCTCCCTATGTACCTGTAGACGTGAAGGCTCAGAGAGGCACAGAGCCTGGCCATACCCATTCTACTATGAGCTGGACTCTAAACTCAGCTCTCTGGTGTAGAAACAACGCTCTCTGGCCTCCTCCAGGCGGCCTTACAAAATGCATTGGTAGGGAGGGTCAAGACACTCTGTTTTGAGTGGACATGGCTGTGGCTATAGATCTTGGATATTGGTGATGCCCCCCGACCCAGTCCCCAGAGATGCTCAGAAATGTCTCCAGGCACATTCTGAACTCCAGGCCAATTCACTCCCTGGGGAGGAGCCCCATATGCCTCTGTACAGGTTCTGCCTGGACCTACCTAGGGTACAGGCCTGCCTTCAACATTCTCTGTGAGCGGCAGGAAAAGCCAGAGGAGAGGAGATGGGAGAGAGAGGGTCTACAGGGATGGCCTCAGAGGGTCAGGCCTGGCAGTAGGTGGCAAGAGGCACAGCTGGAGCCTTGTGCCTCCGGTGGACGTTGCAATAATTATGTCAATTAAAACTAATAAGTTCAGAGTGTGAGTGGAAAGGTAGAAAAAGCAGGCAAAGTCTCGAAAACCTTGGCTGGCTGGGTTTCCATGGCAACCTGTTTCCTCACACTCTGGCTTTAGCAGGTTTTGATTTGAGAGGAAGCGAGGCCTCCATTACCCCATTCCCAAAGAAACTGGGTTTAGAGTGGGGTGCCATTCACTGTGCCTGAGCCCCGGGAAGGGCATGCTGAGGGTGGGGAGGGTGGGCAGCATGAGAGCATCCCACAGACACAAACTCAGACACAGAGAGCCTTGTCTGGCATGTAGGCCAAGTCCTTGGTCTCACAGCTGGCCCATCATGTCTCTGAGCAGAAATAACTTTCTAGAAGAAGGGTGAAAACTGATGTCAGAGTTGTAATTGGAACCCAGGTCACCCAAGAATCCACCTGGTCTACTCAAATCCCCTTGGGCTGGAGGACTGAGCAGCATCCTGCCAGATAGATAAAAGGATGTCAGGAGCTGGCTTGATTTGGTTTCATTCCATAGTTGGGCTGGGATATAGTAGTGTTCATGGTGTCATGGGTAGAGCTGTATTGAAAGTGAGGCCCCTGGGTCAGAGCTTCCACTCTGTCCCTACTCCCCATAGATCTGCTAAATTTTGTCAGTATCTGCGTATCTCCATGTATTCATAGATACATATCTGGGATCAAAGACCAAAGAAGGGCAGGTCAGGCAGGACATGTCCACGAAGCCCTAGACTACCTCTGTGGCTGGGGTGGGCAGAGGGTCATGTGTCCCTCAGTGACTCCGCCTCTCTCCCCACAGTCCCAGGTATGTTCATTCCTGTTCTCACTCTGTTCTCGTGGCGTGGCATGAAATGCCACAACACATTTATTGATGCAGAGACTTGGAGTGCGTGCAAATGGGAAGCTGAGACAGGAGGACTGGTGCCATTTTCAGGCCATCCTGGGCTACATAGTAAGACCCATTTTCAGGCCATCCTGGGCTACCTCTGCCCAAAGCAGACAAACAGAAAGATGAGTAGAATAGAAAGAAGGAAAAGGGAAGAGGATGGAGCAGAGGAGAAAAGAGGAGGAGGGAAAGATAAGGTGGGGAGGAAGGAGGGTGGGGAGGGAAAAGAGGGGGGTGTGGAGAAGGGGTGAGGGGAGAAGAGATGACTAAGTCCCAGACAAGCAAAGTCTGTCCAGAGTCACAGTTCAAACACAGGACAGGGACCATGGAGTCATCTAGAATAATGCACATGCCCGCCCACATGTCTGCTCTCCCATTTTTGCCCTCTTTCCCAACAACCAATGGATTTCCCACCGCCAGTGCCTGTAGCCTGGGGACCAGGGGCTGTACCTCTGATTCCCGGGTGTAGGAAGCGCAGAACATGCAAATGAAGGGCTGGCTGCTGCCCTAGGAAAGAGAGGTTTGGGAAAGCTTGTCTCTGATGAACTGAGGCTATTTATTTCCACCACAAAGAAATTTCACATGCAAATTAGGAAGGATTTGATCATCCATCACCCGAAATTGACGTGCTTGAGTCTGGCCCAAATCCCTGGTAACTATCACACATGGATGGGCATAGGGCGTGCACAAAAGGTCCGAGGGGAGGCAAAGAGAGGTGTGCTCCGCAGAGGCCCATATGCTTCTGATCTAGGCCCTTTCAAGGCATGCAAATGAGATGATCATTGATTCTTCCCGCATAGCTAGGTTAGAGAGCACAACTGTCCTGAGGGGCTTCCTCCTCCTGCCCTTCTTAAGTCTTCCTGTGCCCCGTACCCTTGGCGCTCAGCCAGGACACAGAAATTAATCAAATCTCTCTCTCTGTGTTCTAGGCCTGTGCAGACAGGTAACCAGGACAAATGCCTAAAGAGTTGACCATGACCATGCTTCCTGGGATAGTCCTTCTTGCCTGACCCCTCCTCCTCCCTCCTGACCCCTCTCCCTCATTCCTACAGACCTCTCCCCTCAGAAATTCCTCCTGGGATTTCTCTGTTGTCCTTTCCCTGAGCATTGCCCCCACCCCCACCTCCCAAGGCCCACTTTTTTGATATCTGCCTTGTGCCTCTAAATTAAACCCTAACCTCTTCCTTAGGGTTTCCCAGTCTTTGGGGGCAGCAGAGATCCCTGGGGGTAGGCAAGGAACAGGGGTGAGAGACACAGGAGAGATTTTAGTGGGAACTGCAGAGGCTGGGAGATAGGAGGGTGTGCGGGCTCAGAATGTGCAAGCGTGGGGGTGGTTGTCAGGCGCTAGGGAGCTCCAGAGGGCTGAGGAGAGGGCTAGAGAAGTCCTTGTGAGCCCAGGAAGGCTTGAAGGAAAGAGGTCCTTTTTCAGACTCAAATATAGGAACCAGGACAGACCATTCCCTGAAAGAGCCTGGGCACAGGCTTAAGGGACAATCATAGCAATCCAAGGCCTTCAGCCTTCACCTTAGACTCCTAGAGAATGGGATGCTTGCCTATGGGAACACGCTTGGCTTGACCCTAAGCGTTGTCTTGGCATGTTGCATCCAAAAACCGCGTTGTCTTGACATATTGTTGCATCCAAAAACCACCAACGCCAAAACTTGGTGGAGTATACAAACTACCATTTCTCTACCAGCCCCTCCTGGGCTGACCCCTGACCCTATTTGCTGATAGTCCACTTGGGCTAACTGCTGGGGGAGTCCAAAGCCGGTCTCCACTCCTCAGGTGACCGTTCCTTCCTGACATGGAGGACTGAGTTAGCGGAAAACTCAGGGTCCTGGTCTGAGAGGCATATGTAGATGCTGCAAGTCCATTGAGACCTGTGCCATCCCATCCTGGGGTGGGGGGGAAGCACCACAAGGCCATCCCAGATTTAGGACAAGATGGGGGTCTATGTCCTGGGAAAACTGCAGAAAAATAGCAGGCTTGCACTCTCCAATCTCCGAGCCTTTGCCCAGGCTTGGCCAGTGTCCAGTGGCTTCACAAGCACCTTTTCCAGATGGTGGCTCCCAGGCAGGTCCCCTTGGGCCTAATTAACACGGTTCTGGTCTACTTCATCCAGAAGTTGCCTCTGAAGTCACCTGCAAGGGTGACTTTGGAGAGTCCAAAGAGAATGTTTGGGTACATGGCCTGGGGGGTGTAGAACAGAGTGGACAGAGATAATGGGGCTGGTTCTAGATTCTGGCCTGAGAGAGTCCACTCAGGGGATCGTGGCACAGCCATTGCACACAAGCACCTTATGCCCATTTGCATGTGCTGAACTCTACCCCCAGGCTGCCTGCAAGCCAGGGTTTACCTGGCTGAATGAGCCTCAAGCCATAAGGAGGACTAATGGTCTTGTTTCTTCCTAGCAAGGCAGATGAATGAGTGAGAAAGCATAGAGCCAGTAACAGTGGTGCTGAGTCAGACAGCGTGTACGTATGCCTTATGGTGGGCCCTAAGCACACTGCCTGTGTTGTCACACTTAATCCCTGGGGTATCGCTTCAGGCAGGAGCTACTGCGTGTTCTGCCACCTGCTCGCTGTTAGACCCTGAGGCGTGTTCCTTAACCCCTCTGTGCCTTGGTTTCTTCATCTTCTCCATCTGCCAAATGGAGACACAGCTCTGACATACGGTGGTTAATAAGGAGAATAGAGAAAGTTAGGAAAAATTCATTACTGTGACCCTGCCTTGGGGAGGGAGCTGGGCACTGTGGATATTGTTTACAGATAAACTGTAGTTCAGTGGTGTAGACAGAGCCAAGACGGCTGATTGAGAAACACAGCCATATCTTGCTACGGGGAGTGAAGGCCATTCTTAACCTTGAGTCTGGTCGGCCTGGGTCCGGAGACTCAGTCTGATTGTACAGTGCCTGGGCTGCTGATGAAGGGCAGGGCTCCAGGGCTCCAGGCGGACTTCCTCCCAGTCTCCCCACACTTGCCTGTAAGGCAAATTGCAGGGAGTTTCTAGAGCCCTTTGGCTCAGCCTCCAGGCTTATCAGCATTCATTCATCCCACAGACATCTGGCCTAGGGAGATCAGGAGCCTGGGGCAACCTAGGGAGCAGAGCTGGGCTGGGTAGGAAGCTCAGGCCAGCTGGGCAGAGCTGGGCAAGGTTCATTGTCTCATGGCTCATCCATGCCTACCCCAGTACCCACCTCAGTGTAACTACCACACACTTACCCCTCAACATGATGCTTAGCAGCAGCTGAAAGGTCTACCGCAAGGTCATCCCTGCCCACAGATGCCCGAGTTCTTATTCTCTTAAGGTCCCAGGGATCCAGAGATGATGAGGGGAGTGGGGTAGGTAATCTTTAACACCATCCCTTCTGTGTCCAGAGACATCCCCTCTGTGATCTTGGTAGCTGGCTGCAGGAACGGATGGGCCAGAGATGTAGCTGGGGATCAGTATGGCTCTAACCCACGACAGCGACAGAACGGTGTTCATCTAATTGTAAGGATGACAGCATCGCTCTGGTTGCTGCCATTGTTACTGTTAATACTCAGAGCCCCACACAGCATCTGGCCATGGAGCGTTCCAGGGAGGGTAGAATGAGTCACAGTGACGATGAGCTATACAGAAAAGCATATTTCCTGGCTCCTGACTCAGTTTCTGGGACCCAGCTAAGCCGTTGGCAGCCAGTTCTGCTATGATGTAACTTACACATTTGCAAGTATCTCCATGCCATGCAAAGTCATGCAAAACTCCGCAAGGCCTGTCGGGGAGGGGGAGCATGGCACTCAGCATCTCCATCGGTGGCACACACAGAACAGGAGAGGTCTCCGATAGAGATGGCTGTGTGATTTTGCAAGGGTTCACCAGTTAAAAGCAGGAACCGTGGAGCGGAGTTGGTGCTTTGCTGGAAGGGCTAGCAGTGGGCTTGGGAAGTGGACGTTGAAAGGGCTGTGGCTGGTAGGCTATTGTTCAGCAGTAACAGAAGAGCCATCTAAAATCAAAAGAACCTTGTAACTCAAGTGTATGTGGGTAACACCCTCAGGGAACTGAGGACCCTAAAGGTTTGTGTATTTGGTGCAGAAGTGGTTCAGAAAGCTCCAGATTTCTGCACATGCCTGTCATTTCTGGTAGACAAAACCATGCATAGGACCTATATGGTATTATGCCATCGGCATTCTGTAGTGATTTTGCCCTTTGCTGAGGGTCTATAGGCTATGCTTATTGCTTGGAGGAAGAATAGGCATTTACTTCAATGATGTAGCCCACGCTCTGGAAAACAACCCCTCTCAAGCATAATGAAATCACTGAAGCGCATGCACGCACGCACGCACGCACATACACACACATAAAAGTATAAAATAAAATCTTAAATTATTAAAACTTCACAAAAATTATCGCATAGATGAAAATGTCATAATGTGTACTAATTTTATATCTGTTGCTATGACAAAACACCCTGGGAAAAGCAACATAGTGGAGACGTCTATTTGGTTTATAATTCCCAGTTACAGTTCCTCAAGGCAGGGAAATCAAGATAGATACACAAGAAAACCAGTCACTTCACAGCCAAGAGAAGAGACAGGATACATACACACGTGCTTGCTGGTTTGTTCCAATGGATTTCTCTACTCTTATATACTTCAGGATGCCCTTCCTAGGGAATGATGCCACCCACAGTGGGTTAGGTCTCTCCACATCAATTAACTTAATTATAACAATCCCTCATTGAGACTCTCTTCCCAGGTGAATCGAGGCTGTGTCAAGTTGGAGATTAAAGCTACGCATCGTAAAATGAAACCTATTATTATGTATAATTACTGATAATATATGCCAATAAATAACTTTTAAAACCATGCATATGCATTTCAAAAAGGAACAGGTGCTGATAGCATTTTTCAGTCTTTTGCAGAATTAGATGAATATGAATTTTCTAAGGCAAGCTTTCCAGCCAACCAACCTCTACTTGCCTTTCTCATGAGGCAGTTGCCCTGACTTTGTCCCATTTTTGAGATGGAGTACCTAAGGTTCAGTCTTTTGTCTACGGTCACATGCTCCATAGACAACGGAGCAGCTGAAACTGGAGCAAGGGTCAGCTGATGTCATAGCATGGGCTCTTTCAGACTGTTCCTTTGGAACCCCATCAGAGTCATTTCCCAAAGGAGGAAACTGAGGACAGATGAGGCCACACCCTGCCCCTCACCATCTCCAGGAGCTCTTCTGACCTCCCTTTCTCCAGCTACACCTCAGCCTCTTCCTCATCACAGCCAGTCCAAGGTGACTAACATGGTCTCATTTGCCTTCCATGTTAAGTCCAGGCTGCACCACCCTTCAAGTGGCAGGGCTGGGGATGGCCTTTCTCCTATTGGTCAATCCCACTTAGGCTTTGGAGACCGGTCCAGCCTAAGTCACCATTCCCCATGGTTTCCAATGTCCTCCATTCTACCCCTCACCCCCTCCCTAGGAATCAGAAACCACCACACAGAATTCTGTCCACTTACCAGTTATAAGACCCCAGATCCTACCTCCTCTCAAGGAGATGGCTTCCTCTCTTACCCTCTTTATCTGCTTCCTTCCACCAGAGTTGAAACCTATTCAAGGGTCATAAAGCCCCTCTGTGGTCTTCATTCCACATGCATGCCCCTTCTATTTCCTCTCCTCATTCTTCTCTTCAGGCCACGGTTTCTCGTTGTGGCTACTTTATGTCAATTCAACACAAAAGAGTCATTTGGGAAGAGGGACTCTAAAGTGAGAAAATAGCCCCATAAGATTTGCCCAAAGGCAGGTCTGTGGGGCATTTTTTTTTTCTTAACTAGTGATTGATGTAGGAGTATCCAGAGCGATGTGAGTGGTGCCACACCTGATCACATGACCTCAAGGTGCATAAGAAAGCAGGCTGAGCAAGCCATGGAGAACAAGCCAGTAAGCAGCATTCCTCCATAGCCTCTGTATCAGTTCCTTCTTCCAGGTTCCTGCCTTGAGTTCCTGCTGTAGTTCCCCTCAGTGATGGACTTACAAGCTGTAAGGGTTGAAATAAACCCTTTCCTCTCCGAGTTGCTTTTGGTCATGGGGTTTTAATCACATCAGTAGAAACCATAAGATAACTCAGGACCTGATACCCTGCTTTTTCAATCTCTTCTCTCCTCAACCTTCTGTGCCCTACCCCCACAACGGCCCACCACCAACAAGGGCTGTCAGAGTTCCTATGCCAAGTCAAAGACACCTATCCATCATCCCCAACCTCTGGCACCATCATGTGAGGAGTCCCATCTCCCCTCCCTTGTGCCAAAGACCAAATTCGCCTGCCATTGGTCTTGACTGTCTGGTCTCCTCTCCACCTGCTGAGTATGAGTCCTGTAAGCAGGCTGTTCCATACCAGGCTAGGCAGACCCTTCTGAGATTCTGTGAGACACAGCTGGGTACCACTGCTTCCATCCACTGAGACACAAGCAGCCACCGATGATGCAAATCAAGCTGAGGTGCCCGTGAAAGGTTACTTGCAGGTCCTGAGAGTTGAATGTCATGTGATTCCCAACCATCACAAAATAGTCTTCTTTTGGTTTTGTTCCGAAACCTACTCGTGTCAAGACTGTTCCTCTTATGCTAGATTTGAAACATTGTGGTTTGCCTGCCTGCTGTATACCTGTTTTAACACCTTCCTCCTCTTTAGCCCAGGAGGGCCTATGGGACATGCAGGGCCATCAGCACAGCCTTTTTTTTTTCTGCCCATCCTTGTCTCTGGTGAAAACCATGTTGGATGGCTCATCCTGGGACTGGCTCTCCTACATCTGTTCATCATGCTTGAGCCTTTCATCCTTCCTCATCTCCTCTTTCCCTTTCCTCTGACAACAAATCCCCACCCAGAGCCTTTCCTTCAGCTGCTCCCAGCTCCCTGTTTCTCCCTCCATCTTGGGCCCTCTCATCACCCTGCCCTTAAAATCTACCTATCCTAATCTTTCAGCAGTCACAAGGCCAGAACCTCAGTCAGGAAATAATGAGCATCCTTGGGGACCCCTTGGAATGGAATGAATTGTGTCCCCTTTTCTCCCAAAAATGTGTGATAAGCCCTCAACCCCTGGCACCTCAGAATGAGGCTTCATTTGGAAGTAAGATCCTTGCAAATGTAGTCATCTCAGAGGAGGTCTCACTGGAGTTAAGGAGGTGACCAACACAATGACATATTTACAAGAAGGAGCTTGCAAAGGTACAGGAAGAAGCCTTGTGAAGTTGAGGCACAGCTTGGAGAGATGCAGCCACAGCCAAGGAATACATGGGAACCACAAGAGTTGGAACAGGCAAGACAAGGTCCTCCCTGAAGCCTTGCGGGGCAGAGGCAGCTGGAGGTGGTGCTTCTGTTCTTGCTACACAGTGACTTTAAACTCCTGGCCCTCAGTGTCATAAAAGGAGTTTCTATTGGGCTGAGCCACCAGATTTCTGGCACTTTGTTGCTAGAACCCAAGCAGACAAATTGGCCCTTGGATACAATAGAGACCCATGTCCCAAACAGCTGGCCACTCCATTAGGGACCCTCCTGCTGTGGAGGGAAAGGAGGGCTCTTAGGTACAGATACCCTGTGCTGCACTGGACAGGTCTAACCCAGCATGGGAGACAATTTCCCCTGTCAACCCTGGGGCTGGATGAACCCTGCAGGAGATAGCAATGAGGCTACCCTCAACTCTTCCCATGCCGCCTGGACCAGCCCTTGGCTGCTGAGACCTGATTTCCAAGTGAGCTCTTTATCGGTGTGTTTTAATCCAGTTTCTTTTCTGATCTGCCCCTGAGTGAGAAGGATCATAATGAATCATAATGAATCCCAAGCAGGTGCCAGGAGCCCAGGACAAAAGAGCCCTCCTGGCCCTGGGGCAGGAAGCCAGATGGAGGACTGTGCTCAGGGAAGAAAACCTCCAAGCCAAGCTTCAGGCCACCAAAGCTCAGCCAGAAGTCCGGGTTTTCAGCTTCTGATTTTGTTTCCTTTTATTTGGTTGATTTTTAGCGTAATAACTAACCACCAACCCCCATAAGCTTTGGGATTCCTTATTTCCCGATTCGAATATTTCCCCCAGCTGGAAGATCTCTGTGTGAATTTCTTGCCCCCTGGACAAGTGCTATCACCGGCCCTCCCAACCCCCAACTCTTCGTCCTTTCCTGTTCTTGAGAGTTTGCTTGGATACCTCCTGGCTCAATGACTTAGGACAACATGCTCAACCTCTCTGAGCCCAGGCCTTAGAATGAAGAGACGGATTTGTGGTTCGTATGGGACTGTAAACCAGATAATAACATCAAGTGTTAGTCTCACAACCCAATTCCACTCCAATTATGGGAGGAGGGCTCCTACTTGTGCTCTGAGCAGAGATGATCAGAGATGAGCAAGTAGCTAGCTCCACTCCCAGCCCTCCCCCACCCTGGTTCCCCTCAATGGCCTGCTCACTCTCCCTTTCTCAGTCAGGCAGACAGTTACAGGTTGAATGGGTAATGTCTCCCGCAGGCTCACAAGTTTGAATACTTAGTCCACAGTTACAGTTGCTACTTGGGAAAACTGTGGAAACTTTGTTGCTAAGACTGAGCCCCTGAAGGGCTTGATGGATGATGAATGATCATCACTTGAAGATGATCCCCAGAGCTTCCTTGCTCTCTGATTCCTGTCTCCGTGGGTGAAAAGCCTTCCCCACCATACTCTGCCCAAACGGGGTTGTCCTAGCAGCCCTGAGCTGAACCTTCCCAAAACGTAAATCAAAACGAACCGTCCCTTCTTGTCCTCTTGGGTATTTTGGTTACAATGTTGCTGAAGTAACAAGTCCACAGACCTCAGCTGGGGATCCCAGACTGATAGATAACAACTTAATGAACTCCTTTTCCATGTTCATTGAGGGCAGTTAATTGCCCAGAAGGCCATAGGGTTGATAGACAGCCAGCCTAAGCCAGGCCTGTCACAGTGCTAGCAGCCCTGGCTCGATTACACTGCCAGCCCTCTTATTGAGGATCGATCATAGCAACATGGGGTGGGGGGGCTCAGGATGGCCAAGAGGCCAGGGCTGGAGGCCGCTGGAGACATTTCCTCTGCTTATAAAGCAAATGCCCTTTCAAAGGGTCATATGAGCCCCTGGTGTGCAGCATCTGAACCCCATCTTCGGGGACAGGAGGGACTCAGACTCTGGACAGAGCTCCCAAGACATCTGCTTCTAAAGAATCTGCTGGGGTTGGCCAGATGTTTGGACATATACAAGTGCTTACCGTCAAGCCTGATGATCTGAGTTTGACATTGGGACCCACAGGGTGGAAGGGAGTATTTGTCCCTAACCTCCACACACAGACCCACACATGTGCCTGCAGGCATTAAATTAATCAATAAATTAATTAAAATGTAATTAAACAATGTTTTAAAGCAACCAGATCCTTCTTCACCTACTACTACACACTAAAGCCTGTGACCTCCATCCTCCCTCCAGAATCCCCAGAGTTTTCCTTGCTGTGTCCACCTCAGCCTGGAGAAGCCAGCTGTTAGTTCCCTCTGGCTGCCATGACAAATTATCACACAATTAAGGACTTGGACCTGAAGTGGTAGATTACTTGCATGGGATGCTCAGGCTTGTCCCCAGCAACACACACACACGTACGCACACACGCACAAACACGTATGCACACATGCACACACATGCACGTGAACCCACATACCTTCTAAGTAAAATCATACTTACAGGGTCCAGAGTTAAGATGTCAGCATCTCTTATTTAGATATATGTATGTATTGATTTTAGGTATATTGGTATGTCTGTGTACCATGTGTATGCAGTGCCCACAGAGGCAAGAAGAAGGCATCAGATTCCCTGGGACTGGAGGTATAGATGATTCTGAGCTACCTATGGGTGTGGAGAATCAAACTCGGGTCCTCTGCAAGAGCCAGTACTCCTGGCTGCTAAGATGTCTCTCCAGTCCCCCAGAAACTCTTTCATAGAGACACAAATCAACCAAAACAAAGCAGAAAGTAGCACACTTACAAGCTCTGGGGATAAGCATTAACATCTTTGGAGCATCCTTGGCTTTCCCTACTCATCTAGAGATTAAACACAGGACGAGGTGAGAGACATGGCCTTGGGGAGTAGATTCATGCTTTTCTTCTTGCTGTGATCAAATGTCTCATAGTCACAACTTATGAAGGACTCAGTTTAGCTCACAGTCAGGGGATTCAGAGGGTGCTGTGGCTGGTGGCTCTGTCTATGGGTGCAGTTTGGTGTACCTTAGTGGAGCAGGAAGCAAGGCATCCAGGCTAGAAGTGGGGTGGGGCTCTAAGCTCCTGTTGTGGTGTAAGGAATGTTCTCCATAGGTTCATGCATTTGAACACTCGGTCCCCAGCTGGTGGCGCCATTTGGGGAGGTTATAGAACCTTAGGAAGTGGAGCCTTGCTGGAGGAGTTATGTCACTCTGAACTGGCTTTGAAGTTATAAGGCCAGGCCCACTCTGGCTCTGGCTCTCTGTCTCTGTCTCTCTCTGTGTGTCTCTGTCTCTCTGTCTCTCTGTCTCTCTGTCTCTCTCTCTCTCTCTCTCTCTCTCTCTCTCTCTCGTGTGTGTGTGTGTGTGTGTGTGTGTGTGTGTGTGTGTGTATACATGTATGAAATGTAATCATCCATCTTCCTGCCCCTGCCACCATGCTGGCCTGTTGCTATGTCTTCCCCATCAGGAACAACTCTCTGTTTCTGGAACTCTCCACCAAAATAATCCTTTTCTCCATTAAGTTGCTTTGTCAGGGTATTTTATCGCTGGAACAGAAAAGTAACTCATTTACGCCCATCTTCCATGGTGTACTTCTTCTATGCTAGACTACCTCTAAAAGGTCTACAAACACAGCGCCACCTGTTGGGGACAGCGTGTTCAAATACATGAGCCTGAGGGGAACATTTCACATTCAAAACCGTAGCAGGGAGACATGTGCCAGTAAACAGGATGGTAAATTCAGTTGTGATAAACATAGCAGCTCAGGCAAAAGAGGACCCTAGGGGAGGCAGGGAGATTTTCTGGAAAGGGCCCTGGAGGAGATGCCTTGGCTGCAAATATAGAGGTGTGTTCCAAGATGAGATGCAACATCTGGAGAGGGGACCAGCTGCTGTTGCCCAAAGCTGCCAGACAGGTGATTGTTCAAAGCCTGAGAATGCGTAGTTTGAGGCCTTCCACATGCTAGACACAGGGCTGGATCTTCCCAAACCCTGAGGCTCAGCCCAGTCACTGCTTGCTGCTGTCATCCATGGTACAACGCAGGGTAGCTGCTGCCTATATCCCCCTCCTCATCCTGAGAGGATCCTCTCAGTGTGGGCAAAGTCTCTACCTCTCCACATGCCTATGTTGACCAGCAGGGGTATGTAAACGGACCCCACAGCCTGGCCTCGCATCTGCTTGTCGACAAGTCTTGAAGATGGCACATCATTTGAGCTTCAACATAGAAAGAGACTCAGGAAGATATCTCTGTGTGATCGTATATATCCCCATACATGAGATTTCAGATGGGGTTATGAAGGTCTCACGGTCTGAAATTAGAGACCTAAGAAAGAGAGGTGTATAAACTCATGAGTGCTGGGCCGTGGTGGCGCACGCCTTTAATCCCAGCTTGGGAGGCAGAGGCAGGAAGATTTCTGAGTTCGAGGCCAGCCTAGTCTACAGAGTGAGTTCCAGGACAGCCAGGGCTACACAGAGAAACCCTGTCTCGAAAAAAAAAAAATCATGAGTATGAAGTCCTAAACTAGGAAAGTAGGAAACCAGGGAGGTCAAGGGCGCAAGCTCCAAGAACTTGAGTGTCTGCGGCCAGGGGCAGGTCGACAACAAGGCTCACAACAGATCCAATCCCTCCTCTCTCCATTGTTTGTTTCTGCTATAACCACCCTCAAGGACCAGGGAATATCTAGCCATGTTGGTCAGGGTAGTCAATCCCCTTTACTCCATCTTCAAGTTCAAATATTGGTCTCTCCCCAGCACATCCTCACAGACACCCAGACTCAATGGATGCCAGCTTGCTGTGTGGCAGTTATTCTCAATGTCAACTTGTCTGAATTTGGAATTACCTAAGAGACACACCTCTGGGCAGGAGGGGTTTTTGTAAAGAGGTTTCATTGAAGGGAACAGATCCTTCCTGAGTATGAGTATGGGTGGCACCATCTCTTGGGTGTCCCAGGCTGAACAAAAAGAGTGCAGCTGAGCACCAGCATCCATCCCTCTGATTCCTGACTGCATAGTGTGTGACCAGCTGTCTTACATTTCAGCCACCGTGCCTTCCCTGTCATGGTGTGCTCTGTCCTCTCAGACTGTGTATCAACATGAATCCATCCTCTCTCAGTGTTTGTTTATCTGAGTATTTGATCACAGTAATGAGAAAAATAACTAACCCTGGGTGTCCCTTAGCCTGGTCAGGTTGACTTCAACAATCAGCTGTTAGCAGCATGAGTTCCTTCCCACCCTGTCCACAGCAAACACCATCCCTGCATCTTCCAGGGCTCAGGAAGAACCTGCCATGCTCATGTCCCCTCACTTCTGAGGCCCACTGTGTCCATCTGAGACCCTCTCTAGCCTCCCAAGAATTCTAGCAGACCTTGCTTCCTTGTCTGGGCCCACTGGCCATCTTGCCATGCTCTCGTTTCCTCCTGTGGTTTCCTCATCAGCAGGTTGCTTCCACCCAGGCCAGAATGCAGCATCCTTCCCCAGAGCCCACTGCAGGATACAATCGTGGGTGTCAGCATGTGAGGGAATTACAACACGGGACCAAACCTGCTTAAAATAGAAGAGCGGAAATCATTGCTCTCAAATTGTCCCTCAGGTGCCCACCATGACGTCAGCATCAGACTCCCTGTGCTCTCCTCTCCCTCCCTCCCTCCCTCCCCCTTCTCTCTCTCTCTTTCCCTCCCTCCCTCCCTCACTGTCTATCCTTCCCCCCCACACTCCCCACCCCATATCCCAATTCCATGAGCTAAGGCTTCGTGAGGCTGCTTTCAGTTTCAGTGTGATTTTATCATCCAACACAAAGTTACCCCGGCTGTCTCAACCCTTTACCCTCCTTGGCCTCCCCTTCCACCATCAGAAGACCCACTACAGGATAGGGAGATGACTCAGCGGATAAAGGCACCTGGAGCTGACTTCAATCCTGGGGGTCCACGTGATGGAAAGAGAGAACTGTGAGTTGTCCTCTGACCTCACGCACATGCGCACATACACAAGGAAATGAACACAATGTATAATTTACTGTTTTTAAAAGGCTCAGGGCAAAATTCACACAAGCCACCTAGCACCTTCAACCCAAGCCTCCTGTATATTACCATCTTCTGGAGCCAGTTCTAAGCCTGCTCAGAAAATCTCTCTCCTTCTGGGCATGATGTCTCATGTCCGTAACGCTCAGAACTCTGAGTCTGAAGAACTGCAGTTAGTTCTGGTAAGCCTGGGCTGCAGCGCTCTTTTATCCCAGTGCTCTGAGGCAGAGGAAGGCAGATTTCTGTGAGTTCCAGGGTAGCCAGAGCTACCTGGTAAGGCACTGTCTCAAAAAAGAAAAAGCAAGGCTATCTGAAACAATAGCCCCCTGCCCGCCCTTAGTCACAGTTCTGCAAGGACAGGCAAACTGTTCTTCAAAGTGAACCCCAGGAATGGAGGGTTCCAAGTTCCTGTCTGCCCATCCATTTGGGGCTCTACATACTGGACTGCCTTGACATGCTGTGTGACCAGAACAAGTTCATTTCTGTCTCTGGGCCATCTTTCACCTGTGGACAGAGGCTCATAGGACCTTTGCCTCATACAGTGTTTTCAGGGTTGGAGTGAACTGGTTGGAACTGTTGAGGCCTGGAGATAGTGGTGTTTCTTACAACCATGGCAGCTATTATGAGGTGTATGCTGCGTGGTGGTGGGCTGTTACCGCTCCGCATGTGTCCATGGCTCCCTGTGAATCACAGAGCCTTCTTTCCTGAAGACCCAGGGGCTGGAAAGATGGCTCTACCAGCTAAGAGTTCATAGTGCTCTTTCAGAGGGACCCAAGTTCGAATCCTGTAATCTATGCCAGGCAGCTCACAAACCACCTGTTTTGATCGGCTCCACCAGATCCCACACCCTTTTCTGGCCTCTGCAGGTACCCAACACTCATATATGCAAGCCTGCACTCAAATTCACACATGCCTAATCGATGATGATGATGGTGGTGGTGGTGGTGGTGGTGGTGGTGGTGGTGGTGGTGGTGATGATGATTAATAATAATAATAATAATAATAATAATAATAATAATAATAATAAAAACAAAAGCCAACTCTCACTGGCCAGGTCCCATACATCTTCGTCCCCTGAATCATAAACAGGCTGAGGACACATGCATTCACCTTCAATGCATATAAGCACTCACCTGCATGCATACATGTACTTACACAGGTATGCACCTACACACATGTATCACACACACACATACACACACACACACACACACACACACACACACGCGCGCGCGCGCGCGCACGCACACACGCGCGCGCTTACACTATGGTGCCTGCTACCTGATGCCCAAAACCCTATGAGAAGAGAACAGGAAACCTCACCCCCAGAGCCCAGTTGCCCAGCACTGACCTTGAAACACATCAGCCTCAGCTGTCCATCAGCAGATATCAGGTGTCTGCCGATCACCAGTGGACATGGTGACCCTCTGAACGTGGTCCGCATGAGAAAAAGAGGCCTAGGGAGAGCAGGTGCTCATGCATGTGTGCACACATGTGTGCCTGTGAGTTTGCAGGCTGCTGGGTTCCCTGACCTATGTCTGTGGGTGTGCTGGAGTACACTCTGTGTGTGTCATGTGTGCCATACGTGTGCACGTGCACACACTCAGGCCTTCCACGTGAGCGTCTGGTATGCATCTCCAGGCGTCTGATTTATTAACCAGGACAATACAAGGAGAGCTCGCCTATTATTTCTGGTGTCCGCATCAATTCCTGACAGCTTCGTGGAATTGAAATATCTTATTTAATGTGAGTAAGAATCATTTTAAATATCAACTGTGACACCCAAGGACTCCAACCAAAAAGGGCATTGTGTGCTCCACCAAGCGCTGGAAAGACGCAGCTCTCGTTAGGCAATTATTTGCTAGCTCTCTTGTCTCTTATCTCTTAAAAATCCAATTATCTGTGGCGGCCCCACCCCCCCTGTGGCTCTGCTGGTCAGTCTCCCCCTACTCTCCTCTTCATCTGGGAAGAGTAGACTGAGGGGCTGGGTCCCAATGGGTTAAAATCAGGGACACAGTCTTATAAACATCAGGAGAGCAGTGCATTCTTGATGTGGCTTCCTGCCCAGCCCAAAACCTCTTCCCTTCATCCTTCTGCCCCCAGCACCTTGGGTCAGCTAACTGAGAAAAAACAAAGCCCCTTCTGTCCAGAAGAGCACCCATGCTCCGCAGTTGTGACAAAGCCCAAGGCAGCTCTGGATGGGCGGTGGGAAGATCTCTAAACCGCCGCAGAGCAGGGGCCCAGTTTGCCTGATTATAAAGGAGAGGGAGCAGACTTTGAATTTGCTCTCACATGCGTAAAGAAGTTTCAAACACATATTTGAGAAGCTCCTAACTGTGAGTGTCTCCACATGTGGATTACAGGCCATCACTGACCGGCAACTGAGGTGTAAGGAACATGGCACCACCTACTATATGTTTTCTGTTTCGTTCTTTGAGTTTTGACTCATGTGGAAAAACTTTTATGATAAAATAAGCAAAGCTTTGAAGCGACTGAAGCTGGGTGAATCCGTGTATGCAGAGCCAGGCTCAGGCTCCTCTTCTTGAGAATCAAAGGAAAGTCACTACGCTAAGGGTTTAGAAGCCAGGCAAGGAAGTCTGAGCTCTCCCAGTGCTTAAAACAAGGGTCATATCATGCCCTCTTCTCGGTCCTCTCCTCTGAGCCTCCCATGTCTGTCCAGAACCTACCACAGGTGGCCCTTACATTCACCCTCTCATTCAACAGGCTTTTGTGTGGAAGCTCTCCCGTGCTTGGAGATGCTCACATCTAAGACGGCCACCTTCATGCCCATTTTACAGAGAGGGATGCTGAGGAGCAAAAGCCTCCGTAGCTCATCCAAATGAAGAGAGGTGAAAGTCTAGCCTACATCTCCCCTGCAGGAGAGTCCCTGCACTGTTCTCTCTCACCACATTTCCTCTTGGTGTGGCAGGGAGCTGTTCATTTATGAGATTTCATCCATGATTGCTCGTAATGGACCTGGCTGGCTCTTCTGGTTCTTTGCTGGCCAAGTGGCCACAGGTGGATAGAGTAGACAGAGCTGTGGGGTGTGTGTGTGTGTGTGTATGTGTGTGTGTGTTGTCCTGGCAGCTATAGCAGGGGACATGGTGACAATAATGAATATGGTTATTGTCATTACTGGGGCTACTTACAGTATGTGCTGAGTTTGCAAAACCAAGACCCTGGCTAGCCAACTCCCTCCCATCCCAGGTGGGGTGACAAAAGCTTAATTCTGCTGCTGTGACTAGGGCTCCCCTGGTAGAGAGGCAGTGTTGCTTTAAATAATGGTACCTGCAAACCTGAAATAGGTCTCCCAGGCTGGAGCAGTAGCGCAGGCAGTCAGCCAGAGTGCCTGAGACAGGGCTATACCCAGGGAGCCAGGGCAGGGAGCACACTCACCCTCCGCTACAGGAAGCAGAAGGGTATCCCCCAAAGGTCAGAGAACAGACCAACAACTTGTGTCCTTCCTCATGCCTCCAGGTGGGGCCTGGGACTGGCTGGCTGAAGAGAACATGGATGTCAGTCTTCGGCAGACATTGGGTTTCATTAAAGTTTAAATTTCGCCATGCATCACTAACATTGGCAAACAAATTCAGCTTGAACGAGTCCCTGGTGCCTTTTTTGTAATGTGTACTTAAATTCTCTGCACAAAGTAGCACTTTTTAAATTTTATCTGTAAAATAAAAAAAAAAAATCGACCTGTGTATATGATAGCGATAATTCCAGTGGCATAGAAAAACATACAATCAAAAGAAGTACACATGTCCCTCTCCCAGTTTCAGTCCTGGATTCTTCTCCCAAAGGAGAAATAATACATTATTGATATACCATCTCAAAAATATCTGTGCACATGTGTGTGGTGTGCAGGAAATCATACATGCACATATAAATGAGTATTAGTGTACACCTATACATGAAATATATATACATGTATATGTGTGTATGTTTATGTATATATGTATGTATGTTTGTGTATGTATATACATATATATGTATATATATATACTGTTACAATTTACCCAAATGATATAATACCGAACAGTGTCCTAACATGTGCTATTTTTTTAACTTGGGAATGGGGGACTGATCTAGGTTGTTTTTCTTGTGTCAGTTTGTATAATCCAACCATTAAAGACCTGATACCATTTCACCAAACAGCGACACCCAGGGATACATTGTCTCCTTGCTCCTACCTGGCAGCTCTGAGGTTCTTAGCCCCACACACAGCCTTGAACTTGTATCTTGATTCATGTAACTCTCCCGTCTCCCTGCTTTGATTTCCTTCCCTCGCTCTGGGTGTCTTGGAGACTTTTCTATTTCATCTCACACAGGTGTTCTTCTCTCACTCAGGAACCCAGCATCATTTATTGATCTAAATCAGGTTTGATGGACATGTCTGGTGCTTCCTATTTCTCTTTGTTTATCTCCGCTATAGCAAGCAGTGACACAGTGAATATCCTTGTACATATTTTTTTTTTCCTGTCTCACTGTTTTGAGCATAACTAAAGAACCACCTCCAGGGAGTGCAAGTTCTTGTCAAAGAATCTGTGTGTTTTAATTGCCGTAGAGTTTTGTCCCAGAGAATGGATCAATTCCCAGTGCCACCAACAAACCTGCAGGCATGTGTTCCCCTTCCCCTCCCCCTCCTCTCTCCCCCTCCCCCTCCCCCTTTTCTCCCTTCCCCTCTCCCCCTCCCCCACCCCCTCCCCTTCATTCTTGTGTTTTGGCGACCTGACATGCAAATGGGTCTTGCTTTGATTTGATTTCTTTCATTATCTTAGAAGCCAAGGATCTTTTCATGAATTTCTCAGCCATTTCTCATTATTTTCCTTCCCCTGGTGTCTTTTTTAACAGTATCAGATTCCACTCCTTCCCTTTTATTTAGTACCATTGTGTGCGGGATGTGTGTAGGGAGTGCACAGCTACTTGGACACATGTGGGAATCTGGAGTCCTCTCTTTCTGCCTTTGCTTGGGTTCTGGAGACTGGACACAGGTCCTCAGGACTCACCAGGGGAAGGTGCTAGGTCTTTGTATTTTTCTCTCTCCAGCACTTGATAATATTATTTTCTGCTTTATAATGTTTTCTGCTTGATTCTGTTTTCTCCTTGGTTGGTTGGTTGGTTGGTTGGTTTTAATGATCTTGGCAAAGTTAACAAGCTGACAGCCTTGTGTAGATCCATATTTGTAAAGTGCTATTTGTCCACGGTACCCAAGAGTTGGGAACTGCTGGGTGAGAATGGAAGAGCCAAATATGGTGTCATCATTGGGAAGGAGAGGATGATGGTGACAGCGTGGTGCCGGGGGAGGAGAAGCTGGTAATCATGATGATGTCGGTGGAGATGACAGTGAGCATGGTGGCGCTGGCGGTGATGATGGTGGTGATGTAATAGTAAAGGTGGCGATGGCAATGGGATGATGATGATGGAGAGGATGGTGATCATGATGAAAATGGGGTAGCGATAGAAATAATGATGGGGCAGTGGTGATTGTGGTAGAGATGTTGGCATTGATAGTGGCCATGGTGGTGGTGGTGATGATGGTGGTGGTGGCAATGGTGATGATGAAGACAGAGGTGGCAAGGATGTGATGGTGCCAATCGTGGTGAAAGTGTTTATGATAACAGTAACAGTGATGGTGGCGATGATGGTTAATGGTGATTGTAATGGTAATGACAGTTATCCTAATAATCAATTATCCTAACACTGGTGATGTGTTAATGATGTTGACAGTTACGATGACGTAGTGATATGATAAGGAGACATGATCATGATGTTAATAATAACGATGGTGATGGTGGCGGAGGTGACAATGACTGTGGTGACATTGATGACGTCACTGTGAGACTGTGGTGATGGTGATGGTGCTGATGGTGACAGTAGTGATAATGGTAGCCGTCACAATGATGACAATGATGGTGGGTCCAGACCACGACTCTTATAAAACTGGCAACTCCTATGAGTGAGCTACTACACTCCAGTCTTAGCAAACCCTGGAAATGGATGGTTTTGAAATTATCCATCAAGGTAGCTGGAAAAACTCAAGGACCCTGAGAATGGGGAGAAGATATCAATGAGTCTAACTCCTCTTTCTCCTGAGGACCCTGCTTGACCACTGCCTAACAATGCAAAAGGAAATCTCTCAGGGCCGCCATTCCCATCAACACCGGAAAGTCCCCACGACCCTAGTGCCTCACCATCAGGACCTGCACCCGTCCGGCCTCTCTGTAAAGCAAGTTTGCCATATACCTGCTCTCCAGTCACCTGCCCACCAGTGCCAGCACTGTGGTTCTGAGGGTGATAAGTGCCTGATGCGCTGACTGAGGGTTTGGCACTGAGTCCGGCACATGGGTGAGAGCCAAGCCCGCTGGCTCAGGAGGCTCCGTCCCCAGCTCCACTGTGCAGCACTGTATGTAGCGTAAGGGAAGAGCTGAGGGAGAACACTTGGGGAGATGTGTAAATTTTCCTGCCTCTCGCCTGTCTCTTCTGATTAATACTTACAACACAGCTCTGCACCTGGCCAAAAACCAAATGTCCCTGTCTTTCTCAGTGAGTCATAAGCAGGAGGGGACAACAGCCTCTAATAGAGAAGCCTAGGAGGCGTGGCCATGGGCAGGGAGGTGTGGCCATGGGTACGATCAAAGACTTTAAAGGGAATCCTACACAGCTGAGCAAAGTTCTGAGGTCTCTGGGACAGACCACATCCTATTGATAAGGACCTTACTGGAATCCCATGACGTGGCCCAAGATCTTCCTCTAATCGTCATCCAGAATAAGGTGACCCCGTGACCTTTGACCCCGAGCCCAACTTGACCTCTGCACCTCTGAAATTACCTACCTTACTTAATTGGCTCTCTCACCTGTCCCCCAGGTACATGATCACCAGCCTGGACCGCACCCACGCTGGCTTCTACCGCTGCATCGTGCGTAACCGGATGGGGGCCCTGCTGCAGAGGCAGACTGAGGTCCAGGTGGCCTGTAAGTACAGTGGGGGACTGGGACAATCCTCCTGCCTTCCATGCCTGCTTTAAGTCAGTGGAGTTCTTCCTGCACAGCCAGGCCAATCCTTTCTTGTTACATCTGGTAGAACCAAGGCCCTGAGAGGGGATGGGAGCTCTATAATGTCACACAGTATCATCTCTCTTTGACAAGGCTGTCGAGTCAAGCACTCCCTGGCACTTTGTTTTCAGTCATGAAAAGCATGACTCTGTCATTCTCTAGCTCATTCAGTGGGAGCCTTGACTTTAGTGTCCTCCAGATTGCTCATCTGGAGCAACGATAACACAGGTTCCCATAATCTTCAAGAGGTATTGGGAGATGTCTCAAGATGGGTCACCCTATGAGGGGGGCAGGGAATGATGTACTGGGGCTCGCAGAAGTACCAAAGGGGCAGAGGGTCATCACTAAGCCTTCAGGGGTTGACTCCTTCTCCCTGGTGCCACCTGAGTTTTCCTCAGGTACGGGGAGAGGACATTGTAAGAACTCTAGGTCCCCCAGCAGTCACTCCCACCCTGCAAGCACTCAGCAGCCCTTCCCCAGACCCGCTGCTTCCTAAAGGACCTGCTTCTTGTTGCAAAGGAGACACATTAGGGGCTCTTTTAAGCTGGCCAATGACACGTTGGTGGTCAGAGAAGTCTGGGAAAGCATGAAGGCTGGAGTTTTACGAGAAAAACTGTCTACCTCTGAAAAGTAACAGCAAGTAAATAACAAGGAGAGGCGGCTATGGGGAGAGAAGTCAAGGGTAAGAAAGCTCTCAGAAAACCTCACAGTGCTGTCAGAGTCTGTGTGATAATTAGAGAAAACGGCCATAATCAAAAGTGGAAGGCAGGCCGTCCATAAACCAGCATTAAGGGCAGCTCTGTTCATGCCCTAAGAGCAAAGCCTGAATCTCAACACTGGATTTCAGGAAGCTGACAGCACCGGCTGGAGGAGGCCACAGGGCATCTTCCTTTAGCACCAGGCTTGCCCACCTTGTGACATTATGACATAATGTTGTCATTTATAAAATTCACTCTCAAAAGCCATGCAATCGAATTATAAAAGAAACACACACACACCCCTCATGTTTGAGGTATGATTCTGATTTTATTTTAGTCACCTTCATAGATATCCTAGGGCACATGCAGCCCATAGACTATGAGCTGGTCACACTAACTTTTCATCATGTCCCAGAGTCTTGTAGGTAGATGGAGCAGGGAAGCCTCCAGAGAGAGACTGTATTCCCAACGTACATGCCCAGGTGCACGTGAGTGTATGCACATGTTCCAATGTATTCAGAAAGGTTGAGCTGCCTTTTGGTTCATGTGTGTAAGGAGAATGAATATGTCTGTGTGCCAGTGTGTGCACATATACATGTGTCTTGAATATGTATGTCTGGGCTGGGCAGTGGTGGCGCACGCCTTTAATCCCAGCACTTGGGAGGCAGAGACAGGCAGATTTCTGAGTTCCAGGCCAACCTGGTCTACGGAGTGAGTTCCAGGACAGCCAGGGCTACACAGAGAAACCCTGTCTCGAAAAAGAAAAAAGAAAAAAGAAAGAATATGTACGTCTGGGTCAATCTGCTTCGATACTCAGTGCACATGTTTATGCAGGTGTGTCCTCAAATTGCATTGATTTGTGTGTGTAAATGTGTGCACAGCTGTGTCTATGAATATGTAGCCTGTTCTCACAGGTATCTGTGTGCATGCATCTAGAGAGTATATAGATCTGGCCCGGCCTGCTTTTTCATCTAAGTGTGGGAGAGAACATGCTCTCCCAGCTTTCTCCATCAGCCAGTTGGTGTCTGTCTGTCTGTTTCTGTGTATCTTCTTGCACTGGGACACCATTCTGAGAGTGAGGGGTACCTGGTGGTTTTCCCAATCCCTCTCTCACCCCTCCCTTGTCTGCTGTGCCCACCTGGGGAAAGCGGGGGTAGTAGAGAAACTGGGTCCTGTGACCTCAAGCAGCTTGCTCCCCCTTGGCTTTTATAGGAACTCTGGAACTGACAAGCCCCACCCCAGCTCCTGTCCCTCTCTAGAGAGGGCTTGTGACTTGTGTTCTAATGAGAAATTAATAAGGCAGCTGTCTAACAACTAATGATAATGGCAAAGTCGTTTTTTTAAAAAAAGACTCTTTACGTGTTTTTAATTACAGCAATTAGGGGGAGTCAATAAAACACCGCACTGACCCAGCCCCCTCCCTGGCCCCACTCAGAGCCTCTTCTTTGTAGTTTCAAAGTCACCATAAATTCCTGCCATTGAGCAGGTAGAATGAATGGCCAGGAAGTTGGAAAGCTCCTCAGACTCAGGTTACCACATTCAGGGCCTCTCTGCTCCACTCACCTGCCCTCTTCCCTTTCCTAGACCTTGCTGACACAATGAAACTTGCCACCCCGTCTCATCCCATCCCACAATGCCAAGCTCAACCATACAAGGGCACATCAAGGGCTCATGTGTCCCAGGAGCCAGATTCACTTCTCTTGTTATTAGTGTGCTGCCAACTACTCATTCAAAGTGGGACTCAGGATCCCCCTGTCATCGCAAGGACTGGGGTGGCACTGAGATGCCTCTGACTGGCCTGCCTTTCCTTGTTTCCCATGTACAGCATGAGTGCGGATAAAGGATGTGATAGCGGGGACTGTGCAGCTACCTAGGGCAATGTGGCAAGTTTGTCATGAGCATCCATTACTGGTGGCTGTAGCTAGCCAGGTGTAGGGCTCTGTGCCTGCCATCCCTGGGCTCAGGACTCTGGATCAGAGGGATGCCAGTGGGTTACAGGCCAACCTCAGAAACATGGTAGTACCCTGTCTGGAGAAAAATTGAAAAGAAATAAATAACTACAATTGCTGTAGAGAGTCCCACAGCATCCCAGCACTGTTCTAGGATGTGATGAAACACAAGCAAGATCCTATTCTCCAGGAAGGCTGAGCAGTCTGTTAATAGAATAGAGCATTCTATCATAGTATATAATAGAACATAGTATCATCCTATATAAAATAACATTGTATCAGAGTATATTATATTACATAACACTATGGTAGTATATAACATTGTATCATCTTATAAAATATAACATTGTATCATAGTATAGGACAGAACACTGTGGTAGTGTATAACATTGTATCATCGTATAAAGTGTAACATTGTATCATAGTACAGGATAGAATACTATGGTAGTATATAGCATTGTATCATAGTATAGGATAGAAATTGTGGTAGTGTATAACATTGTATCATCGTATAAAATATAACATTGTATCATAGTATAGGATAGAATGTTGTGGTAGAATATAGCATTGTATCATTGTATAAAATATAACATTGTATCATAGTATAGAATAGAACATTCCATCATAGTATATAATAGAACACTATCCCAGTGTATAATACAACATTGTATCATGGTATATAGCATTGTATCACAGTTACAACATTTTATCATAGTAAATAATGTAGCATTGTGTCATAGTATATAACATTGTATCATATCCTATTATATTATGATTATATATGGCCCATGAATGAATGCAATATATTACAAGAAAAATAGAGCCATGTGAGAGGAATTGGTGAGGGGCAGTAATGGAGAATGACCGGTAAGGATATGGAACTAGGAAGGTGGCTGGGCCACATAGAAGGGAAGAACAGTCCAAGCCGGAGGAACAAGGGTAAAGGCCCTGTGGTATACTCGAGGGTCTGAGGCTGGGAGGAGAGTGAGGGCAGCAGGGAACATCAGAAGAAAGAATGGGGGGTGTGGGACCTTTGGGATAGACTATAGCACATTTAGCTGTGCTCAGAATGAGCTGGAAGTTGCTGATAGCTGAGGCAGGGCTGAGATAGGATCTGCTAGACAGAGGCGTGTTGGTTTCATAATAAATGCAGAAGACCACAGGAGATACTAGGCCATGTGCACCCAACTGTCAAAACCCAGAGTCCAAGCAGACCACGTGTGAGGGGGATATACCTATGTAACGGGCAAATTGGTGATTTTGGAAAGTGGGTGGCACAGCCTTCCAGGTGCATCTTTGGAATGAGGCCCTAGAGGTCTCCCCAGAGCCTGTGTCCTGGCAGGGTCATGAGGGACTGTGCACAGCATCAGCACCATGTGACCCAATTCCAGGCAGCTATAAAGATGACTGAGCTCAAAGCCAGGATTTCAGGGGGGGATGCCACAAAACCACATTATTCCCCCCCCCCAAAGCACACACACACACACACACACACACACACACACACACACACACACAAGAAACTACAGAGTACTTGCAGGAGTGACTGTTTAAAATTAGGCTGAATTAGCCATGAAAAGTTGAATAACATGAATAGGTAGGTGGCCTAGCATTCCAAAGAGAGAGTAGCCCTGAAGAGGGTGGAAGCAGGGTGGGGAAGGAGGGAGGGGAGGGGAACGGAGTACCAGCCGGCCATGACTTTTGTGTTGGATGCTGTGGTACAGACAGGGGTGTTTTCTTCAAATTATACATATAATTATATTAACGTTCATGTGCATGATCCATCTCAGGATTTAAAGGTAAGTAAGTGCAGAGATGTACTCTGCAGTAGAATTCTTACCTTATGGACCCTTTTAAGTTCTAACAAAGACATCAAGAGTGAGCTCCAGGCCACATCCCTCTGTGCCTCAGGCCACAGTCCTCTGCTCTGGGGGAGATTATCTGGAAGACTGGATAGGCCCTGCAGGGCACAACATGGTGGGCGGGTAGATGGATTAGCAGCATTTAGAGAGTTAGCAAAGAGAGTGAGGAAAGTCCTCAGGGGACCTGGACCCAGCCTGTCCTCTCTTCCTCAACCCAGCTCCTGCACTGGCAGGCTGGCCTCCTTAGGAGCCTCCCCTTGGTCAGCTCTGCACTCCCCAGCTGTGTGCCCTGGGCTGAAAAGGCAGACAGTGGGTGCTGCTGCCTGCTCAGGCCAGGGCTCTGTGATCCTAGAGCTCCTGTGACAGATGCCTGGGGCCTGGGATTCACAGTGAGATGGGAACTCTGTGAAGTAGAGGGTAGAGGATGGGGTCTGTGTGGATAGAGACCAAGGCTAGCCAAGCCCATCCTTCCTCCATCCGGCCTACTGGAAACATATATGTGTGCCCACCTACCGCCATCCGCTCACATGTGAAAACATATCCAACTCTTCAGCCCAGCACACACACACACACACACACACACACACATATGTACACATATATCCAGACATCATCCAGCCTATCTATCATGCACACATTCACGTCCACACACACACACACACACACACATACACACACATTCCTCCACATACACAACCATCCACCTCCACATAAACGACCACACATAGTCACACACAATCCATCCCCTCATACACACAAACAGCACACACACATGGAAATGTAAGCAAATATCTAATTCAATAATCCATCCCTCCATCCCTTTCTCTCCTTTCATCTGCCCACTCCACCATCAATCTGGTCCTCCATCCATCCATTCACCCAGGCAGCCCTCTCCATCTCTCATCCTTGCAGGAACCTCGTCCTGCTGACCTTTTACTTCCGGCCTATACCCTCTCCTTCTGTCCCACCTCCTCACTTTTTCCATTACAACACACGGATGTACACACAGGTGCACACACATGAGCACACATGTACATGCACACACATGCAGACACACATACACACATGTGCACAGACATGCGCACGCTTGCACACACATACATACATGCATGTACATACACACATGTGCACATACAATACACAATGCACACACATACACAAATGCACACACACACATACATACATACATGTACATACACATGTGTAGACACAATATACAATGCACACACACACACACACACACACGTGCGCGCACACACACACACCTAGCTATACCTGGCCCTTATTTATGTCTGAGCTTTAAAGATGCCTCCCACACACACCAGCCTGAGGAAGGTTTTGCTAGCACTTCTCAGAGAACTCTGTCCCTTTCCTTCCCAGCAGTTGTGGCAGATGCCACTAAACACGTACTTGTGGACTTATCTGCTGAGCCAGATTGTAACTCAATAACCAGGTCTTTCTTTTCTTTAAAATGTGTTTTAATTGTATGAGTGTGTGCGCGCACACACGCACCCATGTGAATCTATGATACCATGTGCATGCAGAAGCTCAATGAGACTAGGAGAGGGCACAAGATCCCCTGGGATTGGAGTTACAGATTGTTGTGACATCTGGATGCTGGGAGCTGCATCCCGGTCCCCTATAAGAGCATTAGGAGCTCTTACTTTCATCAGCAACTCCACAGAGACCGCCTGACACACAGTAGGGCTCCATTGGGAGCTGGTGGTTTTAGGCAGAGCAAGGACCTAACCATTTGGTAGGCAATTGCTTCTGAATACAACAATCTCCAGATGCCTGCCCATGCTGATCACCTGGGAGGAGGTAGGAAAGAGCGAGGGTTTCTGTGGAGACTGGATCAAAGTCGAGGCAGGGGGGATGTGCAGAGGGAAATGACACTGTGCTAGACCCTAACTGCTTAATGTTGGATCAGCCACTTCATCTCCATGAACTTTCATTTCCTCAAAAACCAAATAGAGCCAATAAAACAAGAGAGAGTAGAGAGAAGGAAACACCATTATCATGAAATTGCTTTAAATTGTTTAAATCTATCTTCTGAGTTCTGTGAAAAGTTTTTTTTTTTAAATAGAGAAAAATTATTATAAGAACCGAAATCAGCATGATTTATTGATGTGATTTTTTTTATAGATAGAGCCAAGTAATAGAAATTAATAAACAACTAAAAACTCGTATTTATTAAAATCTAGCCTGTCACATTATTGGAAACTCAAATGAGATAATGCATGCACAATGTGTCCGGAAAGAAGCCCAGCATAGGGTAAATGCTGGGTTCTCATTCCATTTGGCTGGTTTGGGATAATCTTTGTTGAGGAGGTAATGTTTACACTAAATCATGAAAAATATACAGGATTCCAGCATTTTAATGCTGAAAATATTAGATATACTTATTTGGCAGTTTTATACACCCTTCCCGTCTCCATGGCGGCATAACAAATGATCCCAAGACACCACAGTGCAGAGCAATATTTTAATGCTCACGCGGTCAGTGAGTCTGGAATCTGAACAGGGCACAGTGGGGACAAGACACAGCCGGTCCTGCTTGGTGGCAAGTGAGATCTCCGTGGTAGACACAAAGGCTGCAGGTGAATTCACAGGTTTCATCCAGGAATCCAGTTTTGTTGGGAAGCCCCTGGGAGCCTCGGTTCTCCTCCAGCAAGAAGTTTCAGATGCACATTCAGTTGAGCTTCCTCACGACATGGTGGCTGGATCCTAAAGGCAGGTATCTGTCAAGCAGAGCCAGGTAGATGGAGTCTCCTTTGAATAACTTCACCTTTAAAACCACAGAGCATTGCTTCCAGCAATGTTCTATTGATAGAGTAGTCAAGACTCAAGGGATACGTGGGAGAAGCATGAGTCACACTGTAACAAGAGCATGTGGGAAGGGGGATAAATATTGATTCAGGCACCTATGGGAAGATGCAATCTGGCACATACACACTGTCTCACATCCTCAGTACAGCTTGTGAGGAAGGTACCCTTGTGTTTCGCTTTTGCAGGAGAGGAAAAGAATTCTAGTTCTACAAGGTCAAGGGTCAAAGACTTGGGGACATAGGATTTGAACTCGACCACTGAAGTCTCCAAATGTACACGGTGCCTACTAACGTTAAGACAAGGATGCCGTCAGCAGCTCTTTTCCTTTAAAACACCAAGTTGGCTCTATTATGCAGGATGCTGGAGAGCCAAGGTACTATGGTGAGCCATGGCATATCCAGTGGCTTCTAGGCAGGTACCTAGCAAAAGCAAAGCCTAGCTGGGGGAAGTAGGGCGTATGTCGCTCAAGGCATCAAGATACAGGCATCAAAGCAAGCAAGACTGTTTGCGGTCTGGTTATGGAGGGCCTTGAATTAGGCTAAGAGGATCTAGAGTTTCCTGGGGCAAAAAGGAGACGGGATAAGCTCTAAGTGAGTCACACACACACACACACACACACACACACACACACACACACACCAGAACAGTGTATGGGTTGGGAGTTGGGTAATGTAGACTAAGAGTCAGCAGCTCAAGGAATAGGCTAATGTGGGTGAGGGTGACAAAGCACCCCAGGGAAGGAGTTGAGGACTTTGTGGGAGAAAGAGAAGGAACCAACAAGAACTCCAAGGATTTAAGCTCAAGTGATTGGGGCAAAGGGGTGGACAATCAACAGCACAAAAAAGAGAGCTTGTTGATCAGGTAGCAAGGTCTCCCTACCCCCCACCACCCCATCCACCCCACACCCACCGCAATTCACCCCTAGCAGACCGTTGGGAATAGCGCCTTGGAGCCCAAGTTAGAGCTGGAACTGGAAACATGGAAGCTGTTCACAGAGAAGTCATAGTCACAGTAGATGAGCCACCACAGGATCAGGGAGCCTAAGAAGGTCAAGTCCAGGCTGGAGGAAATTACTCCAGCAGCCTTATATCTAGATGTGCTGCAGCATCTGCAAGCAATGGAATCAGGAGTTGACAGTTTCTGCCTTCGTAGGATATGTGTCTTTGTGGTTAGGAAGGAGACCCTGGGTAAAGGAGAAACTAAGGCCCTAGAAGCCATAGTCTGAACTCCCAGTACATATAGGCTGGCTGGTCTGGTGAGCCTAGGTCTAAGCATGTCAAAGTAATAGCTTAGAGGCTGGCATGGGGAGAGGCTGGCGAGGGGACTAACTGGGGTATCCCCATCCACATGCCATACCAAAGAAACGGGAAGCTTTGGGGATAGGCACCCCAACAGCACTTTTTAACTCTGGTACTCCTGATACACAGCCAAGCATTGTCACAGGTGAGCACGGATGTTCGTCATCGATCCGGCAAGTTCAAGGCTTCCCTCTGCGTGTCCCAAGGCACCCAGAGTACCTGCGCTGTGGCCTCATGCATCACACTTGGAGTCTCGTTAATACACAGTCATTGTCAAGGTGAAGGAAGCCCAGTTACTCCTTCCCAAAGGCCACTCAAAGACGCTGCTGTGGGAGCCAGTCCCTTCACTCCAGCCCAGCGGGCAGGCACTCATGGGACTGGAAGACACACCCCTGTGATTTCTGCGTTCTCTGTTTTCCTCCAGGCTCAAAGAAGAGCAGAGCCAGGAGCAAAGTCTCCATTTATCTGCTGAGAGCTGGGCTGCTTTAAATAGAGCAGTGGAGTGCTTATGTTAAGAGAAGCAAGTCCCGCTGGGTAGGGAAGGGGAAAAAGCAACCTAATTCCAGAGCTCGGGGTCTGAGTTCAAATCCTGGCTCTGTTCCTTGCTAGCAATATGATCTTAGACAGGTTAATTAACTTAGCTGAGCCAGTCTGAACAGGTTTCTCTCATTGTAAAATGTGTGAAATAATGATAAGCCTCTTAAGGCTGTTGGCTAAATCAATTGAGTCAAGGATACATGAGTCGAAATTACACAAAAGCTAAATGTCAAAGCAGGACACGTCACACAGACTGCTAGCAGAAGTGTTCAGTGCTGTGCCCTGTGCAAGACTGTATCATCTATGATGTCAGACTGTATTCATAGCTATCCTGGGATGCATGCAGCCAGGGGAGGGCACAGGTTGGATATACCTGATGGGATGTGGGACACTCCAAGAGAGGTGGCATTTTTTCATGATCAGCCTCTTGACAACATTCTTTCTCTGAGATTGGATTGACCTTCTGACCTTCTGACCTTCTGACCTCCCCTCCCTACAGACATGGGGAGCTTTGAGGAAGGTGAGAAGCACCAGAGTGTGTCCCACGGAGAAGCTGCTGCCATCAGAGCACCTCGCATTTCCAGCTTCCCCCAGCCACAGGTGACCTGGTTTCGTGAGGGACGTAAGATCCCGCCCAGCAGCCGCATGTAAGGAAGGCCTGACTCTGGCT
The DNA here is from genome assembly GCA_019843965.1 of Rhynchomys soricoides. Classification (NCBI taxonomy): domain Eukaryota; kingdom Metazoa; phylum Chordata; class Mammalia; order Rodentia; family Muridae; genus Rhynchomys; species Rhynchomys soricoides. Next base: position 1,942,024 of record JADRCH010000053.1, on the reverse strand, counting down.
AGCCTGGGGGTGAAGCTGGTCCTGGGGGAGGGTTGGAGCCAGATGGAGTCTCCAGATGCAAAGGAGGGCCCTTCCTATAGAAACTTCTCAGCGATTCTGTAACACAGCCAGCTGGGTGCTCCCCTGGGTGGTGAGAGAAGTTTGGTTTATGAGGGGTTTCCTGGAATATGTGTGCAAGAACCAGGGCGTTGCCTCCCGTACTCAACCTGAGAATATGTCTGCTCCCAGAGGATTTAAGACACTCAAACATGCCCATGCAAAGGCACTGTTGCCATAGTAACAGGCCCAGGACTCAGGCCATGACAGAGGTGGGTGTGTGCAGGTGTTTATGTTTGGCGGGTATGACCGGGCTTGCTCTGTGTGTGTTTTGACTGCAAGGAGTTGTTGTGGCCAGGGAAGGCTGGAGTAGACACACACAACCCTTTCAGCATGCACAAAGACCCTTCTGTCTTCCCCTGGCCTCAACTGTGGGCTTAGCCGTGAAGCCAATACCTTTCACACACACACCTCGCCCCCCAGCAGGCCTCAGCAGATACCATGCTTTCCTCCTGAGCTGCCCACTGTCCAGAGCTAGCCCAGGCTTTCCTCTCAACTGCTTCACTCCAACCCTCCCTTCACTGGAGAAAGGCTACCTTCCCCCAACCTGCCCCACCTGGCTACAGTTTGCAACCTGTGCAGACTACATGGCGATCCACGGGGCCCCTCCACCCTAGTCTGTAGGGAGCAGAGGGAGGTGGGGACAGGTTTACTTTTGGGAAGCATCAAGTCTCACAGTCAAAGCACAACAATGATATATAGTAATATAGCAACTGCAGAGACTGTAGGATAGAGCTTAGTTCTTAGGACTATGCTGAGTATGCGCGAACGCTTGCACGCGCATGCGCACACACATGTCCCCGGCTGCAGCCTGTGAGGAAGGAAGCTCTCTGTCTTGATCTCTTTCCTACCCCAACTTCGTTGCTCAGTGCTCAACCCTCACAACAGCCCTGTGTGGCAGCTGACTTTATCCCACAGAAACTATCAACCTGGGGTTTAACTACTCTTCCAGATCCCTCCTAGCTGCCGAGTCGAGATAATCCGTACCTTCTGTGAAACACATGTGCAGGGAAGCACACAGACACAAGTAAGCGATGTGTTTCACAGAGCTGATCCTAACACAGTCATTCTCAATCTGGCCCCCATCGGAGCTTTGAAATGAACCAATCCTTAGGCTCTTGCCTAAGGCACTCTGATTTCATTTAAATAGGATGCTCTTTGGCTGTCAGAATTTTTTAAAGCTCCCTGTTTGATCCACTGTGAAGCCAGAAATGAAAACCACCCTAAGAGCTGGGCTTCATGACACAAGGCTTTAATCCCAGCACTTGGGACGTTGAGGCAGGCAGATCTCTGAATTGGAAGCCAGCCTGGTCTACAGAGTGAGTTCTAGGACAGCCAGAGCTACACAGTGAGAGGCTGTGTTGAAAAAACAAAGAAGCAAAAGAAAAGAAAACCATCCTCAATATGTATCAGTCATCTACAGCCACAATGTAGCTGTGTAACAAAACATCTCCATAGATCAGAACATTTGCTGTGTTTTCTTAGGAGTGTGAAGACTGGTGGTATAAGTTGGTACACTGGCGAGGTGCTGCTCATGGTTGGGCTCATCTGTCTGGGGTTGTCTTTTATTGACTGTCCTGGGATGGCCTTTTGCTTGGTGGCAGGTCATTCGGCCATGTTCCACAGGCTTTATCCTCTAGCTGGACAGCCCCAGCATAGTCTCTGGATGTTTCAGAAGAGAAAGAGAGGAAAGACACACACATCAAACCCCCAATCACATCCCACTGGCAGAAACCATGACATGCAGAACTCAGACAGAAGGTTCTCTGTAGCCACACCATTAGGCCATCAGTTTCTTCGTGAACAGATGGCCAGCAGGCAGCATGAGGCGTGGGTACCCAGCAAGGTGAAGGGTAGAGTGTGCTGCAGGTGAACAGGTGGACAGCTACCCAATGAGTCAAAGTGTGCCCACCTTAGGCCTAAAACTCAATAAAGCCAGTTGAACGAATCGCCCATTGTGCAGATATTGTCATCACATTGTGGAAGGGACATGTTCTGCCACACAGGTATTGGGACATGTCAGTGAGTCCCAATCCCATTCTAACTCCATTTCTGAGTGGAACTCTTGGACCCCAGGTGTATCCATGAATGCAGCCTGCAGGCTAATCAATTAGCATGGCTGCCTGGAACTCAGAGCTGGAAACAAATCGAACATCGTGGTTTGACTAGTACTGTCTGCCCCAACTGTGAAAGAGGGCATACTGGCACCCACCTACTACATTTGCAGAGGTAGATGAATCCTGAATCCTTTGCTTCAGGATCTCTCCTATGGTCACTTTCCTAAGAGTGTTCTGCATCTTTTTCTCATTCCCATCCTCCATCCTCTACCCTACCTGCTTCTCATGCTTACAACCTTGACCTGCACAAGTACCTCTGGGTGTGTGTGTGTGTGTGTGTGTACATGTGTGCGCGCACACACACACACACACACACACACACACACATATACATTCTCTGTGACCACTCCTACCCATTTCCATAAACACGTCTACCAAATTTGTGATGAAGTTCATTTTGGTAATTACAGTGAATTAATACTCATAGGTGAGCAGGAAGGCTCCCTGGAAGCAAGTCCCCTGCGTCTGTGTGCCGGTGCTCAATATCTGATAAGTGCCATCAACTGGCAGGTTGTGTACATTGTGCAAGGCTCCACTATCTACAGAGTGCCTCTCACCACCAGGCAGGACGCAGATTGGCCCCAAGCCTGCTGTTGAAAGGGGACATGATTCCTAACAGTCACACATTGGGAGCTCTGGGCACACTCTAGGACAGCTTACTCTCTCCTTAATTAAATTATGAATCCAGTACTCTTGGAGCTGAGAAAGGGGGTGCTGAATGGGAGAGCAGCAAATTAGAGGCAGAGCTAGGGCCTGCCAATCATCGTGAACCGGAAGAAGAGTAGAGGACCCAGCCCCTGCCTAAGAGGGCTATTGGTGCCCCACTCGGAGTTCCTCTTCCCAGCTAATCCCAGGGTGAGCACATTTATGGTGCCCCAGGTTGGATGCCGTGGGCATACTGGAAATGAGGCATCGCATCCTTCCACAGTTACCTAAAAAGGGACAGTCAGGGCTGGGGAGCCCAAGGACTTTCTTTCCCTTCTGACAGAATCAAAGTGACAAATTAAAAAGCCTCTGACTTCCATTCTAGTCCATGTCCAGAACTTGAACCCCATGCCTTATGAGGCTTCCCGTACCCTGTGGCTCTTAGGCGCCATGGCTTCTAGGCTAGAGTGCTGGGACAGGCAATGCCAGCCGCAGTAACCAGGAGGCCACATTCCAGTGAGCTAAAGCCACAGAAGGAAGGGTTTTACCCATCCAAGTTCTGACCCAGAACAATGGACAGGAAGATGGCTTCTATACATAATCACTTGAAACCTGGATCACTAGAGTTCTGCCGTCACCAAAATTGGTCCCCCCAATCACCCTGCTCCAGCGGGGGGAGGAACTACTCAAGGATGATCCAGGAGCTCCCACAATCCGAGATTAGAGGTGTCCACACAGCCCACCCCCACTCCAGATGAGGAAGATGCAGAGCTGCACCTTGCTGCCCAGCAGCCACAGCCTCCTCCAGGAGAAGCAGCTTCAGGCTCCTCTTCAGGAGGTTTACACAGTGTCTTGGTCCACTTTTCATTGCTAACTGCACCAACCTACAGTCTGACTGAGTTATAAAGGATGAAGGGGGGCTGTGCTTTGGCTCCTGGCTCTGGGGGTCCAAGTTCAAGGGCCCTTAGCTAGTCATGACCTTGCCATCAGAGTCATGAGGTGGTACAAGGCTTTGAATGACTAAAACCATAGCATCGGAGTGAGTGTGCACATGCGTGCGCGCGCGCGTGTGTGTGTGTGTGTGTGTGTGTGTGTGTGTGTGTCACGGGGAATCTGTCCTAATGACCTCACCCAACCCTAATCAGCCCCTACAGTCCAGCCTTTAAATGCCAAGGTCAGGAAGTCCCTTACCTCTTTCTGCCTCATAACAGGAATCAGATTTATTTCAACTCATTAACACTGGGGAAGACATTCAAAGCAACACCCAGACCATAGCACTCAGCTTCCCACGTGGACATTCATGGCCAGACTTGTTCTCTTGGGGGCATGCATCAGGGCCTTGAAGGATGCCCACTGAGCAGAAGTCCGGGCCTCCACGACACCTTGTCTGTGGTGCTCTTCTACAGCTCTGGCAATCGGCTGTCCAGCAATCCTGAAGGGTCCACAGGGAACAAGGTTGCTGCTGCCAGTTGAGAACCACATATGATCAGTCACCGTCCTCTGTGCATTAGTCCGTCATCTGCATGTCATTAGCTTAGCAAAACTGCCACTCCCATCATGCATCAAACACCGTGCACATCTAGAAAACTCCCTATAAGGACAAAAAAGGGGCATAAATCCTGTTCTAGAAAACTTCAACCTACTCCTAAACTCTCCCCCTTCACTCATGAATAATCCCCTCCTCTATGAGTTTGCTCACAAAATGAGCTCTCCAAACCTTGATGTGGGGTGGGGAGGGGCAAACAGAGAAGATGCTCAGTCATAACACACACGAAGGATGGCTGAAGCCTAGAATGGGAGTCAGGGGCCTTCCCAGCCAAGGAGGGAAGAGTGGGGGTAGGCTCTTTCTCTGGAGCAAAACAGGTGGGTGACTAGGCAGTAGGTCCCCTGGAAACTCTGTGGGACTTGCCTCCATAGTTCAGGGACTTGGGGAGCTGGATCTACAGGAGTCCAGTGCCCCGAGAGTCCTCCCATCCTGAAGCCAGGCTGTACCAAGAGAGGGTATGAGTAAGGACTGGCAGAGGCTGTTCTGCTGCCAGGGACCAAGTGGCAGAGACAACCGTGAGGCTGAGAGGAGCCTTAGCAAATATTATCTTCCACCTTTTCAAGGACAAAGAGACAAGGCCCAGATAGCCTGATCCTCAGAGGCCAGAGCCGCACATCAGAGCTCAACCCCAGCCCCACCACCCTACACAGCCCAGACCTTTCTCCCAACTCACAGTCCCCTGCTCCACAATCTACATCTAAGGACCAGGGCCCTAGGTAAGACAAGGGGACCCTCAGATGGGAAGGTGGCCACCATCACAATCCCACATCTGGTGCTTAACATATTTTAGCATAGGGAGCTACATGACCCCAATGCCCTGGAAGTCCCTCCATCCCAAACCAGACTGTGCCAGGTGAGGGCTATGGGGCTGGGGGGGATCAGTTGGTAAAGAGCTTGACTTGGAAGCCTGAAAACAGATGTGAACACCATCCTAGCACAGCATGGGGGCTCTCACTTGTAATCCCAGTACTAGGGAGACAGAAACAGGAAGATCCCTAGGGCTCCCAGCCCCTGCACAGCCAGTTTAGCCTACTTGGTGAGTTTCAGACCAGTAAGAGACCCTGTCTCAAAGTGGGTGGACAGCACCTAAGGAATGACACTCAAGGTGGTCTTTGGACCTACACACAACATATGCATGCATATTCTTGTGGACACACTATACTAGCTTGGCTATGTTCTTATTCCCATCTCCTCATTAACTAAAGATAAAAAGAACTCTTCATGGGAAAATAGAACATCACTAGGGTCCCTAGGCATTGGGGACCAGAGAGTTTGCCATCCTACTGCCCGGAACTCTCCCTGACAGTATGAGGACTCTCAGCCTGAAAAGCTTCAAATTCAGAAGCAAGGGGGTGGGGACAGCACAGCCAGCCTAGGAGAGAACTGGGCCAGAGAGACATTAGTGAGGATGTTTATCTGAGAGCCTGTTTAAAACTCTGTAACATTCACCTAATGGGAAAATTTGAAGAGAATTCAACTGGATTTGTCCTTGTTAAACTAACATTAAGGATGTTTAACAGCTGTCTCGGGCACATCGCATTACAATCCAGAGACAGACTTGGCAAACTAATGGTTTTGTTTGTCATCAGGAGAATGGGTAAGAGAGCCGGTGTGGGCAGCACTCCAGAACCACTTCACACCCATTTAAGGGGGACCCCAGCTCTGGGTTTTCCTGCCTGCTGATCTTGTGATGAGAGATGGGGAAGGGAAGCAGCCTGAAACAACTGACCCATCCGAGTTTACCCTCTGGACCAGCCCAGTTCACAAGGGGGAAAGGGAACTGATCCCACAGAAGACACCAGAGGGGTACGGCCCTCAAACGTCTGCTTCAGGCCAGGCTCACCAAGGCCTTTGAGTCTGCTTAAACTGGTTTAGGAAGAAGCCAATACCAGAGCTAGAGAGATGGCTTCAAATATAAAGTGGTTGCTGGGACTGGAGAGATGACTCAGTGGTTAAGAGCACTGACTGCTCTTTCAGAGGTCCTGAGTTCGATTCCCAGCAACCACATGGTGGCTCACAACCATCTGTAATGGGATCTGGTGTATGTACTCATATAAATAAAATAAATCTTTTAAAAGATAAAATAAAGTGTTTGCCTTGCAAACACAAGGACCTGAACTTGATCCTCAGAACCTGGGTGTAGGGGCTTGGTTATATTTGTACGCAGTAGGGAAACAGACACAGGCTGATCCTTGGTGTTCTAGTCTAGCAGAACCAGTGAGTTCCAGGCCAGTGATCGACCCTGTGTCAACAAATAAGAATGGCCACTGAGGTTGACCTCTGGCCTAGATACATGCACGCACATGCAACGCAGACATGCGCATGCGCGCACGCACGCATAGGCATGCGCACTGATCCTGGACTTCATTTCTGAAATCATTCTTGTCACTCCTCATTCATTGTCCATCACTCATTCACCCTGTGAACTTCTGGCAGAGGCGACCTCAGCAGAGGCAACCTCACAGAGCCATCAAGGCTATAACATGGACAAGAACAAAATTCCAAGAGGGTCAGAAAAAATGTCTCAAACCTGACCCTAGGGTGTGCTGGAGGCCCTTTTGGAGGCTGCTTGCCTCTTCCCAGCTATAGGAGCGAGTATAATCAACCCACCGACCTCAGATCCCGCAGTCACACCGCCTGCCTCCAAGAACTTTGGGCTCCTGTCCAAAAGAAATCTTTTGTCTCTCCTCAGAGCCATCACGCTGGAGAACACCCTGGTCATCCTGTCGACAGTGGCTCCCGATGCTGGCCGCTACTACGTGCAGGCAGTTAATGATAAGAACGGAGACAACAAGACCAGCCAGCCCATCACTCTCGCCGTGGAGAGTAAGTAAGCTCAGGACCGGGGACCATCACTGAGCAAAAACCAGCGGGTCATTAAATCTCAGGAATGGAGCTCCAGGGGGCTGTTGGGAAGATGGAGTGGTAGGGGAGGTAGGGCTGGGGATGGAGGGGTGGAGCTATCTCCAGAAGAGGAGGAGCCACAGCCTGAGTAAGGGGAACAAGGTAAGGGAAGCCAGTGAAGGTCACAGGCAGGGAGAAGTAGGGTTCTGGAAGGTACTTCCGTGACAGACAATGTTCCAGGAAAGACTAGGCTTACTATAACCACTAACATGTCTACTGGAGGCTAGGGGAAGGTAGAGGCACGTGAGGGAATGTGTGCTCACATGTGTGGATGCCAGCCACCCCAGGCTCAGGTGCAGATGGAGATAGCACACAGGGAAATCGGAAGCTCAATTTTAAAAGAAGTACACTAACTGTCTGCCCAGCTGGCACATAAAAGTGCTGTTTCCGCCTGGAGCCAGCATTTCTGTCAATGGGCTCTTCCCCAAAATTCTACCTCTGCCCACCTTCAGCTGCCTGGCTCCCTGGGAGACACAGACACAAGAGCTCAGCCCAACATTACCCTGCACCAGGGTCCTATGGCGTAGAGACATTCCTTCAGGTGAGACTAGAGCAGGGTTGTCACCCCTAGTCTGGTTCTGCCCACCAGATAGGCCTCACCCTCAGAACCTAACCTTGGGCTAAAGAAGGTGGGACAGATGGCCAGGCTGCCTCCTAAGCCTGGAGACCAAGTCCAAGTTTAGGAACAAGACCACCATTTCCTGAAGCAGCTGAGCACCTTACAAGCTGGGGGAGCCAGATGTTCGAGTACTCCACATCTGTATAGTTCTTGCTCCCAAAGCAGATCTTATTCCTCATCTCTGCCACACCCAACAGCATCCATCAGTGGCAAGTTGAGAGTTGAGTATCTATGCTCACTCTTAGCCTAGCTTCTGTCTGCCAGTTTCGAGAACATTTCCAGCCCCTGCTGTCTCCTCCCCGGGCCTTCTGAGCTCCAACAGGACTCCCTTCTGTACACCCTGTTGATTCCTTCCTCTAAGCCAGTTTCCCATCTACCTGGGAAGAAATTTGAAGCTGGGGAGGAGAATCCACTCTGGATACTGACCAGTGAAGATCATGGATGTCTAACATTCACCTGAGCCAGGGCTATGTACACAGGAGCAAGGAATGTGTTGGCAAGCAGAGTGGTTTTCCTATTGATTTTCAGTGATAAGGTTACTCAGAGTCTCTTGCAACCCAGATATCTTTTTTTAAGAATTAGTGTCAATGCCGGGCAGTGGTGGCACACGCCTTTAATCCCATCGCTCGGGAGACAGAGGCAGGCGGATTTCTGAGTTTGAAGCCAGTCTGGTCTGTTCCAGGACAGAGTGAGTGAGTTCCAGGACAGCCAGGGCTATACAGAGAAACCCTGTCTCAAAAAACCAAACCAAACCAAAACAAAAAAAAAACAAAACAAAACAAAAAAAAAGAATTAGTGTCAAACTGGGTGTGTAGTTCAGTTGGTTAAGTGCCTACCACACACAAGCCCTGGTTTCTATCCCTAGAGGATTGGGAGTTCAAGGTCATCCTGGCTACAGAGCAAGTGGTGAGGTCAGCCTGACACACTGGAGACTCTGAAGGCAGAGGCAGAGGACCTCTCATTATGTAGACCAGGCTGTCCTTGTCTATATAATGAGATCCTGTCACATAGAGAGATGGAGAGAGAAAGAGCGAGACACACACACACACACACACACACACACACACACAGGCAGACAACATCACAGAGTGAGTTATCCAAGTTAAATCCAGGAATCTTCTTGAGTGCCTCAGTTTACCCCAGATCCATGGTCAGTGAGCCCTCCTCTGTGTTCGTCCTCCAGCGTACAGCTCCTCCTCTTAGGAATCGAGGCAGTCTATGATGGTGCTTTCTAGTCTACTTCAAACCACCCCAGCCTTCCAGCCAGCCCGGGTGAAGCCACCGAGTTCCTCTGTCTCCCCCATCTGCCTCCACCCCAGACCCACCCAGCTGCCAGTCTCCTTCATTCCAAAACCCTCCATTCCTACATCCTCAGCTGTGATCAATGCCGAGTTCGGCTGATTTTTAGCTAATCTCCCTCCCACGAGTGACTGCGCTTCAAAACCCTGTGCCTGCACTGACACGGTCCCCCAGCCTGCCTGCCAGCCAATTTGTGAGAGCGATTGCCACTTCGCCCACCAGCAGCTCAGCTTCCCTGCTACCTGGCTTGAAGCCACACCCTCCTCCTCCTTCCCCTCCCTTCTTTCCCCATCAGACTCCCTGCTCCCCCCACCTCAGCAGCTTCTAAGCATCCCTTGGGGGAGTCCTGCTCACTGGAAACGGAGAAGGAAAGAATCAAGGTGGAAACCCCAACATTGTACCTAGCATCACAGTCCTGAAAGTCCACATCTATCTAATGGACGGATGGACACACACACACACGCGCACACACACACACATCAGACCTGCACTATTACATGGAAACACAATATAGAATAAAATAAAATATTACTTTGAGCCCCACATACTACCTTAAATTTTTCCAATGGTCTCATTTGTATTCATTTATATTATTTATGTTTTTATTTATTTGGATGTGTCTTTGTTTGGGGGGCTTGGGGTTGTTGTTTTTGTTTCGTTTTGTTTTGTTTTGACACAGAATTTCACAAGGCCCTTGAACTCCCTGTGTAGCTGAAGATGACCTTGAACTCCCTACCCACCTGTCTCCACCTTTCAAGTGCTGGGATTGCAGGCACACATCACCACATTGAAGCTTACCTCATTTTTCACAGAGTAAAAAGGAATAAGCAGAATTTATTTTATTAATGTGTTCTATTTAACCCGATGTACCCAAAATAGCCTTTTAGCATGCCATCAATATAGAATATATTAGCAGGATATTTTACATCAGATTTTTTTTTTTTTTGCATGCTAAGTCTGTGAAATCTCTGCAAGTCTTACACTTGAAGTGCATCTTAATTTGAATGCTAAATCTTCATCTGAAATACGTGATCCGTATTTAGATTTCATCAGATTTACAGCCATAAAGGTATAGTCTTACGTCCAAGTTACTCCACTTCTACCTAAAAGTGTTCTTTCTAATAACTGGATTGGGGATCCGTTTTTAATTAAATGTAAATTAGCTAAAATTAAGTCTCATTAAATCAAACGGATGCAAGCCACATTTCAGGAGCTGGGTGGGCATGCGTGGCTTGAGGGCCATGGTGGATGGCCTGGATTTTGAGGCCTGGATGCCCCCGAGGTTAGAGAGCTGGTATCCCCAGGGTTGGGAATGAGCAGGTATCCATCCTTCAGGACTTTTCAGGAAAGAGCTAATGGCCCTTTGATGCTCACTTGGCAGCTCCTGGGACCTAGTGAGTCCCAGGATTCACTGGTTCCATAGGCCTGGCTGCTTCCACTGTATGACAGTGTCTGAAGCAGTGCTGGGAGGAGGAACTCAGAGGAGACTGTCCTTTGATGGCCATGTGACAGAAATAGTTTTGGGATGCTCAATCCAACATGGCTTCCATGTGGAAAGCTCTGTCTGTGCCCTGTTTCTAGCTAGCAGTTTTCAGAAAGAGGCCCTCCCTGTCTGGGCTTGCCTATGAGGTCACAGCTTGACTGTTGAGCTTCTGGTCACCACAGCATCCAGTACAACAGGAAGCATCATGGTCCATATACTTGAGAGCCACCTTGTTGATTCGCCATCCTAGCCATGGTTGTGAGGGCCTAATCCACCTCAGTACAACAGCCCCTCCATGTGCCAGGTCTTGCCTACACAGTTGGTAGCAGGAACACCGTAAGCAAGAGTTGAGTTCCCATAGAGCCCCAAAGCTAAAGCCTTGGCCTCTGGACTTTGGATTTTTGAGGATTGTCCATAAGCCATTATCTAGAGCATGAATTGAATGCAGCACACATCCACATTTTGGTCCCTGGGCTATCTGTCACCACAACCTGGTCACAGGAGACTGACTGACTCAGCACAACTCACCTGGCCCCAGGAGCCAGTGAGCATCAGAGGACCTTTAGCTCTTTTCTGAAAAGACTTGATGGATGGACACCTGCTCATCCCCAATCTTGGGGACAACAGCTCTCCATCCTCAGGGTATCCAGGCCTCAAAGTCTAGGCCACCCAACACATGACAACCAGGTGTGTCCTACAAAGGTGAGTCACACCATACCTGGTGGCTTCTGGCATCACCCTTTTTACCCTCCACTGACGGACTGCCTACTTCCTTGGTGCCTAAGGCTCTCCACACTCTGATGGTTACTGGGGCCATCTCTACGGCTATTCTTGCTGGCAGATGGTTAGGCTGTCATTATCCATACTTTATATTATGCTTATTGGGGGTAGGCAGGGAGCACACATTCCACAGCACACATTTGGGAGTAAGAGACAGTTTAAAGGAGTCAGTTCTCTCCTTCCACCAGGTGGGTCCTGGGGATCAAATTCAGATCCTTGACCCTGGAGTCAAGTGCCTTTCACTGCTGAACCATCTAACTGGTTCCCATGATCCACATTTCATAGGTGACAAAAACTGAGGGGATCAACCAAGAAGTAATATCATCCACCTCCCAGTGGGTTTTGCTAATCACCAGCAAAGTCAGGCCTGGGACCCACGTACATTAACCTCAAAGCCTGAGTCCCAGACACCACTGTGGTTTCACATATGAGAAGGAAAACAGAAGTCCCTCCTGAGCTGCGATCCACAGAAGGTCACAGATATCACCCTCTCTGGCTCTGTCAGTCACCCCAGCTCAGTTACTTCTCCTAACCTATTCCCATCCTGCATCCCATTCCCTGCACATCACCTAGACACCCCGCCCCTTCCCCCTGCCTGGCCTATTTCCTGAGCTGTAGAATCCTTCAGTCTACATTCTGCACCCTTCATGGGTCCTTCTCTACTGCCACTTCCTGTTCCGGGAAGTGAGAAAGCCCAGCATCCAGGGCTCAGCCTTCATCCTTCACTCCTGAATTTCACTAATTGATGCTAAGTCCTCAGTAGGAGGTCCCATGCCTGGCACTTCTGAACATCTCCAGCCATCTAGACGTCCATCCATCACCATCTCGGACACCCATCTAGACACCCATCCAGACACCTATCTAGACAACCACCTAGACTGCCATCTGGACATCTATTTAGACACCCATCTAGACACCTACCTAGACATTCATCTAGACACCCATCTAGATTTCCATCCATCACCATCTCAAACATCCTTCTAGACACCCA
>JADRCH010000053.1:1913353-1929534 GCA_019843965.1 Rhynchomys soricoides | reverse complement strand
GACACCCACCTAGACACCCATCCAGACACCCATCCAGACACCCATCTGGACATCTGTTTAGATACCCATGTAGACACTCATCTAGACACCTACCTAGACATTCATCTAGACACTCACCTAGACACCCATCTAGACATCCATCTATCACCATTTTAAAGATTCAATCTGACAAAATCCAAACACATCTCCCTTGGAAACCCAGTTTTCCCTGGGGCTTCTCACTACTCTCTTAAAAAGGCCCCATCTCTCAACCATCATGACACTTCTCTTCACCCCCAAACAATCACTGTGTCCCATTGACTTTGTCCTATTGCCCTAGCTGGGCTCAAATATCCACAAAATCCAACCTGATATCCCTGAGTCAAATCTGCTTCACCTCACAGCAGGGATAGAAACTGGGTTTCCTACCATAAGGTACCTTCAGCGATGTGCTGAAGACACTTGTGGACTCAGCTGGGTAATGCACTAGAACCACCAACCCCTTCCTCCTGCAGGCAGAAAGGGGCAGTCTGGAAAGCCAAGACCATGAACTCGGCCACCACCCTCATCTCCGAGGACCACCGCTGTGGGGTCTACACCCTCGCACGTATAGTTCTGTTATAGGTCACCTCTTTTTTCCTTCTCTCAGTGCCTCTCAAGCCTAGCCTAAGGCTTCATGAAGCCCTACTCCCATCTCCAGCAGCTAGAGTCTCTGTCTTATCCCCCACAGGCTGGGCATGGGTATCTCCCTCAGGGAAGAACCCCTGAGGCCCCGCAACTCCCACTTCTCAGTAACCCCAGGGTCTGACACTCAGCTTTGAGGTAGTGGGGACAGCTCTTCCTGACATGGGTAGGCTGTTGCCAGGAGAAGTACCATCCTTCACTGAGCACCTACTATGCTCAGGGCATTTTGCACTCATGCTAGACCACCTGAGCCACCCCACTCCAGCCTCCTTCCAGCCCTCAGCATAGGCATCTTTAAGTCACCAATGAGACTCCTAGCTTTCCTTCCCAGGAGGACAGCTCCTACCATCTCTCTTTGTAGGGAATCCCCCATGCCTGATATCCACCAACCAAGATGTGTCGAGCAGGGTCCTAAATTCACACTGCCCAGACAGGTGCTACAATTTCTTTTTTCAGTACTAGGAATCAAACCCAGAACCCACAAATACTAGGTAAGCGGGCTATAGCTAGCTAGCTGTGTCCCCTGGCTGCTTCTTTTTATTTCAAGATAGACTCTTGCTAAGTTACACAGGCTGGCCTTGAACTCTCTATCTTCTTGCTTCAGCCTCAAGTAGCAATGATAACAGGTTTGCAGCACCTGGCCTGACTCCGGTAGTGAATTTTTTTTTTTTTTTTTGGAGAGGGTCTTCAGCTGACCTTGACCTCTATATAATATATAGCTGAGGATAGCCTTAAGCTCCTGATCTTCCTGCCTCTGCCTTGTGCAGCCTGGGATTACAATGTTCCACCATGTCCAGTTGTTATTTTGAGACAGGATCTCAATGTGTAGCCCTGGCTAGCCTGGAACTTATAATGTAGACCAGGCTGACCTTGAACTCACAGAGATTCCACCCGCCTCTGCCTCCCAGGTGCTAGGATTAACTCCAAGCCACCACTGCCCACCATCATACCCTACCTCAGCTGCCTCTCCCAGCTACCACATTGGGAATTGAACCCAGAGCTTCCTGCATGCTAGGCAAACACTCAGCCTAGTGAGCTATGTCCCCAGGTCCAAGTAATGACTTTTATTCTGGTTTTGTACCTGAGAAAACAGAGACTGAGCGGACGGAATACAGTCACCTGTCTAGGTCACCCCTGGAACACCTGGGACAGAGCAAGCCAAAGGCCCAGGCTTCCCTAAGCCCCAGGCTGATCCTCTGTTCCTGTACTAAGGGCCCTCAGTCACCATGGCTCCCAGCCAGCCCTGTAGGCTGCTGCCTGGACTTGGCCACATGCTCCAGGGGGGTCCCAGTATCCCGCTAAGGGTCCTCCTTGTTTAATCTCCACCTTGCCATAGCTCCTCCTGGCTGTTTGTTTATCAGGCCAGCAGCACGAGATCCGACTCTAACAGTCTGTCTCCTCAGCATGCCCCATTAATCTGGGGCCATGGTACCTGCGCGCAGGCATGTAATAAACAACTTAGAGCACACGTTTATGGATTCAGCTATATCAGCAGCTTTCAATCCGATCGCACTTTATGGCACCTACATGAGACTTTATATTGTTGCAATTACTCTGCTTTATATGCTGCCTTCTTGCCCGTTCATTTTCCTTTATTTTTATGTTTTATTCCTATTCTTCCTTGGCTGTTTCTAACAAGGCCTAAAGCTCAGCCAGGAAACCTGCCTGGGGCCAGCCAGAGCGGCTCACAGTGGCTGCAAGGATACAATGTGCCTTCCTCCTGGCCTACAGAGGACCACCCCCCACATCATCAACTACACCTGTGCAAGCTGTCACGGCGGGCTCTCTCTAAAGAGTCCTGGAAGGGAGCCAACTAGATAGATTTGTTGTCACACTAGAAAAAAGTTCTCTCCGGGTGTATTTTAAGAGCTCAGAAGAGATACAGAATGGATGCTGAGGCTGGAGGCAGCGTTGGGCCTATGCTGGCCCCGCGAGAGGAGCCAGGCACCTCTGAAAGAGCCCAACGTACACCGAAAAGCCATGAAACCACTCTGTCCACAGCGAAGGTGTTTCTTTGCCTTTTATTTCATAAACCTGTTCACGAAGGCCCTTTTTCATTTCATCCCGTGTCCCCGGAGGTGGACAATGATAATGGCTGCAGCACAGTTCTTCAGTCACGTGAAGGTGTTTGCACACACCTACCAACGTGCTTGAGACGTGGTGGCCGCCAGGACTAAATATCAGCTCAGAGGCTTGTGACAAAGCCGTATGTCTAGGCTTAAGCTGCATTTTATTGACATCATCACGGGTCTGGAGTTAGAAAGTTAAGGTCAGGGAGTAGCAAGGCAGGTCTCGCGAGGGTGTGGCTCCTGATGGGGACACAGTTGCCTGCCCATTCACTGTGTCCTCTTATAGCTGAAGAGGAGAGAAGGTGGGGGAAACAGGGAGAGACAGAGACAGAGAAGGAAAGGGACGGAGGGAGGGTGGGA
Source organism: Rhynchomys soricoides (assembly GCA_019843965.1). Lineage (NCBI taxonomy): Eukaryota > Metazoa > Chordata > Mammalia > Rodentia > Muridae > Rhynchomys > Rhynchomys soricoides. Next base: position 1,926,442 of record JADRCH010000053.1, on the reverse strand, counting down.
GGGAGGGAGAGAGAGGGGAGAAGGAAAGGTAATACACCAGAGAAAGATGATAGATAAAGAAAAAAGATGCAAGAAATATAGAGAAGGGGGCATCTGAGAGAGGGGAGGGGAACAGGAAGTGAACAAGAGAAAGAGGCTGACTATGCTAATCCCATGGTGGGCGCCATACCCCACAAGCCTAGCCAAGTCTCATCAGCTTCTATAGGCTCACCTTCAATGCCATCATACCAGCATTAGGGGCCCAGAATATGAGCCATCAGGAGACACAATCAGGACCAGAGCCAGCCCCATCTCAACCTCCATGGCAACACCTGGACTGGCCCCTTGTGGTCACTGTAACAGCATGTCACCACAGGGAGGCTTATCGTGAGAACAGACTCTCTCATGGGTCTGGAGATTAAATCTGGCATCAGGGAGTCATGAGGTCCCCATTCCCCCTTCAGAGGCTCTAGGGGATCTCCACAACCTCTTCCACTCCTAGAAGCTGGCATCCTTTGCTCGGCCTTTGCTCGGCTTCTCCCCTGTGGGTCTTGCTCTGAACAGAAGGGTGCTGTCCCCATTGGATAGAGAGCCTGCCCCCACTGCAGTGTGATCTCAGCTGAACCATTTACATCTACAAAAACCCTGTTTCTAAATGAAGCCATATCCACAGCTGCTGGGTGACTCTGAACCAGAGGAGGGGACTCCTGGGAGAATTCCCTCCCTGAAGAGATGTAAAAGTCTTCCCCTTCATTATAAGGCCTTAACGACAAGTACGATGCCACCAAAGTTCCCCCCGGGCGTGTTAAGTTGCTTTTTGTTGCTTTGGGTGTATGGGTTCAGAGGGAGAGTCTAAATGGCAGGCAGACCCGACAGCAGGCAGCTAGAGCAAAGAGCCAAAAGATCATCAAATCTTTCGTTTGGTTGGTTGGTTGGTTTTGGTTTTTCGAGACAGGGTTTCTCTGTGTAGCTCTGACTGTTCTGGAACTCACTCTAGACCAGGCTGGCCTCGAACTCAGATATCTGCCTGCCTCTGCCTCCCAAGTGCTGGGATTAAAGGCGTGAGCCACCACTGCCCGGCTAGACCATCACATCTTTAAAACTCAAACATGAAGCCAAACAAATTGAAAGTTGAGCGAGGCCCCACCCCCTAAAAGTTCCATAACCTCCTCCAAGCAGCTCCGCCCACTGAGGGCCAAGCATTCCAACACATGAGCCTATGGGGGACATTCTCACTCAAACCCCCACACCAGGGAACCAATGAGTTTACTGGACCTATTTACAGAGCATGGGCAGGGTTACTAGTAGGAGCTTGGGGACCCCAAAACAGCCATATTGGAAAGCCTTCACCCAACATGGATGATTGTTTTCCTATAGCTTGTGGCCTCTTTCAGTGAATTTTCTCAAGCCTGTACACTCTACCACCACCGAAGACCCTGACCCGGAGGCCTCCTGAAATTTGGTTTAATTGCAAAAGATGGCTAGGGGTAGCATCCAGGATCTCAGTGAGGGTCCAGTGACCCTTCCCACCCCTCCCTTCTCTTAGGGAATCTCAAATGTCCACAGACCTGATTCCAACCATCTCTTACACCCAGCAGGTGCAGCTGAATTGGGGGAGGTGGCAGCTGTTTAGGTTGGAGGAGCATGTTTCTCAACAGAGAGGAACACCATTGTAATCAGTGTAGAGAGTGTGCAGTCTGGCGTGGAGGGCAAGGATGAAGTAGATCAGTGAGGTAAACTTAGGCAAGAGGGGGTATTTTGAAGGTAGTGGGACCAACCAGATGGTGATGGCCGTGAGGGGTGTGGTTGGCTTGCATGCAGGAGGAGTCCGGAGGCCTTTGAGAGCAGAGGACCTCCCAGAGCTCCCCTGACACTTCAACTCTTGAGCAGAGGAAGAAAAAACATCCCAGATCTGTCCAGAGGGGCAGCTGTGGGACTTCCCACACGGCTACCCACTCTGTGCCTTAAGGAGTAAAGTCTCCTTGTACCACATGGGCAGGCAGAGATGGGATTTCTGATTCTGCCCTCCTAACACTGCACTTCTTCTCAGATGTTGGGGGACCCGCTGACCCCATTGCACCAACCATCATTATCCCACCCAAGAATACCAGTGTTGTGGCTGGGACCTCGGAGGTGACCATGGAGTGTGTGGCCAACGCCAGGTAGGTGGTGCATCTTTGATCCCTTACCAGAGCTGTAGCCAGGAGCACTGTCCTCTTTCAGCAAAGTCTAGGCTCCTGGTCCAAGGAGAAGCTGTGAGAGCGGGGGAGGAGGGACGGGTGGACACTGCAAATCCAGAGCACCAAGCTCCAAGCAAGCTCAACGGGGTTTCTTGTTCTTGTATGTGCAACAGGAAAGTGTCAACCGCAGAGAGCAGCTGAAAAGCAGATTTAGCCCAGGCTATGTATGGGGCCAGAGGGGAACTCTCTCTGTTTCTAAAGCCAAGCCATCCAAAGAGAGGGAGATGGTCTCACAGAGAAGACCCCTTCTGTTTGTGGGGTGCATGGAAGGGGGCTGTATATAGAGGATGGTGAACAGAGTGGGTACAACATGGACTTCGTAAGGTACTATTGCACCCCTCCAGTCCCTCACAGAGGAGACTGTTAGATAGTCCCTAAAACCCCTCCTGAGAGGGCTGAATGGTGAGAGTTTCCCACAGGGCCTCCTTTTCCCCAACATGACACAAGTGTCAAGAGCCTACAGTGCAGAGAGGGCAGGCAGTCTGCCCCAGTCACCCAAATGGTCAGTAGCAGGGCTAGACTGAAGCCAGCTCCCCCAGAGGCCCAGCTCCCTGCCCCACGATGGGCCTCAGTCTACTCATCTATAAAGTGGGTGTGACTTGGCACACACCACACCATAAGGCATGCAAGGAAAGTACTGACCCCAGCCTGCCCTGTCTGGGTAATCTATAGAGAAAAAGTCATGTTACCATTATGGAATTAGACTGTGGCCCCAAAGTCCCCTGAGGATTCCAGGACAGCCCAGTTCTCGTAGCACTGTCTGTGAGAGCATGTTTCACAAAGTTCTGTCTTCTCATAAAGGTGGGAAACTTGGCCAGGATGTGTGTTAAAAGCCTGAGAAATCCTGCAGCAAGACCCTGCCTGTCTTTCCCACACTTGCATATCCATGGAGAACCTTTTCTGGAAGATTCTGAGTGCCCCCAAACAGCTAGCCCCACTTCACTTAGGGAGGTCCATCCTTAGAAACCACTAGGTGCTGGGAAGGCATGTCGGGGCAAACCAGATCCCTAAGACCATGATGATGGGAAGGGGTCCACAGGCTCCTTGCCTCTCAAAGGTGAGGGTAGTCTATCTGTCTGTCTGTCTGTCTGTCTGTCTGTCATTGTGTCTGTGTCATATCTGTTCTTCCCACTTCCCCTAATCCTCCGTTCCTCCCAAGTCACCTATCCAAAGACGAAAGGTTTGGTGCCCAGAGAAAGCTCAGCAAATAACTTAGACCAGCCCCCAGGCTCTGCCAGGGCTGTGTGTACAGTTACCATTGTGTCCCGGCCCTGTTGGGAACATTCTCCATGACTGACATTCATAACCACCCAGAGCCACTACACTTGCCCCCATTCTACAGATGGGGAGCTAGCCATGCCAACACCAACTCCATCCCTGTTCCTTCCCACATTTGCCCCATCCTCATGGTATCTTCCAGAAGCCCTGGACTGAAAGTAACTTCCTCCCTCACCTTGTAGGCCTCTGATCAAGCTGCACATTGTGTGGAAGAAAGATGGGGCTCTGCTCTCTAATGGTATCAGCGACTACAACCGCAGGCTCACCATCACCAACCCCACAGTCAGCGATGCCGGCTACTATGAGTGTGAAGCCATGCTGCGAAGCAGCAGCGTGGCCCCTGTCACCCGGGGCGCCTACCTCTCGGTGCTGGGTGAGTTGAGTCCAAGCAAGTGCTGGGGTTCCTCTGCTATGGGAGAGGGAGGGCACAGCCGTGTAGGCAGATGCCATCTCCACAGTGACTAGATACAAAATCAGTAGGCCTCTAATCCTGTCTCCCTCCTTCCCCTGCAGAGCCACCTCAGTTTGTCAGAGAGCCTGAGAGACACATCACAGCTGAGACGGAGAAGGTGATAGACATCCCCTGTCGAGCCAAAGGTAACCCAGAGGCATGAGTATGGAGACCTTCAACCTCTCTCATCCCTGCCAGGACATCTCCAAGCCCCACCTCCCTCTCCAGACCACATCGCCAAGCAGTGACAGGCTGGCTAGAAGCTGGTACCCAGGAAACAAACAGCCAAATTACCGTAATCTCAGACTGCAAATCAACCCACGTAACTCCAGAGTTACAAATGAGCCCAAATTACCGTAATTTCAGGACAGGTGACAGACCCAAATTGCCCATAATTTGAGAGTTGTAGACAATGTCGAATCACCATTTTGCCAGCATCCGTAGACCTGGTGTGTCTCACCTGAACGGGTGCCATCCGAGGTGGGGGCTGGAGGTGCCTGGCTTGGTCTCCGCCCCCTGCTAGTCCTGCTTAGCCCTCTGTCACAGTTTCAGGTCCTTACTGCCCCCATCCTGACAGAGCTGAGCCTGAGGAATAGCCAGGGGATAGAGAGTTAAACAGGGTTATTGCACCGAGTGTGGGGACTTAGGCATCCTAGCATCTAGAAGCTGAGGCAGGAGGATTGCTGTGAGTTCCAGGCTGCCTGGAGAATAGAGAATCCTGAGCAAGGGATCTGATGTGGCCCCATAGCGTGGAGGGTCTTGTGGAGCTGCAGCTCTCCTGAGACCCTCGGGCAGAGGCCTGTGGGAGCCAAGGGACAGCAGGTAGACACTGCTGTCACATAATCTCAGCGGGGTCTCTTGTTCTTGGCTGCCCAAGGTGAGTGAGCCAGGCTGACTCTACAGAGGGACCACCTAGCCCCGTCCCTCCTGTTTTCCAATGTACACATTTGCAAAGAGAGGAAGAAGCCAATAAACCAAGATACCTTATTTCATCTCATTCGAAACACCATGAGCAGTGAGATTCGGCATTATTTTATGTGCCACTAAGAAAGAAACAAGGCTGCCAATTAAACTGTGACATGCTGTCGATTGTAAGCCACACCCTGGCCCCCCCCCCCATCACGTTGCAATTAATAGCAAAGAATTGTTGTCATACAATGAATGACAGTGACATGACAGCTGAATGCAGGGGGGAGGGAGGAGGGGACAAAGCTGTGGCTGCCTCCTGAGCGTGTAGAGCCCCCACCCCTGGGGAAGTTAAGTTTGAGCAGAGGCAGAGAGGCAGAGGGTGAGCGGGAGCATAGGAAGAACCGAGGGACCCCTATGAGGAGAGAGAACCAGGCCAAGAGATGGAGAACTCTGTCCTCCTCTGTGTGCAGACCTGAGATGGATGTGAGGCGATCTCTCAAGGAACAGAGGCCCCTCTGGCTGCTTCTACCTGGGCTCCATTGTCAGGGGGCTGGGCGCTGCACTTGGAGGTCAGCACAGGACACAGAAGGCTGAGCTAAGCATTGCAGTAAAAAACGGAAGACACATACCTGCCATTCCTGCTCAGGAAGCTGAGGAAAGAGGGTTAACATGAGTTTAGCCTGGGCTACAGAGCAGGGCCTTGTCTTAAAAAGATAGTAGTAGGGCTGGAGAGATGGCTCAGCGGTTAAGAGCGCCAACTGCTCTTCCAAAGGTTGTGAGTTCAAATCCCAGCAACCACATGATGGTTCACAACCATCCGTAATGAGATCTGATACCCTCTTCTTGGGTGTCTGAAGACAGCTACAGTGTACTTGTATATAATAAATAAAATAAATCTAAAAAAGATAACAGTAATAAGGGAGAGGAAGAGGAGGAGGAGGAGGAGGAAGAAGAGAGCAGAAGCAGGCATTGAAGAAGCCAGGGATGGAGAGTTAGCTCAGTTGATAGTATTTGCATGCATGAAGCCCTGGGTTCAATCCCCAGCACTGCATAAACCAGGCATGGCAGCACACACCCTTTGTAATACAGTATTTGGGAGATCACGGCAGGAGGATATTTTTAAAATAGTCAAGGATATCCTCGGCTACATACAGAGTTTAAGGCCAACCTGGTATACATGAGTCCCTGTCTCAAAAATAACAATAGGGCCTGGAGATATGGCTCAGTAGTTAAGAGCACGTATCGCTCTTGCTCTTGCAGGGAGCCCAGGTTTGACTCCCAGCACCCATGTACAAGGTTCACAAGCGCTCATAATTCCAGATGTCCTTTCCTGAACTCTGTGAGCACCAGTCACACATGTGATCACATACATAGATATAAGAAGAATACACACACACATAAAAATAAGTACATTTTAAGATAATAATCATAATAGAGGCTGGAGAAAGTGCTCAGAGGTTAGGAGCTCACACTGCTCTTGCAGAGGACCAGAGTTCAATTCCAAACACTCACATCAGGAACATCACAAGCAACCACCTGTAGTTCCAGCTCTGGATGGGATGGACGCCTCTGGCTTCCTCAGGCACCCACACACACACATGCATGCACGCACGCACGCGCGTGTGCGCACACAGACATACACGAGTGCGCACACACGACTTAAAATGATATACTTTTTTCTGTTTTGTTTGGTTGGCTGGTTGTTGTTTGGTTTTTTGAGCCAGGGTTTCCCTGTGTAGCCCTGGCTATACTGAAGCTCTTTCTCTGTAGACCAGGCTGGCCTCAAACTCAGAGGTCCTCCTGCCTCTGTCTGAAGTAACTCAGTAGTAATAGGGACAGATGAGATGTCTCTTTGGGTAAAGGTGCTTGCCACAAACCCTAACAATCTGAGTTCAATCCCTGGAATCTACATAAAGGTGGAAGAAGAGAGCTAACTCCATAATGTCCTCTGGTCTCTACACACATGCCCTCCCACATACTAATAAATAAAAATGTAAATAATGATGATGATGATGATGAGGAGGAGGAGGAGGAGGAGGAGGAGGAGGAGGATGAACCTTCCCTCTAAAATTGCCCAGTGAAGCATTTCTTCAGGAAACTGAGTCTAGGAGATATCCCTTTTCTGAAAAATCTCTATTCCATCCCAAATTGAGACGTTAAAAGAACATACTCCATAAAAATAATGCTTATAAGAACGTTCTAGAAAGCAAGGCACCCTAGGACCTCCTGCAGACTCTGGCCTGGGATGGGGCAAAGTGGCTGACTGTGACCCTGGCCTCCTACAGGGGTGCCGCCTCCCTCCATCACCTGGTACAAGGATGCTGCATTGGTGGAGGTGGGAAAACTAACACGCTTCAGGCAGCGCAGCGATGGCAGCCTGCAGATCAGCGGCCTGCTTCCGGACGACACTGGCATGCTCCAGTGTTTTGCCCACAACGCAGCCGGCGAGGCCCAGACCTCCACCTACCTGGCCGTCACCAGTAAGTGTCCTCCCCATGAGACCCAGCATCCCTCTACACTCACTGCTGAGGAACATGTGATCCTGCACTATGGTGGGATTCTGAGAGGCTATCCCATGTGGCACCAGCTTATCACATGCCCTCAGCACAGCATCTGGTCACCCCTACTTACTCCATGGGTCCTGGAGCCATTGATGCCCTTGGAGAAAAGCCAGTTCCAATTGATATGTCTGCTGACCTCGCTCAGGTCAGAGGAGTCACCCAAGGTTCCAGAGACCCAGCACAAAGGCAGCTATCAGCTGCTCATTCTTGCACAAACTAGTGCCTGTTCAATGGAGGTCAGGTCCCACTGATTTTGTCACTTGAGGGTATGAGCTTCCCTCTGTGTCCTCAGTTTCCCCTTAGTGGATGTCTGAGATTCCAGAAGGCAGAACTCTTTTGACAGTTAGGTACCTAGGGACCTCTCCTAGGCCTCCCTGCAGAAGGCCCTGTAACACCAGGGCCAGCTGGTGGAGGGGAGGACCTGTCTCTTTTTGTGGGCTCCAAGATCTTAGCCCCTAGCTAGGGATCTCCCTAGGTTTCGCTAATAGATCCCACTGTCTTCCTTTACAGGCATTGCCCCTAATATCACCAGAGGCCCCCTTGACAGCACAGTAATTGACGGGATGTCCGTGGTACTGGCGTGTGAGACTTCAGGGGCACCACGGCCTGCTATCACCTGGCAGAAAGGTAGGCAGGATGGTCATTCAGAGGTTATAGTGTGCGAGTCTAGGAGAGTCTGCGACTCTAAGTTCAGGAGCGAGCGGGGTTGAGCTCCCCACATGCTCTTGTGAACACTGTTCCACCCATTTTTCACAATCCACATTGTTCTGCTTTTCTCTGTCTCTCTGTCTCTGTCTCTCTGTCTCTGTCTCTCCCAGGCCAGACCCAAGACCTCCTGTGTCCCACTGCAAGAGGTCTATCTGTCCCGACCTGGTGTTGTCTCTCTCCATCTGCCTGTCTGTCTATCGATCTATCTATGTATCTCTAGCTCTATGTCACGCCTCCCCTGCACTGCCCCGCTGCACCCTTCAGCCATCTCTCACCTCCTCAGCTCCCCTGAAGATGACTCTCTCCAGAAGCATCCTGTCCTGTGCTGAGAGCAGAGATACCCATCATCACCTTGTCAGCCTGTCTCCCCTTATCGCTCCCCAGCCTAAGTGTAGCTGCCCCCAGGCCATGGCTGGCTGACTGGCTGCAAGCAGCCACAGCAGACAGAGTGTGGCCTCATCTGGTGAAGGGCAGACATGGCAGTGGGTGGAGGAGTGGCAGAAAGGGTACTACTGTCCTGTGAGCCTGTGAGACTATGAGCCTGAGCCTGTCACCAAGTCCCAGCTCAGCCTGTCACTAAACACTTAACAACTCACTTAACATTTCCAGAGATGGGTGGGTGCCTAAGACCTTCCAAAGCTGGAGCATTTAGGGCCAGTATCAAGGCTTCATCTGATACCCCATAAAACTGTCACCTCAGGGGAGCGCATCTTAGCCAGCGGCTCTGTCCAGCTGCCTCGCTTCACACTGCTGGAGTCTGGCAGCCTGCTCATCAGCCCAACCCACATCTCAGACGCCGGTACCTACACCTGTTTGGCCACCAACTCTCGGGGAGTAGATGAAGCCTCGGCAGACCTGGTCGTATGGGGTGAGTGACCAATCCTTAGGGGTGGGCCGCCAGCATCTGCACTTCCGTACTGTGTTGCTGACACAACCAAGGCTCTTCCTGTCACAGGGATGGTGACAAATTAACTCAGAAGCCAAGAACCAGGAGGTGATGGCCCTGCCAGCAAGGCCACTGGATGGAGAGGTCGTGCCATGCTTGGCTGAGTCCAGAGAACTGTTAAAAAAGCTGTCTTGTGTATTTTAGGGCAGAAATCAACACAGGGCCAGAGAGTAAATATTTTTGGCTCTGCGGGCCAGACAGTGTCCATCATGGTCCCTCCCCTACCCTTATGCTGCTGAGAAAGCAGCCAAGACATTAGTGGCATGGTGGTAAGGCCCACTGAGGTGAGCTTGTCTGTTCTGTTTGCCACCTGCTGTTATCAGCCTGGAGAGAAGCCAGCAGATCTCTCAAGCCTCTTCCATTTGAGGTGTGTACCCCAGACCTGCAGGTTTATGGCCACCTCTCCAGTCTGAGCCCTAGGGTCTGGAATGAGTGGCTAGACCTTGTCTGTCACCAACAAGCTGGCCTGGTGGCTCTGGTTACTCTCAGCTTGCAGTTTCCATTCCTTCTGTGGCACTGAGTCCTCTCTATGTTTGTGGCTTCCGAGAATCACAGCATCCCTGGGACACTTTGTCCTTCCCACTCTTCTGGGACTTTTATGTGACACACACCTGTCAACATAAGAGGTCACCGCTCAACCCCTCCCATCATCCAGGTGTACAGCTCTAGTGTGTCCCTCCCGTGCCAGGCCCTACTACGGTGCCAGCCCAACATCCCTGTTCACTAAACATATCCCTAACACCATATTCCCTGCTCACTGCACCTTGTCTTACAGCCCGGACACGCATCACCAAGCCACCCCAGGACCAGAGTGTCATCAAGGGCACCCAGGCCTCCATGGTGTGTGGAGTGACCCACGATCCCAGAGTGACTGTCAGGTACACCATGCAAACGGGGGGGGGGGGGGTGCTTATAAGACAGGATGACAGCATCGGGAGTTGATGCCACCTGTAAGGCCAGGCCTTGACCTTGGGGGCCATATCCAGAGCTGGGTACAGGGCTGAGATTAAAAAAAGGCTTGGTACCTAAGGATCATGCTGTGTGAGCAGAGCCCTGAGGCAGGAAATGGAAGTCAGAGAAATAGAGCAAGGAGGAGGACTCCGGGGATGACTCTGTGTAACCATAAGGACCTGAGTTCAAATCCCCATACCCTGAAGCAGGACACAGCTGCATATGTACCTCTAACCTTCGCACTGTGGAGAGGCAGAGATGGAAGAATATACTAGACAGGAAGAAAGGGAGCAACAAGAGAGGAGGAAGGCAGGGAGAAAGGGGGAACGGTGTTTAGAATGAAGAGCTGGAAGACTCCCGTTGTGTGCTCCCCATTTTTTAAATCCCCTGACTAACCTCGTGTGAATGAATTAGTTTAAGCACCTATTGTAAGGTCTTCATGTCTTGTTTTAATATTCATAGTGGAGCAGTCTGGGCAAGAAGACACAGGGCTGATCATAGGGATAGGACAGGAGCCAAGCTCAGGGGGTGACCCCAGCAGAGGGCAGGTAAGGGGAGAGGTTTAAATGGAAGCTACCCCCTGTCCCTGTGGGAAGCCAGGACCTTGACCCTCAAGATGTTTGGGCCTTCAAGAGCTCAGGGTGGGTCTAAAAGCCAGTGTCTCGGCTGGGTGTCTGTAGACCAAAGCTTCCACATACCCAAGCTCAAACAAGGACACCCAGGGTACTCCCAAACCATAAGAAGATCTGGGAGCTACAATCGGGAGCGGGGGGGGGGGGGGGGGGTTGTGTCCCTTTGTGCTCTCCTGAGAGCTCCAGAAGGTTGGGGAGTCAGCATAGCTGCTTCTTTAGAAGATTCCAGCATGTTGCTGTCTAGCTAAGGAGTAGTAACAATGTCACACAATTGCCACAGAGGTCAGGAGGGGCGGGCACTCTTACCTCCTGCAGATATGGCCTCCCTAAGCCTTATAATGGTGTCCTGGGGCGCCACCTGGTGGTCACTGGACAAAGGACAATCTGCCAGTCCGTATAATAGAATTCTGAGGAACCCGGATTGCAGGACACCAGGTCTGCCCAGGCTGAGAAATGCTTCATGAAGTGTTGACCATTGACCTTTGGGGCATTATCACATCCCAGCAGGGGAAAAAACAGGAGCCCTGAAATCCCACAGAGGTAGTCAGAATGTTGGCAGACCAACTTCAGGATCCATAGTCCTGACTTTATCAGATTTTTCTCTAAAAGAAAAAACTTAATAAAGCAATTGTGGAAGTGTCCTCAGAGAGAAGCCACATCCATGCCATTGAGGTACAGTCTGGCATGACATATGTAGAAAGTGTCCTTTCTAATCCACTAGTTGAAAAACACCAGAATAGCCACTTGGTTACCTCAGCAACTGTTTCCATTGCTTGTGTGTATGTGTGTGCATGTGTGTACCTGTATGTATATGTGTGAATGTGTATGTGCATATGTGTGTGCATGTATGTGTACATGTATGCATATGTGCCTGCATGTGTGCGTGTGTGTGTGCATAAGTGCATGCATCTGTGTGTGTGCATGTGTGTACATGTGTGCATATGTGCCTGCATGTGCGACTGCGTGTGTGCATACATGAGTGTGTGCATGTGTGGTGTGTGTGTGTGTGCAGACAAGAGGCAGACATCAAGTCTCTTTCTATCAGTCTCCAAGGGTCTCCCACTGAACCTGGAGCTCACAGCTCTGCCCAAGGCCAGCCCTTTGCCTCTGCTCCCAGCCTGTGCTCCTTGGGCAACGGCAGACCCTGCTGCCCTCTGCAGCCTTGAGATTACATAGGGGCAGGGGGCACAAATCTCAGTATTTTTAAAGCTGCCCGGTGATTCTGATATTCTTCCAGGAACAGGACATTCTAGCTGCAAAGCACAACAGGGTCCCCGGAGCGGGCTAGAAAGGAGAAACCAATCGCTCACATTCAAAGCATTGGCCGCTCAAATCCCAAGTGATGTGTTGTCAAGACAAAGCTGGGCCCCAGGGGTGAGGCCCCAGACAGCTGCAGGCTGCTCGCCATTCTCAAAGAATCTATTTGGTATCTGGGTCCAAATCATGAGCGATCCACTTTGTGGCATTTTTACTATTAATAAATACTTTCTTATACTTTTACCGTGTGATGGACTTATTACATTGCAGGAGGAAAATTCAGATCGGGGGGAAAAAAGATAGTGAAAAACACACGTAGAGTTAACTGTTTGCCATAATTAGACACCATCGGTAATGATATTTGAATTCCATCAAAGAAGCCAGACACACTGTATTCTCTAATCTTTTTCCCTTGCGGACCTACTGTGCCCCTTGTGCCATGTCAATAAATATGTTTGCATCAACTCAATTACCGGAGTGCTTGGAGTTCACTGTCTGAGGGAAACAGTTTACCAGTTCGCAGCGACTGCATTTTTTTTTATTAATTATTATCTCTAAATTTTTGCTAATATGGAGAAATCTCATTATGAGTATCCTGGTAATGAAATTTTTTGCACGTCTCTGATTTGCTAAAGATTGGCTGATGTTATCTGAAGCCAAAGGAGTCCCCGAAAGACCACTGGTCGGATGAGTTAACAGTCAAGTTACATAATGATTATTCTGAAAATTCTCTATCCTGATGAGATGAAGAAACTTGGAGGTTATTTCTTTTTATTTGTCTCAACTTTTCATGGAAAATAATGCTAAGAGCGTGATATGAGTAGAGGGGTGTGCTGTGTGTGTGCGTGTGTGTGTGCGTTTGTGTATGTGTGCGAGTTTGCGTGTGTGCGTGTGTGCGTGCGTGTGTGTGCGTGTGTGTGCATTTGTGTGTGTTTGAGTTTGTGTGTGTTTGTGTGTGCATTTGTGTGTGCATTTGTGTGTGTGTTTGTGTGTGTATGCATTTGTGTGTGTTCGAGTTTGTGTGTGTGCATTTGTGTGTGTGCATTTGTGTTTGTGTGTGTGCATTTGTGTGTATGTGCATTTGTGTTTGTGTGTGTGCATTTGTGTGTGTGTTTGTGTGTGTTCGTTTGTGTGTATGTGCATGTGTGTGCATTTGTGTGTGTTCGAGTTTGTGTGT
>JADRCH010000053.1:1877845-1908353 GCA_019843965.1 Rhynchomys soricoides | reverse complement strand
CTCTCCTGCTTCAGCTTCCCAAATGCTAACGTTACAGACATGAGCCCCCAAGTCCAGCTAAGTGTATATTTTGTTTACTTTTGAAAGAAGAAACCACTCAAGCCAGGAATGGTGGCACACACCTTTAATCCATCCCAGAACTCAGGAGGTAGAGGCAGACAGATCTCTGTGACCCTGGGGCCAGCCTGGACAACATAGCAAATTCTAGACCACCCAGAGCTACATACGGGGACCCTGTCAAGAAAAGAGGTGTGGGAAGCAAGCACCCAAGTGTCTTTCAGAGGGGTGTTACACATCTTGAGGAGGGGGTATTTTCCTGGCAGGCACTGGGTGGTGGTGTCCATTCTACTGGCTGTTGTGTGGTTCTTGTTGCTGTTCTGAAGAACTTTTTATTATTTATTTATTTTTAATTATGTGCATCAGAGGCGAGAGCAGGGGTTACGTGCCTGTAAGTGCAGTACCCATAGAGTCCGCCAGAGGGCGTCAGATCCTTTGAAGCAGGAGTTGCTGGCAATTGTGAGCCTCCTGCTTTGCTTGATGCTGGGAATGGAGCTCCAGCCCTCTGCATAGCAGAATGTGCTCTAGAGTAGAGTCTTCCCAGCCTATCGGTTGCTCTAATCTGCATTTCTCTGTGACCTAGGAGTCAAACATCTCATTTCTGTTTCCCTCTGCGTGTGTCTTCATCAGGGAGGTATCTGTCAAGGACTTCAGCTCAGTTTTTAATCAGGCTGTTTGTTTTCTTAGGGTTGAGTTTTAAGAAGTCTCTGTATATTTTGGATAACAGCGCCTTATCAGATATTTGTCATGCAAACATCTTCTCCTGGTCCGTGGCTTCTCTTTTTATTCTCTTGGCAATATCTGTGGAAGAGTAGAAAATTTTAATTTTGACAAAGTCCATCTTATCAATGCCCCCTCCCAGGGATCAGGACTTCGGTGTGATATCTGGAGTCAGCGCTGAAGGCAAGGCCTTCTAGATTTCCCATTACCTCCTAGCAGCTGGGGGATTCTGCATTGTGCGTTTAGGTTTGTAACCAACTTAGAAATTAAGTCTTGTAACAGGCTGGTAACTACAGCTGTCCGTAGCCATGATGTCCAGTGGTTCCAGCATCATTATTGAGGGGACAGTCTCTTTACTTTTATTCTCATCTCTTGATGATAATGATGGGGAGGGGCGATTTTTACGTCCTTTGTGTGTGTGTATGTGTGTGTGTTGGGGGGGGGTTTGCACACACGTGGAAGTCAAAGGAAAACCTGGAGGAATCAGCTCTCTCTCTCCACCACATGGGTCTTTGAGTCATCTGCTGGCCAGCAAGCACCTTTACCCACTGAGCCTTCTCACCAGGTTTGTTTTTGGCTTGGTTCTGTGTCACCGAGTCATTGTAGAAATCTGATTTCATAACGCAGAGGTCAATAAACCATTTCTATAAAGGGCCAGGAGGAGATGGTTTAGGCTTTGAGAGCCACATGATCTTTGTCATCGCTGCTCAACTGTATCTGTAGATAATATGTCCACAAATGGGCATGTCTGTGTTACAACAAAACTTTACAAAGCGGCTGGAGACTTTACAAAGCGGCCGTTCAGCAGCTGCTGCTCTTCTGGGGACACGAGCTTGATTCCCTGCACCCATACTGCAGCTCACAACTGTAACCCCAGTGCTAGAGAATTCAGTGCCCTCCTCTATCCCCGCCAAACACAAGACACACCGGTAGTCTACGTATATGTTCATGCAAACACACACTCTTAAACACAAAATAAAAAACAAATCCTTGGTGGCGCACACCTTTAATCCCAGCACTCGGGAGGCAGAGGCAGGTGGATTTCTGAGTTTGAGGCCAGCCTGGTCTACAGAGTGAGTTCCAGGACAGCCAGGGCTACACAGAGAAACCCTGTCTCTAAAAAACCAAAACCAAAAACAAAAAAAAATCTTGAATTTTAAACAGTTTAGGTATACAAGCATGTAATGGGCCATCATCCCCTGACCCCACCATGGAATATACCACATTCTGGATTCGCCCTATATTCAGCTAACCTATTCTTCCATCCCTTGTATTTCTAATTAGAATCAAGTACCTATTAATTACATTCAAGTTCAGTAACACATGCTTCCCAGGCAGGGACATCTGCTCCCTGAAGCATCATGTCCCGAAGCAAAGTGTGTCTGCTTGCTGTGGGTATTTCTTAAGCCGCAGTAACTCTCTGCAAATAGATCTGCATTTAGGGAAAGCCTGCTCATTCCCCGAACGCTGGCAAGGCCGATTCTGTTCTAAGTAACGAGATGAATGGAAACTGACTGCTATTGTCCATTTCTAAATCTTTATTAAAAGGCTTTAAAATTAACTTGGCAGTTTCGCTGCTGATAATTTGTCTTTGAAGAAGTGGAGTGTAGGTAAACATCCTTCAGTGTGGGCGTTCATCATGTTACTAACTACAGTAGCAGATGAAAAGGAGGTCCATCCCACACCGGCAGTCAGTGAAGTGACAGAGGACTGTGGCAGAACACCGTGTCTGGTTTCATTTTAATATATGGTATGGAAATATCACATGAAGAAGAGTATATGATACTTTGCAAAGAAAAGACAGCTTTAAAAACAGGATGTATAGAAATATGGGTGAACGGATGAACAGATGGACTTGCGGATAGGTAGATTCTTAGATAGGTAAGTGAATAGATGATGGATGGATGGATGGATGGATAGACAGGCTGAAGGATGGATGGGTGGACAGGCTGACTGATAGATGGACGGATGGATGGATGATGGATGGATGGATGGATGATGGATGGATGGATGGATAGACAGACTGGCAGACGGATGGATGGATGGATGGATGGATAGACAGATGGATGTGGATGGATGGATGGGAATAGGTAAATGGAAAGCTGCATAGACAAGTGGTAGATAGCTAGACGGCTGAAGGGACAGATTGATCACTAGAAATAATTGATATAAATATCCTTCAATAAAATCATCAATGGCTAACTCTTACTGGCTGTTTACCCTATTTGACACTCCCCTGAGCATTTTACATTGGCTCTACACTCCATTCAGTCTTATTAAGTAAACGGGTTCCATGTGTTACAAATGGCAAACTGAGTCACAGGAGGTTAAACAAACCTACCCCAGATCACATCAGAAGCTGCTGGTATCCGGGACAGCCTTTGGCCTGAGCTTCCAACTGCAGGACACAGTAGTGCTGCAATCCACCAGCAGGGAACCAGGGAAGAATCTAGAAATAGGGATTGATGTTCCCGTGTAATCACAGTCTCTCCCAGGACTGAAAACATTTTTCCTTCCCATTGTCCTTCTTTTCCACCCCACTGTTTATTTTGTGGTAGTTTATATGCTTCTGTTGACTTTTCTATTCAAACTCGGTGTTAAAATATCCCAGACGTACTCTGGTTGGCAATCTTCCATTCTCTTAACTCCGAGACCCTGAGGTTGACCCACTCCTGTCCCCAGGTGGCATCTTATCCTTCTGAGAACTATAGTCCACCTTCCCTGGAGGGCACTGTGCCCCTCACCTCCACGGAGGCAGCCCTTGGAATGTGCCTGTGACAATGATAATGGCTGTGTTTTCTCCCTAACAACTCTGGAGGAAGTATTTCGTACTGTCATGTGCCAGCGTGTGTGTCATTTCTCAAGACTCCCTTCGTTCCGACTGGCCGAAGCTAAAGTGATTTTTGGGGGAAGGAGGGGGGAACTAAAGTCAATTTGTCACCGTGATGCATTGATCTAACGATTCCCCTCATAGACCTAATTCCAAAATGTAGTCTGCTCAGAGAGTTTGATTCCTTCGCCAGCTGTAATCTTTTAACATCTTCAGGGGAATTCCTTCGGCTGACTCTTTCCCAGTGGCTGTTTTGTGATGGCTTCTGGCCAAAAGTAACAACATTTTGACCTAGATCTGAACCCAAAGTGTAAATGACCAGTAATGGCCTGCTGCTTGAACGATTCCGGACCCAGTACCTGCCACAGGAGTGACAGACCTCCAGGCTCTCCCCAGAGAACATCTTCCTCCCATGCCCTGCTTCCTACCACGAGCCCAGTCCCAGAGGCAGCTCGTGTAACAGCTTCCCACCTGCCTTTGGCACATTCCCCCCAGGTGGAGGCTTGGGTGTGGTCCACCCTGGAACTGTTCTGACCTCCTCCCCTTCCATAGGTACGTGTGGGAGAAGGATGGGGCCACCCTGGCTGTGGAGACTAATCCTCGGATCCGCCTGGACAGAAATGGCTCCCTACACATCTCTCAGACGTGGTCAGGGGACATTGGCACATATACCTGCCGGGTACTCTCGGCTGGTGGCAATGACTCTCGCAACGCCCACTTGCGAGTCAGGTAAGGGCAAAGGAGGAGTCATGGGTAACGGCAGCAGTGGGGTATTCAGATGCAACCAGCTCCCTTTGGTTATGACAGGAAGCCGTATATGACTAGGACCACCCAAGTACACAAAAAACCACCTCCTCACCATCCTTCTAGGCCTGTCCCATGGCTCAGGGACACCTCTGTCAGGAGCAGACGTCTTCGTAGGCCTTAGATGGGGCTCTAGTTCCAGAGAGAGGAATTAGCAGGCATAAACATCTACTCCCTCCAGACAGGGCACCAAGATGCCAAAGTCCAGCTTGGTGGACCAATGAGTTTATCCGGTTTACTCAGGAGTGAGGATAACCCCGAGGCAACTGCATCACCAAAATGTCCCACTCCAACATGAGTGGTAACTTCCTCCTAGTTGCAAAAATGGAGTTCCTAACCAGGCAGTGGTGGCGCACTCCTTTAATCCCGGCACTCGGGAGGCAGAGGCAGGCGGATTTCTGAGTTCGAGGCCAGCCTGGTCGGGAAAGGAAAGGCAGGAGGGATTAGTGGGGAGCTCGGGTGAGGGTCTAATGACCATCTTCTTCTATGAGGGAACACCAACGGGCAATCGTTTGTTTGTTCTTTTTTTTTAATTCTTTTTATTGTTTGAGAATTTCATATATGATACAGTGCATCTTGATCAACTCTACCCCCACCCTTCCCTTCCTACTCCTCCCTGTACCCCCACAACCTTTTCCTCTCCACCTCATGGTCTGTGTTCCTAAACCTGCTGAGTCCACTTACTGGTGGCCATACAGGCACGGGTATGGAACCATCTACTGGAGCATGGAATCTGCTGGGATCAAATCCCTAAAGGAAATGGGTATCTTCCCAGCTATAGGTGGGACTCAAGCCTTTCCCCTTCCATACTGAGATTTGGGCTGATTTGATCTTATATAGATCTTGATCATATGTCCGAGATGATCTATTGGAGATGTGCCATTTAAAGCTGAGCACGTCTCGGTCTCTTCCTCTCTTCACATTGGCCAGCCGTGGGTCTCTGTAATTGTCACCATTTACTGCAAAGGGGCAGCTTCTCTAGTGAGGACTGAAAGATGCCCTAATCCAGAAAGTGTACGATAAAAACTGAGGAGGCAGTTAATTTCTATGTCTACTTAGGACATAGTGTTAGATTCCTCCAATGACCACGGGTTTCCGGCCCATTTAATGGCATCTGGCCTGGGTTCCGTCTTGTGATACAGACCTTGAATCCAAGGAGAAAGTGGCTGGTCACTCCCATGACATCAGTGCTGCTATTACACCAGTGAGTGGGTGCATCTTGCCAGGCTAGTTGTTATTGTAGCTTGCGGGGGTCACAGCTAGGTAAGATCATTGACTCCTTTTCTCCCCCAGTAGCATATATTGAACCTCCTAGAGGTGTGAAAGCAAGCTAGTAGGGATGAAGCTTCAGGTTGGTACCGGCTTGATGACTCCGTACGGTCTCTTCAGTGGCTAGGTCTTACCGTCAACTTCTGGAATGTTAAGCAAGAGAAACGGCAACAGCCTATAATGCCAAAGAGAAAGCTAGGGGATTCCACTGACCAACAACTTGGAAAAAAGATACCCCATCCATCCATTGGGCTTTTTTATTGGGAAGCCTATAAAATTGTAGGCTGGTATCTAAGAGAGGCATTGTGCTCCTATTAGAGAGTAGCTCCATTTAGACTCCTTTTATATACGTATGCTTGTGTATTTTAGGAAATGTCTACAGTAGCAGTTTTCCGTTTGGTAATCTTGTTGAAGGTCCTCTGTGGGTCATCACAGCTGCTTAGATAAAGATGGTAATGGCAGCTAGGCAGCAAATGCCTGTAACCTAAGGAGAGGATTTGGAAGGTGGAGGAAAACAGATCAGAAGTTCAAGGTCATTCTCTATTACATAGCAAATTGAATACCAGTTTAGCATGAAAGAGAGCATTCTGTAACACACACCTAGTACACAGCGTCATAGAAACACAAGACTCTCTGAGTGTAACCGGGCAGTGGTGGCACACGCCCTTAATCTCAGCTCTCTGGAGTCAGAGGCAGGCGGATTTCTGAGTTCAAGGCCAGCCTGGTCTACAGAGTGAGTTCCAGGACAGCCAGGGCTACACAGAGAAACCCTGTCCAGAAAAAAACAAACAAACAAAAAAGACTCTCTGAGTGTGCAGATTGGTTGTCACCTGATGGCAGAGCATGCCACTCGGGGTGGCCCTTCCACACACATCCCTCCTCCAGGCAGCTTCCCCATGCTCCTGAGCACCCTGTGGCAACACTCAGCACCGTGGAGAGACGCGCCATCAACCTGACCTGGGCCAAACCCTTCGATGGCAACAGCCCTCTGATGCGCTACATCTTGGAGATGTCAGAAAACAGTAAGGTCCCCACTGTCACCTTCCCATGTCCCAATGCAGCCTGGGCAAAGTGGGTGTGGTCTGCAAGGTCGCCTTGTGAGTCAGCTAGCCCTACCACACACTTCTTGGGCCTCTGGGCAGAGCAGATCTTCCCCCTGGGCAGCTATGGTTTCCTCGTGTGTAAAGGGGACAATGAGCTTACTTCTAGGATCATGAGTGACCCCAAAACAGCTGGTAGGCTACTATGACTTTCCAACAAGACTTGCATAGGGGAGCCTGGTGTGGCAGTGTAGCCTATAGTCCCAGCATTTGGGATACAGAGGCGGGACAATTAAAGTTCAAAGGTTAGCTTTGAACCATGTAGGGGAGGGGCTTGTGTAAGACCTGGTAAGCAGCCAACCTCAAAGACAGCAGCTGTTGTTCTTGCAAGTGCCCCACTGTGAATGTTAACTCAGTGTGGCTTTTCCAGAGCTCATTGATTCAAGGGGGAATGGAGGCAGCTCAATTCCCATGAACCTCTGCTTCCCCTTCACTTCCTCCCAGCTCCCTCCAACCCCTGGATCCCATGGGCTAGTGGGACCCAGAGAAGCTGACATGGTGACCTATACTGTCCCAAATTATGGAGACAGTCACTCTCCTTCCCACCCAAAGGAGAGAGATGGGGATGAAGGGTGGAACCCATCACATCGATGGCTGGCAAAATGGCTCAGCCAGTAAAAGCACTTGCTGCCCCTGACAACCTGAGTTCAGTCTTTGGGAAGCACACGGTGGACAGAGAAAACCAATCCCCTCAAGTTGTCCTCTGACTTCTATATGACACATGACACGTACCCACCCATAGACATACACACACAAGGAAATAAAATTTGAAAATTATTTTTTTAAAAGGAGCATGCCCCCCCACACACACACAGTGTTCCCCCCCCACACACACACACATACCCTAATCCTGTGTCTGCAGATGCTCCCTGGACCACACTCCTGGCCAGCGTGGACCCAGAAGCCACCTCAGTGATGGTCAAGGGACTGGTTCCCGCTCGTTCCTACCAGTTCCGCCTCTGCGCTGTCAACGATGTGGGCAAAGGACAGTTCAGCAAGGACACAGAAAGGTAAGGGGAGCAGGTGTCCCCCTGAGTGGGACTCCACCTTCCTTCCTCCAAACCATGATGACACATGGGGGGCAAGCCACAGGGCGGGTCTGGCTCTGTGTCTCTCAGTCTTCCAATCTGTAGAATGGGGGAATGGTGTGCTTAAATGAAATGGCAGAGTGTTCACAATTCATAGGTTCATTCCTATGATCATGAGCTGGGCAAGTTCAAAGAGTCCCCTGATTCTGCTCAGTCTCAGGAGCTTCCATTATGGTTCAAGGGGCAGGAAGTTCCAGGGGGGAGGAAGGGCTCCTCAGTGTCCATACTGGATTCCAAACTAATGCCAGAGTCTGTGGGTATGCTAGCAAAGTTCTCACAGGGTAATGGACACCAAGGACAGCTAGGCAATCCACGCAAAAGCTCCTCCCAATGAACACATTTCTACGGAAGCTGGACCCTGCTCGGCTTACCCAGTGTGAGAAGCAGCCACCTCTAGTGGGAAAGCAACTGTCATTTAGGAAGTCAGAATGGCTGCGGCACTCTGCCATATAAGCACCAAGCTGTGCAGTTGGCTCTGCAAAAGATGCCTTCCAAGCTGGACAAATTGGCATGGGCCAGTAATCTTAGTGTTTGGGAGGCGGAAGAAGAATCATGAGTTCAAGCTCAGCCTGGTCCAAGCCATCTAGGATATAGAGAAAGACCCTAGAGAAAGACCCTGTCTCAAAAAGACAGCAGAATGTCTTAAGTGTACAGGTGGGAAGATCTGAGCTCTGGCTCTCAGCAACTTCAGATAAGCTGGCCATGGTGGCACCTGCCTGTGATCCTAATGCTGAGGAGGCAGAGATGGGCAGATCTCTGGCCAGTCAGTCTAGCTAAAGTAGCAAACTACCAGGCGAGGTGGTGCACGCCTTTAATCCCAGCACTTGACAGGCAGGGGCAGGCAGATCTCTGAGTTCAAAGCCAGCCTGGTCTACAGAGTGAGTTCCAGGATAGCCAGGGCTACACAGAGAAACGCTGTCTCAAGCAAGCAAACAAACAAACAAAAAGTGGGCCTGTTGAGATGGCTCAGCAGATAAAGTCATCCACCTCCAAGCCTGATGGCCCAAGAGTTCAATCCCCAGGGCCCACGCGGTAGAAGGAGAGAACTGACTCCTATAAGTTGTCCTCTGACCTCCACATGTGCATTGTGGCACACACACATGCACACATGCACGCACACGCACACACACACGCACTAAGCACTACTTACTGAGCATTTACAATATTCCAGGCTGGGTGTGGCCCCCAGGAGGTACATTGAACAAGCAGGAGCTCAGCCCCTGGAAAATGTCAGAATCACAACAGGGACCCTCAAAGTCCCAGGAGACTCTGCCCGCTTCTGCTGTGCCTGCGGCTGCTCCATGCACCAATTTATCCTCATCCGGAACCTCTGTGCCCATAGTCCTGAGTCACCACAGGAAAGGTTAAACCACCTGCACTTTAAAAGCTGAGAGCAGACAGGACTGTTTGGGAAGCTATCCATCAGAGGGCAAAAACATAAAAAAAAAGAAGGGGGAAAGGCATCCATCAAAAATAATTAACTTTTGTTTGTAATGGGTAAGTGTCAGCGGTGTGAAAAATACACTTGGGCGGAACACAGCGTTCCCCAGCCATGCCAGGGAAAGAAATGTCGTGCTTGGCTTCAGAAGACAGGCTGGGGCTCCTTCCCCCGAACCATGGCCACCCACCTATCCTGAGGCTCTGCTCACCCAGCAAGGGGGTCTAGATAAGATTCACCACCAAAACCTGTGGGAAATGACTGATACTCCTTTCCTGAAACAGTTAAGCCAGGCACAGCAGTAACATGTGCCTGCAATCCTACACTCAGGAGGCTGAAGAGAGAAGGTTACAAGTTTAAGGCTACCCTGGGTTGAAGCAAGACCCTGGCTCAAAATTTATTATTATTATTGTTGTTGTTGTTGTTGTTGTTTGCTGTTGTTCACAAAAATGCTCAGAGACATTAACTGAGCTGCCCAAAAACACACCGCACGAGTTCAGAATGACCCGGGGACAGTATGTAGTACCGCTGTCTTTTGTCATTTATTATATGCCTAAGTAGATGGGGTAGAGAAAGGTCTAATCACGCTTGCTGGGTTTTGCTCTAGGGTCTCCCTTCCTGAGGAGCCACCCACAGCACCTCCACAGAATGTCATCGCCAGCGGCCGGACCAACCAATCCATCATGATCCAGTGGCAACCACCTCCCGAGAGCCACCAGAACGGGATCCTCAAGGGCTACATCATCAGGTACCTACAGGGCCACTCTCGGGCCAGGAGGGATCCCTACCCTGAGGGGGAGGGGGAGGGGATTAGAAAACAGTACAGATTCATGGTCCATCCTTGCCAACATAAAGCCCAGGTGATAAGACATGCCCACACTTCGACAGACAAGAAGGGCTTACGGTAAAAGTTTGGAAGAATGGACTACACTGATAGCCTTGAAAATAGTAAGACCATCGGAGCAAGGACGTGGTTTAATCCCCACAGGCTGCATGGAAACCAAGGCTGCTGCAGGGCAGGGCAGATGTAAGAGCAAGCAGGAAGTAAGAGGTGACTATGCGAACAGCCTACCTCCTGCACAGCTCAGAATGTCCTGCTCCTGTAGAACTCAGAATGTCCTGCTGCAGGCCTAAATGTCCTGCTTCAATCTAAATGAGGGTATGTCCAGCCCAGGGACCTAGTGCAGCAAAGGCTAGCAAAGAATAGGTCTCAACATAAGAACCGCAAACTTATTTAAAACATTCAAAGTTTGTTTGGGTTTTTGTGTTTTGGTTTGGTTTGGTTTGGTTTTTCAATTTCTTTTTGCAATTCAGTTGTGCAGTTCTCAGCATGAACTTTGCATAGGACAGTGTCATTTCACAATAGCCAAAGGTCACACGCCAGCTCGATGGAGCACAAGTGGATAAACCAAGGGGCAAGAACAGGCTGGAAGGACAGAGTTATTTTCCTGGTTCTTGCTGAAAACAAAGGCCTGTTCTGTGGACTTTTACGTTTTGCATTTGACTGAGAACTATTTCACTGGTAAACCCAAAGAGAGCATAAGAGCTGACCAAACGAAAACACTCCTTAACACAAACAGCTCAGTGCAAGGTGATGAGTTCAATTCCTGGGACCCACATGGTAGAGGGAAAAACCAGTTCCTACAGATTTTCCTCTGATCTCTACAAGTGTGCCATGGCATGGGGCACATCCACCACACAGATAAAAATTTTTAAAAAAAAATTTTTTTAAATAATTTTCGGAGGTTAACAAGATAGCTCAATGGTTAAGCGTGCTGGTTGTTCATCCAAAGGACCCAGGTTCGGTTCCCTGCACCCTCAGTGGCAGCTCATAGCATCTGTAGCTCCAGTTCCAGGGGATCTAATATCCCTTCTTGGCCTCCCTAGGCCCCAAGCACACACATGGTACACAGACATATATATGCAGGCAAAACACTCATGCACATAACTTTTAATAATGTTTTAATTATCTTGGGATTTGTAGTTAGTGGAAACACCCATCTGCCTTATGAATTTGGCTGGCTGCAAAATGCTTTCTCAAGCCTGTGCCTCTTCCTTGCACACCAGGATCCCTGGGTGCTACCACACCCCACATTTGGAAAAGCCCATGGTTCTGGCTACCCCATAATCACTTGATTTTGCCATGGTTTGGGGGCTTATCCTAAAAGTTCTCAGAATGTGGTTCCCAACCCAACAGGGTCAGTGCTACCTGAACGCTGGTGAAATACCCTGATTGTCAAGTCTGTTTCCAAGACCTCCTCCTAAGTGAATAGTCTAGCAGTCTGTGTTTTAATTAACCTCTGGGTTGTACTGATTCATGCTAAGGTCTAGCACGTACCAGCTCTGGGGCATCGGGAATGTGTAGAAACACTTTGGGGACTCTGATTTTGAAACTGTTAGACCCCCCAATAGGTAAGCTTTATGTTTCTCCCTAGGCCTAGTTTATCATCCATGCAAAGCACCCCACATTTGCTTGCTTGTATTCCTTCTTTTGTCATGGTTGGTTTGCAGTCGAAGGTAGATATGGGGAAGTCAGCAGCCTCCGGGGTTCTCAGTACCCCTCAGCAAAGGAGCCACTGTACCAAGGAATGAAAAAAAAAAAAAAAAAAATCAGCTAAACTTAAGGAGTGCTTTCCCAGTTCATGATCTCCAAAAGCTGACACCTGTGACACCTTCCCTGGGGACACTCAGCCTCTGTGGTTGGCAATCTTGTTCATGTCTTCCAAACCCATCAAAAAGAAGATCCAGAGGCTAGGGATGTTTGTGGCTCCGTTGATTAGAATGTTTGCCTAGCATGCATGGAGTCCTGAGTTTGATCCCTAGCCACATGCAGCTCTGTAGTCTCAGCACTTGGGAAATGGAGGAAGGAGGATTAGGAATTCAGGATTATCCTCAGCTATATAGTTTGAGACCGGGCATCCTGAGCTATACTCCCTAGACCTGTACTATCCAGCAAAGTAGAGAGGAGTCAACTGTCATGACTCAAAACAATTAAAACTACAAAAGGGGGCTGGAGAGATGGCTCAGCGGTTAAGAGCACTAACTGCTCTTCCAGAGGTCCTGAGTTCAATTCCCAGCATGGTGGCTCACAACCATCTATAATGGGATCTGATTGCCCTCTTCTGGTGTGTCTGAAGAATCGACAGTGTACTTATATACATTAAATAAATAAATCTTTTTAAAAAAAAAAAAAACTACAACAAAGTTAAATTCATCCCTCATTTGCACATGGCCAACGGCATGAGCTCTAGTGGCGACCCTATTAGGCAGCCAAGATGGGCATATCAATGGAACAATGGAGCGTTCCCAGAAGCATACAAAGTTTTAGCAGACAGCGCTGCTCTGGGCAGTTTGCCAAGCACGAGTCTGTAGGCTAACTCCATCCACTTTCACCTCTTCCTTCAGATACTGTCTGGCGGGGCTACCTGTTGGGTACCAGTTTAAGAACATCACAGATGCTGATGTCAACAACCTGTTGCTGGAGGACCTCATCATTTGGACCAACTATGAGATCGAGGTGGCTGCCTACAACAGCGCCGGGCTGGGCGTCTACAGCAGCAAAGTCACCGAGTGGACGTTGCAGGGAGGTGGGTGGAGACAGGGGCCATGGAAGACCAGGTGCGTCCCTTCCTCCAAGTCCCTGGGTCTGTTGGGCCACATGCCTGCTGGGTAATCCACGTGGTCCAGTTATGAGCACCCCCAACCCACGTGGCTGGCTTCACATGGGCCTTCGTCATAGGTGACACCTCCAACCTTACACCTGGCTCCCATGGGGCAGATGGCTGAGGGGAAGAAAAGAGAGTGGTTAGGAGTCATGTGGGAAGAGGCATAGGGACCTTCTATGGTATTTC
This sequence comes from Rhynchomys soricoides, assembly GCA_019843965.1. Lineage (NCBI taxonomy): Eukaryota > Metazoa > Chordata > Mammalia > Rodentia > Muridae > Rhynchomys > Rhynchomys soricoides. Next base: position 1,895,196 of record JADRCH010000053.1, on the reverse strand, counting down.
AACATTAACTGGGTAACGAGACAGCTTGGGAGGTGGATCAGACAAATTTAATGAACTTGAATTCATCCAGAGAGTGGGAGAGGAAGGGGGCCCTTGGGTTTGCCAAGTGTTGTCTATAGAGTCTCCTGTGTCCTCTACCACATTGGACAAGCTGAAAGAGTGTCAGCTACAACCAATCTCTTGATCTCCTTTAGTTCCCACGGTGCCCCCGGGCAATGTGCATGCAGACGCCACCAATTCTACTACCATCCGTTTCACCTGGAATGCCCCCAGCCCCCAGTTCATCAACGGCATCAACCAGGGCTACAAGGTAGGTGAGGGTCTCTTCTCTCCTTGGAAGGGAGCCAGGAGCGGCTCCAGGTGTTGAGGGCAGGCGACAGAGGGCTCCAGGGAAGAGCCGAAAAGTCACTGTCAGCTTCTGAAACCAGACTCCAGCAGGCAGAGGTCATGGATAAAAGCAGGGGACGCCCCTCCCCACCCCGTGACGTTCAAGGTTACATAGAGGGTTCTAGAAGACACTGTGCCCCAGCTGTCACCAGAAAGAGGCTGTCCTCAGTAACTCCAGCCACAAACAAGGCCTGGATTTCTGGACATTGTGGTACTGCATCAGAACAATGCCCCAGTCATTCATTCTTACCACTATGGTATGACTGTCACATGCCACCTGCCAGGTAGGTCTCCATGGACTGTACTTGACCCCAGACACAGTGAGGATAAAGCCTCGGGATTAGGGCAGAGTTGAACTAAAAACCCCAGCTTGCCTCTTGCCCACTGATGTCTTGAATTAGGGTATGGATGTCACTCCCTCTCCTTCTCCTTATATGTTCATGAGTATGGGTCTCACCCCCTCTTCTTGCAAAAGTGCCAGTCACACTGGGTTAGGGCCTGTCCCTGATGACATCACTTAACTTTAAGGAGCACTTTAAGGGTCCAGGTTCCAAACACAAGCCACACTCTGGGAGTCCAGCTTAAAACTTGGACACATGAATTCAGTACATACACGGTTTAGCCAACAATCAAAAGAAGCGCCTGAGCTGTAACCATACCAATGCTAGCTGGTTTTCTGGCCAGTTTAACTGCTGAGCATGAGGACTTCTCAGTCTTCCTGTCCTGCATCCCAAGCCTGGGGTCTCCTTCTCCTTCCAGAAGGAGGCCTGCTGTCCTCTGAGAGAATTGAGGACACACTATGGTAGCATAGGCAAAAGCCATGTTTGGAAGCTTCCTGCCCTCGTGGAGGGGAAGGGAGGGGAGGCAGGTACACAGATGTCACAGGGTCTTTCCAGGTGGGAAAAAGGAAGCAGTGAATTTAAGGGGCTGGGAATCCAAGAGAAAGGAGAGAACACTACAAACTCTGGGTTAGCTTAGAGCCCCAGTGATTTCAAGGTGACAGCTGCTATATCCCTAAGCCCTCCCCACTGAGGCTGTGCATGTACTGAAGCCACAGTCATCTGGAGGACGAGCGTCCACACCGTTATGACAGTAAGCTTATGAGGCTGGAGAGGAAAGGAGTGAGATTATTTGGCAAAAAGAATCTTCTACTTGTGTTAGAAGCAACCTAGGGACCAGAGCTGGAACCACTGGGTCACAGCACTTCCAATCCCACGAAGGCAGACAGTGAGGGCCAGAAAAGAGTCTTCCTGGAATAGGGGCTGCAGCCCAAGCTTGCAGTTGCTGACTGGCTGGAAAAAGCTGCTAATTGGGGCTCAGGGGAGCAAAAGAGGTCTGCATGGCTGTGGAACACAGAGGCCGAGCTGGGAACAATTAGCTTCTGGCTGCCAAGTCTAAGCACAAGTTTTACTCTAGTATCGGAGGGATGAGCTACAAGCTCCTAAGACAAAAAAGCTCCCCAAGGGCTGAAAGGCCACCAAGTGACCAGGACAACTAGGGCAATAGCCTATGGTGACCCAGAACAAGAAGATACTGCAGAAGCCCCCAACTCTGCTTAATCCCAAGCTCTTCCTTTCGCCTGTACTCAGGAACTGTGCAAATGGGCCTTTGACCATCAGCTGCCTGATATTTGGGGGCGTAAGAGCTCATGGGGCAGTAACAGTATATCACACTTATGGGAACTTACCCAATACCAGCTGTCTTAGTCAGAGTTTCTATTCCTGCACAAACATCACCACCAAGAAGCAAGTTGGGGAGGAAAGGGTTTATTCAGCTTACACTACCCCTCTGCTGTTCATCACGAAAGGAGGTCAGGACTGGAACTCAAGCAGGTCAGGAAGCAGGAGCTGATGCAGAGGCCATGGAGAGATGTTACTTACTGGCTTGCTTCCCCTGGCTTGCTCAGCTGGCTTTCTTGTAGAACCCAAGACTACCAGCCCAGGGATGGCACCACCCACAAGGGGCCCTCCCCCCTTGATCACTAATTGAGAAAATGCCTTACCGCTCGATCTCATGGAGGCATTTCCTCAACTGAAGCTCCTTTCTCTTTGATAACTCCAGCCTGTGTCAAGTTGACACACAAAACCAGCCAGTACACCAGGCAACCAGCTACATACTCTGCTCATTCTCTCGTGCAAATGACTTTGAACTTCTGATCCTCCTGCCTCCACTTTCCAAGTCCTAGTCATCTAGTCTACGAAATTCTGGGGATTGAACCCAGGGCTTCAGGCATGCTAGGCGAGCACTCTACCAACTGAGCTATATTCTCATCCCTGTGTTTAATTGTAAAATGACACCTAAAGCTTCTTTTCGGTTTGGTTTTGAAGTACAAATGAATAAAAGTTGAGGTCTTTTCGATTCTTCAGCCTTCAGAATAGGGTGATGTGATGGTTGTCCCAACTATACATGTAATCAAATAGAGTATCTTTTTTAGATAGATAGATAGGTAGGTAGATAGATAGATAGATAGATAGTATGGCAGTACACTGTAGCTGTCTTCAGACACACCAGAAGAGAGCATGAGATCCCATTACAGATGGTTGCGAGCCACCATGGGGTGGCTGGGAATTGAGGGGAAGACTCAAATGTCCACCTTACACCCATCTCCAGCTTCAGTGTGACAAAGTCTCAGTCCGGCTTGATCCCTGCACCTCAGAGCTCCTCCCAGCCCTTAGCCCATCCTGGGGAACTTGCCAAAGCAAATCCCAGGCAGTTCATCGCACCGTCTACAAATGTTCTTGTAGAGAAAGATTCTCTCTATTAAAAAAAACCATCCCTAAAACCATCAACCATCCCATCATTATGCATCCTGCCTGCCTCTGGATGTCTTTGATTGCTGCCTTACCATTTCCTGCTACTGCCTGATTTATGTGTTCCAAGATCCAAATGAAGGCCGTGGGTTAAGGGTTTGAGTCTCCATTGATCTTAGAGTCTCCCCCTCTTCCCCTCACTCTCGCTCTCTTCCCCCCTCATGATTTATTTGGTGAAGAAACTTACTCATTCATTCCATGCATTCACCACAGGCCTGAATTCTACTGATTACCTCCCTGTGGGGTCATTTACCTTGCTCAACTGAGTACTATATCCCCAGTCACTTGGAATGTAGAGCCAGTGGCCTACTGCATTCAAGTCTGTTTGATTACCTTTTCTGCAGGGAGGTGGGGGGTCCCTCCGTGATGCTGTTGACATCAGAAGGCACAAAGTTAGATTGTCTCTTTAATTGTGAACCTGGTGGCCGTGAACAGTCCTTTGTAGGGACCGTGATTTTTAATAGGAGTTACAAAATGAGGGTGGAAATTTTATTCTTGATTAGCTAAAATCCCTTCAGGAAGGAAGAAATGGGGTGAGGAAAGAGGGAGGGAGGGAGGGAAGGGAGGGAGGGGGAGGGAGGGAGAGGAGGGAGGGGGAGGGAGGGAAGAAAGGAAGCCAGGAGACAGGAAGGAAAATGGTGTTTCTATTTGTTGGTTTTCTACTACCTGAACTCTGGGAATTTTAAAACTCCATTCTTTCCCAGAGCTTCTCAGTTCTTAGCATTGTAAGTGGCTCCCTAGCATCTTCTAAGGTGAGAGCTAAGTTTCAGTTGGAGAAGGTGTCTTTGGCTCTCTTTTGCATTCAGCAATGTTGTTATGTACTTAAGGATTTCTTTTTTTTCTTATACTTTCTTTCTTTTTTTTTTTTTTTTTTTTTAATTGGTTTTTTGAGACAGGGTTTCTCTGTGTAGCCCTGGCTGTCCTGGAACTCACTCTGTAGACCAGGCTGGCCTCGAACTCAGAAATCCACCTGCCTCTGCCTCCCAAGTGCTGGGATTAAAGGCGTGCGCCACCACTGCCCAGCAAGCCTTCTTATTGCCAAATGATCATTGGTCCCTTCAAGTTGGCTCCTGAGTCTTTTTCAGCATGGTCCCAGGCATCTCTGATGGCTGCCTGGCTGGCTGGGATGACAAGACACTTCAAGCTATATAAATGTATATAACATTTACATAAAAAGTCTGTCAGTGTTGGCAGTGCAGGCCTGGAATCCCAGCCATGCGGAGGGGAAGGCAGAAAACCCTCGAGGTCCAGCCTGAGCTACAGCATGAGTTTTAGGCTGCCCCAGTTTGCTTTCTGCTGCTGTAATAAAGACCATGACCAAAAGCAACTGTGGGAGGAAAGGTTTTATTCAGCTTACAAATTCTGATCATAACCCATCATTAGGAAAGCAGGGGCTAGAACTTAGAAGCAGAGACCCGGAAAGGGGCTGCTTGCTGGCTTGCTCTCTGTGGCTTTCTCAACATGCTTTCTTATACAACTAGGACCAGCAGCCCAGGAGTCATGCTACCCACAGTTAACTGGAGTTAGCCCACACACAACATCAATCATTGATCAAGAAAATGCCCCCACTGATTGGCCTACAGACCAATCCAATGGAGCTATTGTCTCAAGTGAGGTTTCTTCTTCCCAGATGATCCAACTGTGTCAAGTGACCAAAAGAGCCAAAACAAAACAAAAAACAAAAAAACCCTAGGACAAGGCCAAACTGAAGGACTCAGTGAAACCCTGTCTCAAAATAAAAACTGAAGAGAGAGCTGGAGTATAGTCTGGTGTTGAGGCGACTGCCTGGCACATGTGAGTCTCTGGGTTCAAATCCCAGCCCAGGGTGGGGAAAAAGAATTTCTCCATTGTACCTGGGGTCAGATATTTTCCCAAGGAACTCCAGATCTCTTGAGATAGAGACAGTAGATACCATGATGTGGCTACTAGGACTGTTTCTTGCTCCAAAGATAGTATTGCTTCTAGGCTCTTAATTGACAGGAAGGAGAGCCTCTTAAATGTGCATCAATGGGGCTGGCCATATGACTTAGTGTTTGCCTAGCAGGCAGGAAGCCCTATCTTCCATCTCACAATGGCACACAAGTCAGGCATGAAAACATCTAAACTCCTGGCACTCAGGTGGGAATGCCAGAAGTTCAAGATCATCCTTGGCCACAGAGTAAGTTCAAGGACAACCTAGGCTGCATAAAACTCTCTCTCTAAAAAGTTATTCTAAAAATGTATATGGATGATTCCCATTCAACATCAAGGTTGCAAGTTTTTCCCATAAGCCCATTGGTCTCTTGTTTGCATCTTTTTTTATCCACAGTAAAAATCTAGTTCTTGCACAGCTTCCTTGGTATCAACTATCTCATCCCACAGATGTACAACAGCTTCAGGACCATAGCGGGAGTGTAATGCTACTGACCAACGGCCCCAAATTATTGGCATCTTTTGTGCTGCTGGGATATAACCCACAAAAGTCACACTTCACACCGCTCTGCTCTGATGTCTTTTGAATAGTTTCCCTTGCTGTAATTCGTCTGCAGCTTGCTACCCTATTAGGTTCATTGGCTTCATGTTGTTTTTGATTTCTAAGGATTGATTTTTTTTTATTTAATATTATCCTATAATTATGTACAGTATTTACATGGTTTCAAAGTCAAATCGACAAAACAAATTTTAAGAAAATCAGTCTTGATCTGAGGAGATGGTTCACTGGCCATGCAAGGCCAACCCATGTGACAAGCTGGACACAGTCACCCCGAGTATCCCTAATCTCAGCAGAGCGCTACCAGGACAAGGGAGGCAGAGCAAAGGGAACCACCAGGAGCTGGCAGGCCAGCCAGCCCGGCATATGCAAATGGTGAACAATAGGAGGCACTGTCGCACACAGAGGAGAAGGCAAGAGGAGACACCCAAGGTTGTCCTCTGAACTCCACTCGTGCACAGTAGCACACCCAAGCCCACACTCACATATATATACACACACATATTGTATACACAACAAAGAAGGAGGGAGGGAGGAAGGCAGGAAGGCAGGCAGGCTTGTGCCATAAGTCATCAATGGATTTAATTGATAACATGAGAGCATGTATTAATAAATCACCTGCCAATGATTGGACCCACCAGCCAGAAACAGAACCTTCAACAACGTGCGAGCCCTTGGGCAGAAGGGTAGGGCTACTTTATATCCAAACTGAGAAATCTTCATGACCCTACAGTCTCACACCCCGGAGGATGTGTGTTGTTCATAGCGGTCTTGGGATGCTGTGGCCCTGCAGCCATTTTTGGTCTCAGTTGTGAAGCTGGAGGGAGAAGCCAGTATGGCTGGTCCTCGGAATCACACTTTCCTTGCCTTGTGCATGTCCTCACGGGTCATTTTGTTGTGGGTAAGACCCAGTGATACTTTTGTAAGATATCTGTGAAGGAACTTGTTCTTCCTTTATTTTATTTAAAATGGTAGTGATTGTAATTAGCTTAAGACCAATAAAATAATATTTACCCAAATTTTACACTTGCCGGGGAACACACCACACAATTAATTCCAACAGCATAATTAATTCAAATTTACATTAATTAAATTAAATTAAAACATTAAACTCATTTCTCCATCTATTCCAAGGAAGTTGGGCAATTTAATTGCTATGAAACAAGATAACTAAAATAAAGAGGATATTTAACATACTTATTAAATGCCACTTAGTGTTTCTGATTAGTATTTTTAGGGTCTAATTAGTGTCTAATTAACTTGCTATAGGCTATCTTTTCACAATACCAATTAAATTTCAAAACATCCTTTATAAACATCCGGCCCTGAAAAGGAAAAGATTAAGCATTGTTACGGGCATGAGTTAATCAGGAGACATTGGTGTGGTATTGTTTTATATCTATAAATACCCGTGCTTATTAAAACTCTTCAAGTGTAGCTTTTCACCATTAATTGCTATTTAATCAACTTCAAATAAACGGGGAAATCTCTGGGACCAGCTGCCATTGTTGGAGACAGATGAAGGGCTCAGAAAACAAGAGCAGGAGGTAAGAGGGCAGAAGAGGAGGAGGAGAGGGCACGGGATGAGGGGAAGAGGCAGGAAAGCTATCAATGGATGGAGAGAAAGTACAAAGGGAGATGGGAGAGAAAGTGGGGGTCCAGGTGGGGTCTCTTGCCATCACCCTCCTCTGGGTGAGATGTAAGATTGACTACCTGACCCGGTACAGACTTGGGAAAATAGCCATTGACACAGCTGTGGCATCCGACCTTGGAGAACCCACGGGAAAACTAGCCAGTAGGAAAGCAGAAGTAGCATCTCCTAGCTGTGTGATGTAGTACGGTGACTTGGCCTTTCTGAGACTCTGTTTCCTTGTCTATCCACTGATGGAGTGGCTTCATGGATATGAGACCTGTGGTCACCCAGGGCTACAGGCTTAGAAGAGCCCCTCTTTGGTACACTGCTCTGCTGTAGTCACTTGGAAGGAATTTTTGAACTAAAGGGCCTATTTCGGTTCTGTGCCCAGACCTGGGATTGTGATAATGGGTCTGGTAAAATGCCTCTCTTGTAAGGTTGCTGGGAGAATGGGGTGACAGGGCCCTGTGGGAAGCACCCCATACTGTGTCTTGCTAGAGTCAGAGGCTCAAAACACCCAGAGCATCAAAATGTGCATGGAAGCGACCTAGATCCAGTAGCTTCAGTAACCTGGCTTGTCTCTCTAGTCCCTGGGCTGAGGAGCTGCTGCACCAGTGTCCATAGGCCTAACCTGTTGTAGGGTGTCCATTTTTTCTAAAGCATTCTTCTGGTTTCTCCTCAGCTGATTGCCTGGGAGCCAACCCAAGAAGAGGAGGTTACCATGGTGACTGCCAGGCCCAACTTTCAAGACAGCATCCATGTGGGCTTCGTATCCGGTCTGAAAAAATTCACAGAGTACTTCACATCGGTGCTGTGCTTCACCACACCGGGAGATGGGCCTCGAAGCAGTCCCCAACTGGTGCGCACCCATGAGGACGGTAAGTGACTTTAAACCCCCCAGCTCCACTCCCACCCACCAACCCAGACCCTTGGGAAGAGCCTGGGCATCCTAAAACACAGCAGCCATCCCGCCTAGGGTGGCCATGCTCTGACTCTAATGGGCAATGGTGGGTGGGGGACCCTTTTGGGAACAGTTCCTGGGCCTGTGGGACACCTGAGCTTCAATGACATCCTGGACACCTCGCTGAAGGTCAGCTGGCAGGAGCCTGGAGAGAAGAATGGCATCCTGACAGGTAGGCATGATGGTGCTCCTGAGTCCAAGGGTGGGACAGTAGGGGGCTGGGGTTACCAGCTAGTCTATCCCCACCAGCTCCCATCCAGACATCCCAACTGAGTCATACTCACAGCTCTTAGTGTTTCCCTTCCAATCTATAGCATGTCTCAGGGCTCCTGCTCCAGCTCTGCCAGGCTTCAGGGTTTTCAGGACCCCAAGGGTCTATCACAGTGCATTACTCTGTCTCTCTGAAATCCCTGCCCACAAGAGACATCTCACTGACACTCTACCTGGGCCCTAGGCATGACACCAGCATCTCCTAGCTTCTTTGCCCCCTCTGCTCCTGGGGTGAACCAAATCACCAAGCTAGGGAAGGTGTAAGAATTGGAATAAGAGTCGGGGTCAATGCACTACCGCAACCCAGCTCATGCTACCACTGTGGACTGTTGCCAGGGTACCGGATCTCCTGGGAAGAGTACAACAGAACCAATACCCGTGTGACCCACTACCTGCCCAATGTAACCCTGGAGTACCGAGTCACGGGCCTCACAGCACTCACCACCTATACCATTGAGGTGGCCGCTATGACCTCCAAGGGCCAGGGCCAGGTGTCGGCCTCTACTATTTCATCTGGTGTGCCTCCAGGTGAGTGCCTCCCATTAGGACTCCTGTCTCTGCTTTTCTGAACAGCTCTCTCATTTTTGAGAGGGCTCTGGCTGCCTAGTTCATTGATTAGTTAATTGATTGGTTGGTTAGTGGTTGACTGGTTGGTAGTTGTTTGGTTGGTTGGTTGGTTGGTTGGTTGGCTGGTTGATTGGTTTGTTGATGGTTGGTTTGTTGATAGTTGGTTTGTTGGTGGTTGGTTGGTGGTTAATAGGTTGGTTAGTTGGTTGGTTGATGGGTGGTTGCTGGTTGGTTGGTGGTTTGGTAGCTGACTGGTTGGTTAATTGGTTTATTGGTGGTTGGTTGGTTGGTTAGTTTATTGAAGGCTGGATGATTGGTTGGTTGGTTGGTTGGTGGGTTGGATAGTGGATAGTTTGTGGCTATTTGTTGGTTAGTGAGTTGTGGGTTAGTTGGTTGGTTTGTTGGTGGTTGGTTGGTTGGTTGGTTGGTAGTTGGTTGGTTGGTAGGTGGGTGGTTATTGGTGGATGGTTGGTTGATTAGTTGGTTGGCTAGAGGACAGTTGGGGTTGTTTGTTTGTTTGTTTGTTTGTTTTTAATTCAGGGTCTCATCCTATGGCTTAGGCTGCCCTTGAACTAACAATAGTCCCATTATATTACCTCCTGAGTAACTGGGATTACAAGCACAAGACACTGCACCAAGGTTCCGGTGTATTTTAGGGACAAGTCTCACCATTAAACCCATGCTGGCCTCAAACTTTGCAATACTCCTACCTCAGACTTCCCAGCACTGGAGTTACTAGCAAACCATCATACCTACCCTTGAAGGAGTATTATCTTGGGGTAATGTTGATTTTTCTTCCACTGGGTTCTCCGCTTTGCTTATCTCTTGGATCCCATGACCTCAGGTCCTAGGTGAAGAACTATATGGCTCACCATCCCTCTCCCCACAGCCCTAAACACAGTAGAAACACCAGGACTCCACCCTCATCCCTGTTATCCCTCCCTGCACTCCTCATCCCTGCCAGAAGAATTCAAAGAAAGCTCTTACTGTCCACAGTGGACTGCAGCTCATGGACAGACTTCTTGTGGGGTGGTCAAATAAGATGGGAATAATCTCAGACCCAAGCACAAACACTAAGCAAGCCAGGCATCACCTCTGCACCTCAGTTTCCCTATCTGTACACATACAGAATTGGACCAGATCACCATGTGGACCTCTCCATATCAGAAAGGCTGTGCCAGATAGTCGGCCTGGACCAACCCACCAAGGTGGCCAAGACACCTCAGGCTCCTCCAACTCCCACTCATAATAGGTGTCATACATGCTGGTAGAGCCGGGCAGTGGTGGTGCACACCTTTAATCCCAGCACTTGGGAGGCAGAGGCAGGCGGATTTCTGAGTTCGAGGCCAGCCTGGTCTACAGAGTGAGTTCCAGGACAGCCAGGGCTATACAGAGAAACCCTGTCTCGAAAAACCAATCAATCAATAAATAAATGCTGGTAGATACCTGTCTGGGACTTCCCAGGCCTAAAGCTACAGGCTTTCTATGCCTCCTCACTCCTGTTCCCTGCTTTGTGTGGTCATTACTATCACTGTTATACCAAGACATAAAAGGGGGGGATAGATACTGTATCAGTAGCTTCCCTTGATACTGAGACAAAAAGACCTGCCAAAGCAACTTAAAGAAGGAAGGGTTTATTCTGGCTCACAGTTCAAGGGTACAATCATCATGGTGTGAAAGTCACTTCAAAGGGAGCTCATAGCTGGTCACATTGTGTCTGGGAGGAGAGAGAGACAGAGAGACAGAGACAGAGACACACAGAGAGACAGACACAGACACACAGAGACTAATGGTTAACTCCATCTCTTCTTTTCACTCAGTCCAGCCCTCCACCTGTAGAATAGTGCCACCTGTAGTTAGGGGTGGTCTTCCCACCCAGCTGGGTCTTCCCACCCCAACCCAACCTAAAAACTCCCTCACATATAAACCCAGAGTCTTGCCTCCTAGAGGACCCTAAACCCTGTCAATTTAACTGTCTCGGTTGCTTAAAGATACAGTCTGTAATGGTAGAGTTAGATTCAAACTGATGTTTGGATGGTGTATCTGTTACACCATCCAAACATCAGTTTGCTTTGTGGATTGGTTAGGTTTCAATACAGGATCTCATTATATACCCTTACGCTGGCCTGGACGTCTGAAGTGAAGGCTAGCTCCAAACACGCTATAGAGTTTGCATTCTTCAGTCCATCCTGAGCCGCAAGAACTCCTGACTTCCTGATTGAAAAAGAGGAGCTGCCTCCTGCCTGCCTTTATACCAACCCTTCTCAACCTCTCCAGCCATCACTGGCTCTGGAGGGCTGTAGAGTCATGTGGGTGGAGGACAGTTCTGATCTGTATATTTACACCAAGCCTAGCTTGATTTGTGCAACTTTGCGAGTCTTTTGCTTATTGCCAAAACTTCTGAGGGAAGCCCCTGGCACGAATATCTCCAGAGGGTCTCTGCCCTTAGATCTATCTCAGACTTCCAGTATAAATGTGGTACCTATGTGACAGAATCAATGTCATTGTCAATGGGCCTTGGCTGTGCTTCTCCTGGGATGTCCCCCAAGAACAGCAAGCTGCTCAGGCCCCTCCCTGCCACGTTCCCAGGGAAGCTACCCTCTTAATTTTTCTACTGTACCTTCTTTTCTTAGAGCTTCCAGGGGCACCCACCAATCTGGGCATTTCCAACATTGGCCCACGATCCGTGACCTTGCAGTTCAGGCCTGGCTATGACGGGAAGACATCCATCTCCCGCTGGGTGGTGGAGGCTCAGGTAAAGCCTGCTAGAGGGGACTCAGACAGCTCCCCAGACAGCCTCAGGAAGCTCTGTGAATATCCTGTAAAGCAGCAGTTTTCAACCTGTGGGTCAAGACCTCCATGGGGTCCCATATCAGATATCTATATTATGATTCATAAGTATAGCAAAATTATATATATATATATGGCAAAATTCTAGTATATATGTAGAGTATATGAAGTAGCAACAAAATTGTTTTATGGCTTGGGGTGTGGGTCACCACAACATTTAGAACTGTATTAAAGGGTCATAGCATGAGGAAGGGTAAAAACCACTGCAGGTCGGGGGAGGGGGAGGGTTGTTCATTGAAGCTACAAGTACCTGGTATATCAGCTGGTCTTGAAATCAGGCCTTAAAATGTGTTTCTGTCCAGCCTGCTGTGAAGTCCCTAATGCAGGAAGACTCAGAGCCACCCTGCAGTCAGTCATGGCTTTTAGACCAAGATGTTCCCAGGGCGGGGTTGATGCCTACTAGGTGCTAGGGTTCAGAGCGTCTGGCTTGACTTAGGCAAGGTGGACAGGCCTTAGGTTCCGTTCTCCAGGTGGGCGTGATCGGGGAGGGAGAGGAGTGGTTGCTGATCTACCAACTCGGCAATGAGCCTGACACACGCTCTATGGAAGTGCCGGACCTCAACCCCTTCACCTACTACAGGTAAGGCACAAGTGGGAGGGGTGGGGGAGGGGAGCCGGCAAGCCCCTCCATTCTTTACACATTCCCTCTATCCCACCCCAGCTTCCGCATGCGCCAAGTGAACATTGTGGGCACCAGCCCACCCAGTCAACCTTCTAGAAAGATCCAGACCCTCCAGGCACCCCCAGACATGGCCCCAGCCAACGTGACTCTGCGCACAGCCAGTGAGACCAGCTTGTGGCTCCGATGGATGGTAAGGCTCCCTGGGGGGAAGTGGGATGGGACATTCACAGGACTGTCCCCACCCTGTATCCATATGTTGACCTCAAAGGTCACTGGTCAAATATCTACAATTCTTTACCTTTGGCTTAGGCTTGGGAATGCAGCTGTTTCGTTTGGTTTTTACTTCTTTCTTCTTTCTTTCTTTTCATTTTCTTCCTTACTAACCCGTAGTTCATTGTGATCAAAGGAGATTAAAGAGCTAAAAGATACTCTGTATGCATTGGGGAGATAACTCAGTTATAAAGTGTTGGTTATACAAGCCTGAGGACCTGAGTTCAATCCCCAGCACCAACCTAAAAAAGCCAGCCGTGTTAGCACATGCTTGTAATCTCAGTGCTGGGGAGGCAGAGACAGGAGGATGTAGAGAGAATATCTTGTGTTCGAATGGATTTGACACCTGTCAATAATAAATCTGACGGCCTACAGTTTAGGCAGGAAATAGGAGGTGTGACATCCCGTAGGCAGAAAGGATTCTGGGATAGAACCAGACATGGTAGATTCACCCAGGAAGATGTGACAAGACAGATGCTTGGTACCTGAGCACAGGTAACCAGCTACGAGGAAACGCAGATTAGAATAAATGTGTTAAGCCGGGCAGTGGTGGTGCACGCCTTTAATCCCAGCACTTGGGAGGCAGAGACAGGCGGATTTCTGAGTTCGAGGCCAGCCTGGTCTACAGAGTGAGTTCCAGGACAGCCAGGGCTATACAAAGAAACCCTGTCTCGAAAAACCAAAAAAAAAAAAGAATAAATGTGTTATTTTAAGTTATGATCTAGTCAGAGAAGAGCCCAGCTATATGGCCAAGGTATTTGTAAATATATTTTGAGTCTGAGTCTTATTTCTGGAAACATGGGGCTGGGAGGAAGAACTAGACCTTACTTCAACAGGAGGATCCCCCGGGGCTTGATGGCCAGCCAGCCTCACCTAGCTGTCCAGTGCTCTAGCTGTCCCTGTCTCAAGAAATATCAGATGTAGGGAAGCTGCTTGTGGTGGCAAACACCTTTAATCCCAGCCTCAGATTAAAGGTGAGATCTCTTTGAGTCCGAGGTCAGCCTGCTCTACATAGGGAGTGCCAGGCCAGCCACTGATACCTACTAAGACCCTGTGTCAAAATAACAAAAGAATAAAAGAAAAAGGCAAAGTGGCGCGCACACACACACACACACACACACACACACGGGGGAGGGGGGGAAGGCAGGCATAAAAATACTGCTGCTTACTAGAAGCATCGCAAATGACAAATGTCCTGACCTTCCTATCCACTGAACCCTTCCAGGAGCTTTGAAAAGGCCATGCTCCCATCCTGATTTACAGCTAAGAACACGAAAGCTCAGAGAGATTAGGAACTTGCCCATGGCCACATGAGCAGCCACAAGGTGGACCTGGTGTTTAGAAACAGTTGGTCAGAGCGTGAGCACCTGCTGCTGAGGTGGAAGCTGGGAAGGGGCCCGTCGCACAGGTCAGAGTTGTACTTCCTTTGAGGGTCACGACCACAGTTGGCCTGCAGGAAGTAACTTGCTGATGTGCTGTGACCTCTGGGCCCTTCTGGGTGATTTATTCAGAGTCTGTCTTTAAAATGTTCTCAGCAGAATGAGACTTGCCCCCAATTTGCATAGGAAGAAAATAAGGTCACATGACCTCCCCAGGACCCCCACACGCCCCCACGTTCCCCAAGTTAACAGCAAAAGACTGAACCCCAAAATCCACAGCACTGGCCACTGAACACATTGTCATCTCTCAGCCCAGAACGGAAACATTGTGCCTCTCAGGCCACCCTGGGACAGGGCACCCCAGCAGGAGTGCCAGGCAGTAGTCTTAGAAACTTGTGTAGCAAATAAGAATAATTCTGGCAGCCATGAACAAGAGTAGCAGCTGGCATCCCATGCTCTTTGGGAGACCCAGAACCCTGGCAAGAACCAGCCTGATGGTGCCCGTGGCCTCTCTCACCACACAACCTTTGCCTCCAAGAGAGAATACTCATTGGTTATCTAAACTAAGGCAAACAAACCCTCCCGAACCACACATGCCAAGAAGGAGCTGGTGGCTGAGAGAGGACCTGACACCATGAGTCCCCAACAGACACTGATTATTAATTATGGCTCCTATTCCAGGAGGCAGACCCCAAGCAACACTTTGGGACTAGCCCAGTGGCCCGGGGCACCGTGAGTGTGTAAGTGGGACATATAGCCTCCTGTGACCTCAACTTCAGCATTTCGCTACCCACTACCAGCTGATCGATCTCTCTCTCTCTCTCTCTCTCTCTCTCACTCTCTCAATTGTCTCCAAAGGTTTTCAACCATAAAAGTTAGAGAATGGATTACTGGGGTGCTGTGGGGGATGGGAAGTCAACAGCTGTGCCACACAGCCACCTGCCACATGATGCATCGTTACCTCTTCTTAACTAGTAGGGGAGTGGTACGCCAGGCCCATCCTAGCCTCTTGGGCCCATCCATTTCTGTCTTGATGATGTCTAGCTCATGTCAGTAAGTGTCTGTAGAGGGCTGTGGAGACAAGAGAGGGGTGAATGCCTCAAGGAGGGGCTCCAAGGAATTGAATGAAGTGGGTTAGAAAATGGTACACTATGGACTGTGGGCACTTGGAGCCCTGGGGAGGCAGGATGGAGGGGAGAAACTGCAGACACGCCAGCTTCAGAGGAGTGGAAGCCAGATTCTCAGCTGGTGTCTGCTTCAGGCCAAAGGCCTACCTCCACCACCTACCAACCTTGCCACATTCATCCAACCTTAAACCAATAAGCAGAGCCCCTCCCACTGAGCTCTACGAAACAGGAAAGGGATCTGCCTTTTCTCATTGGTGAGACTCTTAACCAGTAAAAGAAATTCAGGAGAGCCTGAGATTTGCTGACTAGCAAGACTTCCTGACAGTGACGTGCACAAAAGGTAACCATATAAGGACCCCTTCCCCGCAGGTTCCCTTCTCCCAAGGGCACCATGAGTGGAGACCAGGTGTTAGAGGCAATTAACAGTGTGTGTTGACAGCCAGAGTAGGGGAGTTAAACCGGAAGACACCAGAGCCTAGGGCTCTGCTCATCAACACACTGGGCAGACAGGTTTTGAGCCTGCTGGAAAGGACCAGCCTCCAGGCAAGGTTATACATCAGCCACGTGAATGACCAACAAAAATGTTGCTTCTCGCCGGGCAGTGGTGGCGCACGCCTTTAATCCCAGCACTCGGGAGGCAGAGGCAGGCAGATTTCTGAGTTTGAGGCCAGCCTGATCTACAGAGTAACCATCCAGGACAGCCAGGGCTACACAGAGAAACCCTGTCTCGAAAAACAAAAAAAAAAAAAAAAAAAAAATGTTGCTTCTCCTGGGAGTCCAGTGTGGAGAGATGGGCAGGAAGTCATGGAAACAGTGTTACCAGCCCAAACCCCACTTGGGATAGAGCCTCTTTTGGGCACTGGCTACTCAACTGGTGGGTGGGAAAGAGGAAATACAGAGTGGAATCCCTCCTAATCCCTCATCTCTCTGCCCCTGCTTTACCCCAGCCCCTCCCAGAAATGGAATACAATGGTAACCCTGAGTCAGTGGGCTACAAGATCAAGTACAGCCGGTCAGACGGCCACGGCAAGACACTGAGCCACATGGTGCAAGACCGAGTGGAGCGAGAATACACCATTGAGGACCTGGAGGAGTGGACAGAATACCGTGTCCAGGTCCAAGCCTTCAACGCCATCGGGAGCGGGCCCTGGAGCCAGGCGGTGGTGGGCAGGACCCGGGAGTCAGGTACCACTGCTCCTCTTCCTCTGGGACCATCCAAGAGCAGACCGTGCTGTGGCCATTTCTACAGACAGCTTAAGCAGCTAGCCTCTGTGCTCACCCCACGGCAGGGAACCCTGTCAGATCTCTAGGTCACCCAGTACTGCCCCTCCCCTGTGACAGTCCCCACTCTTGGGAAATTTGTGGAAGAGCTGGGCAGTACTGGCTAGCTGTCTAAGCCTACCCCAGCCCACTGCCCCACACTCAGCTTTAACCCCAGCATCCAACAGAGGGATCTCAGAACATTCCAGAAACAAAACCTATCTCTCCTAGGAGCCTAGAAAGAGGTCTTCACTCCTAGAAGATGAGCCCTGATCCACAGGCAGACCTCATTCATCCAATTTGTGGTTCATTGTGACACTTTTTAACTGTCTGTCGGGTGTCTCCTCTACCCTCCCTGATCCCCCAGCTTTGCCTTCCTTCCGCTGTGCAGGCTCATCCAAAGTTATTCTAGAACCAAGGTAGGCTGAATTCCTGAGCTCAAGGCCAACTAAGCTATGCAGTGATACCCTTTCTCAAAAACAGGTGAGGGTTGACAGCAAGATGACTCAGCCAGTAGAGCTCACACCTATCATAAAAGCCTGATGACCTGACTTTAATCCCCAGAACAGACATAAAGATAAAGGAGAATCAGCTCATCTATGAGATTGTCTTCTGAGTTCCATGTACACACTGGGGCATTCACATCACCCTACACACCCACCGTCTGTACACACAATAATAATAATAATAACAACAACAACAACAACAACATACACACCCACCATGGGTACACACAATAATAATA
>JADRCH010000053.1:1692900-1856552 GCA_019843965.1 Rhynchomys soricoides | reverse complement strand
CACTCTGTAGACCAGGCTGGCCTCGAACTCAGAAATCCGCCTGCCTCTGCCTCCCGAGTGCTGGGATTAAAGGCATGCGCCACCACTGCCCGGCTCCTTATTTCCTTTTCTAATGCCCTTTCCTAACCTCATGGTTTTGTTCACATCTCATTATGTCCTTGCTTGGTCCCTTTACTGGAGGATTCAAAGACTTCTTCCATGAGATAGGGACATCGCTAAACGGTAGAGTGCTTGCTGACAGCTTGCTGTGCTCTTGGTGATACACGGGCATGAGACAGAATACATAAAACTCAGGCTTGATCTTCCGAGGAGGGAGAGAGACGGGGAGGGCGGGAAGAAGGAGAGAGGGGGGAAGAAAGAAATCAAAGACAGTCACCCATAGCCACTGCCCCTCTCGAGCTGCTCATCTCTCTTTTCCAAACCCATTCCAAGTACGGTCTCATTCTCCTCAGCCCCTCCAAATCTCAGCCTGCTAAGGCTGCTGATAAATCTGCCCTGTTCTTCGTCAACGGGTCTCCACAGCAGTGTGCCTTAAACAGCTGAGATATGACATTCTCCCGCTGGTTTCTCCTCAAACGGCCTATCACCCCTCCTTGGTCTCCTTGGCTGTTCCAGCTCCCTCTGCATTTCAACAGAGGCCCCAGGAATCCATCTATCTCCCCTCCTCTGGCTAGAAGGATCCAGCTGTTCTCTGACTGTCCTCACCAGGATGTAGATGCTCAGGGAATGTGCAGAGCTGTAAACCTAGCCTCAAGCTCTTCCCCAAAGGATGGATCCAGGAGAAGCTTTTTGGCTGTTAGCGTTCTCAGTCAGTGGATGAATGGGTGATTTTATGAATGAAGACCTCAGCTCCCCATATAAAAAGAATTTAAAAAACAAAAAAACAAAAAAACGGAAGCAAGGCTGTAGAGAGGCAAATCTTTTGTAGTAACAAGATGTCCTAACTGCCTTTGCGCACGCTGGGGGCGGACACTTTTATTAGCTCTTTCCTACATTTATTGGGTATAGAGGAGAGGAAGCACCAGTAGCAGTCAGAACCCTCTCTGGCCAGCAGATGGCGCCAAATGATCTCCAATCCTGTACAAGGTTTGGGATGTCAGGCTTTATGGAGAGTCCCAGCTCAACATTCTTAATATAGTAAGAGAATCTTCTATGTGTGTTTAAAAGCACTAGCCATGCTCACTATAGAGTGCCTGGAGGCTCCACGAAGCTCCTGCTGCACTGAGGACCTAAAATCCTCCATAAGCATGCAATAATACCTTTAGAAGCTGACCAGTCCTTATGGCCTGCAGCCTTCTTGATCACCCTGAAAA
Organism: Rhynchomys soricoides; assembly: GCA_019843965.1. NCBI lineage: Eukaryota > Metazoa > Chordata > Mammalia > Rodentia > Muridae > Rhynchomys > Rhynchomys soricoides. The sequence continues at coordinate 1,855,239 of JADRCH010000053.1, read as the reverse complement.
GTGAGTGTCCTTAAGCCCTCTGCAGCTGAGAGAAATTGTGCCTGACCAAGTCACACACCTAGCAAATGGTGCCATCAGAATTCAGCCACAAACCCAATGCCACCTTAGTCCAGCCTTGCCCTGCAGCAGACATTGCAGACTTTGATCCACACATGTCAGATTGGATTGTGGGTATGCACCACCTGGAGCTTCACAGCCGGGAACTTTTTACGGGAGCATTAGCAGCTAAGGCTGCTAATGTGGCACATGGGGCAGGGCCGAGGCTCTCTGCTCCTCACCAGTGTCCTGGCTCTCTGCCAAGCTGCTGGCCTTTTGTGCCCCACACAGCAGAGCAGAGCCCATGATTGTTCCTGCCTCTCCAGCTCAGGATGCTGAGATGCAGATTCCTATTCTGAGGTTGACACATCTGTGTTACATGTGACAGATACCAACCCCAGAGAAACAAGATACACGGGGCATGAGGTTTACAGTCGAGCAGAGCAGGAGGTGGGTATTCTTAAATATCTCTCTTTTTTTTCTTTTTGGTTTTTCGAGACAGGGTTTCTCTGTGTAGCCCTGGCTGTCCTGGAACTCACTCTGTAGACCAGGCTGGCCTCGAACTCAGAAATCCACCTGCCTCTGCCTCCCAAGTGCTGGATTAAAGGCATGTGCCACCACTGCCTGGCCTTAAATAGCTCTTAACTACTTCCACATTGTTTCCTGGTTGAAAGCAGAGGTGTCTTTGAACCCTGAGATGGACAGAGGTGGATGAACAGAGACCTAATATCTTCGTCTCTCTCATCCCACAATCATTGGTGCCCACAGATTTATTTCTGGGAAGTCCAGCGGAGGAACCTCACGGAGAGGGTGAAGACTCTCTTCCTGGCTGAGAACAGCGTGAAACTCAAGAACCTGACTGGCTACACAGCCTACATGGTCAGCGTGGCAGCCTTCAACGCTGCAGGGGATGGGCCGAGGAGCACCCCGACCCGGGGCCAGACTCAGCAAGCAGGTAGGGAGAAGTCTCTTGGGGAGGTCACTGTGTAGGGACAAACTGGTGTCCACACCCAGTGTCAGAGCTATCTCATGCAGCCAGGGAACTGGGTTCAGATACCCAGGCCCCACTTCTGGATGCCCTGTGGAAAGAAAGCCCAGCCTACAAAGAAGGCTCTATGTGTCCAGGAAAAAAAGAAACTCTCACTGGGAACCCTGAGAAAGTCCCCAGATTTCATCTAGTCTGTTCTGCCCACCTTGTCTCAGCCTTTGGGACAACCGCCACTCCCTGCCCCTGTTTGGCTTCCTCCTCCTTTCTTCTGTCTCCTTGCCTTTGCTCATCTCACCGCATGTTCATTGTTTTCTGTGAGCCCACACTTTTGCTTCATGCTGATGATAAAACAATGATTAAAAAAAAGACACTCACGCACACGCACGCACAACTGGAAGTCTGCTTGGTGAGGTGAGGACCACAGGACAGGACTTAAAGAAGCACAGATGAGCTGGCTGAGGGTTGGGGGGAGCTAAGGGGAGCAGGGTATAGTCCACTTTGAACAGGCCTGGCCAAGATGGCTACACCTGAACTGAGCTTTGAGCCAGGGGAGACCAGCTGTAGGAAGTTCTGGAGACAAGCAGGAAGCAGGATTCCCAGTCCCATCAAAAGGACCAGCAGGTACAGAGGCTTGGAGGCTGGAGAGGATTCGAGGGACAGAACCAGATGCTGACAAGAGAAGTGGAGTGAGACCTGAGTCCCCAAGGGTCTGAAGAACAGATTTGTGTTCAGTGTGATGAAGGAGACACAAAAGGGTTTGAGCTGTTAAGAATTAGAACTTGGGCTGGCTCGGTGGTTAAGAGCACTGGCTGCTCTTCTAAAAGACCCTGGTTCAATTCCCAGCACCCACGTGGCTGGTCATAACTGCCTGTAACTCCAGTTTCAGGGAATCTGATACCTTCACACAGACATGCATGTAGGCAAAACACCAATGCACATGAAATGAAACTAAATAAATAAATAAATTTTTAAAAAGAATTAGATCTTTTTATTGTCTGGAAAACTGGCTCTGCCTAATGGGCTGAGAGTCTGGAGGAGTCTACAGAGAGAGGTGGGGACTAGACTCAGGCAGGATGGAGGAAGGAGAGAGGGTAGAGATCCCCTTGTCCTGAGGTGTCCAAAGCCACTTATTGGTCAGTATCACACTGGGTTCCCCTAGAAGTTCCAGAGAATGAGCAGTGTAGGGTCTTGCTTCCTTAACAACAGGAGCAAGAGACACCCCAGAAAACATGCTTTTTGCTCATGATACCCTGGTAGATCGTAGGGGACATGTCAGATGCTGGAATCGAGGCAGAGAATTCAGGAACTTTTCTTTTTTGTTTTTGTTTTGTTTTAGTTTTTTGTTTTTTCCCCCCATGTGTCAACACCCCAAAGCCATGAATTTCACATCTGCAGATTCAACCAACCAAGAAAGGAAAATATTCCCAAAATTGCTTCTGCCTGGGCAAGGCGGCACAGACCTGTAATCTAAGCACTTAAGAGGTGAAGCCAGGAAGGGCAAGAGCTCAAAGTCAGGGCTGGAGAGATAGCTCAGCGGTTCTGAGCACTGCTGCCCTTCCAGAGGACTGAGTCTCATTCCCAGAACCCACATTAAGAGTCTCACAGCCACCTATAGCCTCCATTCTAGGGGACCCGACCCCTTTTTTTGCTGGCCACCATGGGCATGTATGTGCATGTGCCATACACAGACACGCATGCACATAAATGAAAATAAAAGTAAGCCTTTAAAATTGATCAGAGTCACCTTTAGCTACACAGCAAGTCCAAGACTGCTCTGAGCTTACCCCAGAATGTCTCAAAACACAAACAAGCAAATGAAAATGTATCTATACTGAACCATTCAGACAGCACCAAATAACAAATGTGTCTATACTGAGCATGTACAGACAGCACCGAATATCAACTATTTAGTAAATACATACAATGTTGTTTGCATTGTATCAGGAATCGAAAGTAACCTAGAAATGAGTTAAAGTATATGGGAAGGGCTAGATGATATCTCAGTGGTACCCCACTTGCCTTGCCTGACAGAGATGCCCTGGGTTTAATTGCCAACACCACTGATAAGAGGGAGGGGTAAATAGAAAGATACCTGTAGCTTATATGCCAAAATGACATTTTATATGAAATAAGCATCCCCAGGCTTTTGCTGGAACAAATTGCCCATGGCTACAGAAGGCAACAGTATACAGCCTTCTGCCCTGGCCTCCAAAAAGCTGCCTTTCCAACCTGACACCCTCCTTTCTGTGGCCCCCCCACTAGTCTTAAGGAGCTGTAGAAAGCAAACTACTAGAGACGGTTCATAACCAGGATCCTCTCCGGGACAAGATCCCACTCCAAGGGAGCATTTCCCTCCACTGGCTCCCCCTACCGGGGTCAGCCAGAGGCTGAGCTTGGGTGTGCTAGCTATCCATCTGCCTGCCTGCATCTTGACAACACTTCATCCGTGTCACTGGTCACATATGAGCCCCACCCCCAGCCCCAGCCCCGGAGCCTAGAAGCTTCCGGCTTTGTAGCATAGGACAGAATGTCCAGTCCCACGTCCTTCTAACCCCCTAGTGTGTTGGAGGGAGGGGCAGGAAAGGGCCCTGAGTTTACCTCCTTCCTTCAAAGACAGCCGGGGAAGATGGAGCCGGAAGCTGTCAAGCTTAGTTCTGGCCTGGTGGGTGGCAGCACTGGACAATAATAGCCTGGCCAACCACCCAACCAGATTGGGATGCTGGGGGTTGGGGGCTGGGGGTGCTTCCTGTCTTGCCTCTTTGCCCTCCCATTTCTCACCCCTCCCCCCCCACACACACCAGAATCTACCATCCTTGTGTTTTCAGAGTCACCCCCAGGAGTCTCAGAACAAGAAAACATCCCTTCTGGAGGATCTGGCTGTCCTGTTCTGACTCCTCCTGGCAGCTTGAGGTCTCTATGCAAGCCCTGCAACCCAGGGATGAAAGGAAGGCCAAGTCTCCGGAGTTCTGACGTCTCCTTTAGCGCCCACTCTGTATATGAGGCCAAGGCACCCCCACCCACTCTAGCAGGGTGCTGAAAAACACACCGCATGGTGGCAAGAAATGGTCTTGCCCCCACAGTGCCCTTCAGGGGTCATCCATTGTAATGCAGTGGCTGGTCCCATGCTACTAGCCAGGGCTCAGAGCCACCTAGGAGGGAGTCCAGATTCTCCATCTTTAAGGAGGTCTTTCTTCCAGTGCCAGAGCCTCTGCTTTTAGACAGCTCAGAGCTAGTGACAGCAAGGAAAGAAGAGAGATTTCAAGGGCCTTAGCTGACCCTTTCTGCCTTCTTGTGCCTAGCTTCACTCTCTCTTCTTCCCCGGGCATGGACCCAAGAGCTCCTGCTAGTTGCTTGGAGCCGGACCTGAGGCTTTGCACTTCCACAGAAAGAGCAAAACAAAAAACCCTTTGCTGTCTCTCCACAGCCCCCAGTGCCCCAGGCTCGGTCAAGTTCAGCGAGCTGACCACTACCTCAGTGAATGTGTCCTGGGATGCCCCACAGTTCCCCAACGGTCCTCTAGAGGGCTACCGGCTGGTGTATGAACCCTGCACCCCAGTGGATGGTAAGTGGGGATCTCCCACGTGGCCTGAACTCTCCCCTTTCAAGGGCTGATTTGCACCCAGAGACCACAGCATGAACGCTACTCAGCAGTTAGATGTGGTGAGGATCTTCCTGTCTTATAAATGGGGAGAGTGACCCAGGGAAAGGGTGTTTCTGAGAGAAAAGCATTTGAGGACAAAGTTGAAGCAGCATCATAGGGTGGCCATCTCCTGTGCAGGCAGGGGACCTGTAACACAGGCATCCTGTTCCATAAACTGAATCAGGACATGAGAGGGGGAATCCAAGCAAAACATAGTTGTCCCAACAATGGACAGGACCCAGAAGAAAAGTCCTCTGGTGTTCTCATGTTATCCTGGCCCCCTTCCAAACTTCAGAGTTCTCAGCACACCCCCTTTGGAGGATCAGGAGCCCTTTTAGAAATCTAATCAAAGCCTGGGAGCTTCTCCCCCTGAGAGCGTCTCCCCCAGGGAGATGTGTGAGAGAGAGCAGCTACCACACTCCTGCTCTGCAAATGACTGTCCTAGCCCAGGTCAAATGCAGGGTTCTCAGAAGGGCTTGGAATGGCAGCCCTACCTGTTGGTATCAGGTACCTGCCCACTTTCTCACACAGTATAGCCTAATGCCAGCTGAAAGGAATGAGCCAGGGGTGAGCATTAGTCTCCAGAAATCGCCACTGTTTCACCCCCACAGCTATCTTAAGAGAACTTACAGTCGAGAAAGGGGCTGGGCTTCTCAATGGCAGGTTCTACTTACAACAAGGTATAGTGATAAGACTTCCTTAGAAGTGACACCCTGGTGGCAGGAAGTGACCACTTCTGTGTCACACACACACACACATACACACACACACACACACACACACACGAACACACACTCCTCCTAGCACTGGAGCTTGGTAAGAACGAGGGGCATAGCCTGGGAACATTAGGCAGCTCCAGCTCTGGGTCAGTGGTGGGAACAATGGTCCTCAGTCTTTGTTGCCACCACCTGGGTGCCAGCAGCTGATCCTGCAGAGCTGGGCTGCGTCAGAACCAAAGAGGAGGCAGGTCCTAGAAAGAGATACAGGCAGGAGCAGGGCTAGGTCAGAGGTCAAGAAGACAAGATGCAAGGGACCTAGACAGGCTCTTGTCTGAGTGGTTTCTACCTGGCCTATCCATAGACCTCCCACTTTGAGAAATGGAGTCCTGGGCCTCTCGTGATCTTACTCCATCAGGGTCTAAACTCCGTGTCCTTCTAGGTTCCTGAGGAAGGGTCTCCATGTAGAATACGCCACAGCTCTGCAGCAGGCCAACAGCTCCCCGTTTTCTTATAGAGAAATCCAAGGTCTAGGCCAGGAAGGGGTTTGCTCAGCAGTATCAGAGAGGACTCATTCAGTAAGTGAAATGGGTTAGAGGTGAAGCGCCTGGCATGCACAGCGTCCTGGGCATAAGCTAGCCATAGTGGCTCACTCCCATAATTCTAGCGCTGAATAGGTAGAGGCAGGGAGATGGGAGTTCGGAGGGTTTCTTAGCTATACAGGAAGTCTGAGACCAGTTCACATCACCAGAGACCCTGACTCAAAAATAAATATGGCCTAGAGATATTGCTTAGCAGTTTGAGGTCCTGGCTGCCATTATAGAGGGTCAGTTCCCAAGCACCCATATGGCAGTTCACAACTGTGTATAGCTCCAGTTTTAGGGAATTCAATACCCTGTTTGGCTTCCTTGGGCACCAGGCATGCAAGTGGTATCTAGACATACATGTAAGCAAAATATCCACTGCTCCGCTCTTCTCCTGGGCTTGATGCTGGATTATTAGCATCTAAGCAAAATAAATTGGCAGGCAGTGGTGGTGCATGCCTTTAGTCCTAGCACCTCAGCAGCCAGAGGTGGGTAGATCTCTTGAGTTTGAGGCCAGTCTTGTCTACAGAACAAGTTCCAGAACAGCTAGGGCCATGGAGAAGCTCTATCTCAAAAAAAAAAAAGAACAAACAGTAAAATAAATACATAAATAAATAAATTTAAGTAAATGAAGTGGTTACTATGTGTTTGGTGCTTTTCCTTTTATGTGAAACTCCATTTCCTTATTGGGGATGCTCCTGACCCTCTGGCTTGTTGGAAGAATAAACTGAAACCAGAGTTTATATATATATTCATATTCCAAGGGAATTCATTCATACATACATACATATTATATATTATTATATATATATTGTATATGTATACACACACACACACACACTCTCTCTCTAGGGAAAGCTTAAGGTCTGAAGCAGGTTCTGTGGTGACCAGTAGACCCTTTTATAAGACCCTTATATAAGACTCTGGGGTTGGGGAAGTGCAGAGCGCACAGAACCACCTTGTAGAACCCCCCTCCTCGCCCCCCCCCCGTCCCGCCCCTGGCTGCCATGAGGTGCACCCGAGGTGCTGAAGCTTCATCCCTAAAAGCCACATGATGGGGTCCCTGGAGCTGGGCTCTCATTGGCCAAGAAGAGCACAGAGGTGGAACTGGGGAGGGGGTGGGGGTTAGAGTAGTCACCAGGTGCCATCCAGTTCCAAGGCTGGAGGTGTCTTCACAGAACGACTTAACACCGGGTACCTGAATATCACGTTCTGTTCTGTGAGATGTTGGCATGGGGTGGACCGATGGGTGGTATAGCAGTGAGACAGGATGGAGTCTTTGTGGCTGTTTCACGGTGGGCAGACAGGACATAGCTTTCCTCTGGGTACTTTAACTATGGAGCCTTTTGTCCTGAGTTCTTTTCAGAGACATATTCCTGACACAGTGTTGGCAGCCTGGAGGCTTGAGTGACAGCTCTGCTGATTTCAAGAGATGGAGGCCACAACCATCACCTCCTCCCAGTAGCTGCCAGTGGCCTTGGTGGCCCTGTTCCCACCAGCTACTGCAGCCCCTACTCACAGTCCTTCCCCCATAGGGGTCAGCAAGATTGTGACAGTGGACGTGAAAGGGAACAGCCCACTGTGGCTAAAAGTGAAGGATCTGGCCGAGGGCATGACCTATCGTTTCCGAATCAAAGCCAAGACCTTCACCTATGGGCCTGAGATCGAAGCCAACATCACTACGGGCCCTGGAGAAGGTAAGAGAGATGTTACAGTGTCCTAGGCACCATATCCTCAGGCCTCCAAGTAAAAGAGACCCAGGAGGTCTAGAGCTAGCTCTGAAGACAGTGGGAAGCAGAGAACTTACTTACTCCTCAATCTCCTGCCCCAAGGCTCCTCCCTCCCTCCTCCTCCCTCTTCTTGACTCCTCCTCCCTCACTATCCCTCCCGGACTCCACTCTTGCCCTAGTCCTGGGCTTGGTTATTAGCATCTAAGTCCTTGGGCTATTCTCACCCAAGCCTGGACTGACCCAGACCCTCTCACCAGGCAGTCCCATACCCACATCCCAGGCTGTCACAGGGTCTGCCTCAGAGTAGAGACCAGGTTGGCCTGATACTTGTGATCCTTGGGCCTCAGTCGCTCAAGTGCTGGCTTTACAAGGGTGAGCCACTACAACCACAGAGGAGGTTTCCATTGCTCCTTCTTTCCTTCCTCTCTAGCCCTCAGCCTTTGTCACCTCAGCCCCTGTCACCTCTGCCCAGGAAGGAGGCAGCCTGACAGGTGTTCAAACCTCCATCCTGGCCAGAACCACCTCCTTGTATCTCCCCCTGCCCCATCCAGCAGTGGCTCTCAGAGCAGGGTGCAGAAGAATCACCCCCAGCTCTTGTCCAGTTGTACGCTCCCTGGGTGGACACAGAGCTTCTGGCTTCCATGAGATGAAGTCATCTCCTCTAATGATGACACTGGTGCCTCCAGTAACTCTCTGATGCACGGGCAACCTTCTGGCAGCCAGGCCTGCCTTCCCCAACACCCAACACCTCTTTTCCCATTTTCACGACAGGGTTTCCCTGTGTAGCCCTGGCTGCCCTAGAACTCACTCTGTAGACCAGGCTAGCCTTGAACTCAGAGATCCTCCTGCCTCCACCTCTCTGCCTCCCAGAGACCAGTGTCACCAGCTTTCCTGGCTGCTTTTACAGATAGAAGGCCACTTTGTATTTGCATGCCCATGTTCTACCCTTGGGGTCCTACATAATCCTGTCACTGCCCCAGGTCTGTGTCACTTCCCTCCCTCTCTCCACCCAGGACCCTGAGGCAATCAGGGTTTAGTCACCACAGGCCCTGTCTTGGGTTCAGGTTTTCCCATGCTGAACATAAAAACCACCTCCTTAGCAACCCTGCTGCCTGCACCCTCTCTTGAGGAAGAATCCAGCCAGGCCCATCCCAACTTCCTCCCGGAAGGTCATCTCCTTCCCCTCCGGGTCCCAGGGCCAGTAGCAGACAATGAACTTTCTCCAGTGTATGGGCCAGAAGAAAAGGGCTGGAGAGCCCAGGCCCTTTTGCCTCCTACCTGCTTGTGGGCTTGTCAACCCTGTGTCTCATTCGGTAAGAACGTAATGTGCAGGACCCAGGGAGGCTGCTGCCCCAGCTGCCCCAGCTCTGCTTCTCCTCTGAGACTTCCTGGGATTTAAAGCTAGAAGAGAGCTGGCAAATAGCAGGCCACCTGAGCACAGCCTGTTCTGACTTAGGGTTTAAAGAATTCCAACTTGGAGTCTGTAGCATGGGATAGGGGAGATGTCGGACAAGAAGTAGAAGAGGGATACCAAGAAAGAAAACCAACCTTATCCAGGAGGGATCTACAAGAGACAACACCAGCCCAGCTGTCCTTGGCTCACCAGCAAAGCCAGTGGCAGCGCTTGTCCCTGCCCTGAGCGATGCCCTATACTGAGTGAAAAGCAGGAACTCCAAAGGCCTCCCCAGCCTGCACCCCACTCTCAGGTTGTATCTCCCCTTCATGGGCTGCAGGCAGGATGCTCCTTAGTGAAGGGAAAGAGAGAAACTGAGGCTCTCCAAAACTGATGTCAGGAGTACATCTAGAGGCCTGGCAATGAGGTATCCAGCTGTGTGAAAAGTCCCCGGCACCCAGTCTGAGTTGAACCAAAGCTTCCTGGGTCCCAGAGGGCTTTGGTGAGGTGTTGTGTTCTCTTCCTATCAGGCAGCCAGAGGCCATCAATCAGCCTGCACTCGTAAGCACACACTGCTGCCTCAAGCCCTGGTACTATGAGCAGATAGGAAGCATCTACTGTGTGCTAGGCTCCAGGGATGGTTAACATCATGTCTTCTGGGAGACAAGCTTGCTGGGGACCACACATGGCAGGAATCTCCAGGAAGGGACAAGGCTTGTACTGATCCACTCCCAATGAAGTGCTTGGGATGCTACACAGACAGACACCTGGCCCAGTCCTCTGTCAACACAAGCTGCCTCATGTCTGCTATTCTACCCTCCCTCTCCGATATCTCAGTCTGCAAGACACAGCTTCTGCCAAGTTCTCCTCCTCAGGCTTCCTAGGGACCGAGCCTGCTCTCTCCACACCTAGCCTAACAGTACATGCACGTGGGGGTAGCAGATTTCAAGTAAGAGACAGGACAGGCATTATTTCATGCCAGGCAAGGAGATGTTAAAGGGACCTTTACCCCCTCAAACAGACCTCCATTCCTGGGCACACTGCACCATCAGCCTGAACACCTCTGCTACCCACTGTGATATCTCCTTTCAGGATTTCCTTCCACAAGACCCTTGCAGATGAGCAAACTGAGGCACCCCTGAAGGATTCCCTGAGTGGATCACATGATAAGTTTTGACTGGTCTTACATGCCTTCATCTTCTGTCTCTGCTCTAGAGCTCATCCTAGATCGTTGCCTCCCCTGTGCCTCGCCCTGGCATTTAGAATGTGGGGCGTGAGAATAACAGGAAGAGACAGTGGTCACATCCTGGCAGGCCTGACTCAATATATACTCTTCGGACCCAGTATTTGCAGGAGGTCCTGGAGGCTCTATGTCTAGAGTTGATCTGGTTGCCCGGCTCCACCCACCAGGCTGTTGTAAAGGAAGGACATCAGTGGCTCCACAGGTGCCCTTATACACTATGGGATGTTTGCAGGTGCCCCAGGACCACCAGGAGTACCGATCATTGTTCGGTACAGCTCAGCCATTGCCATCCACTGGTCCAGCGGAGATCCTGGCAAAGGACCCATCACACGCTACGTAATCGAGGCCAGGCCTTCAGGTACGCCCTGCCCAGGCTGGGCTGTCTTCCCTCCATGACCCACACCCTGCCCTTCTCTCATCCTTTCCCTTGGGCTTGTTTCTATCCTCCATCCATGAAGATATGTATGCTTTTGTAAGCAAAGCTGGAGGTAGGAAGTGGAGGATAGGGTCTTCTCCTTAGAGCCTGACTCTTGCTTAAGAATGCCCGGGAGGCCCCCAAAGAACAGTTGTTAGCATCTCGTATGAACCAACTAAGGCTAAAGATTGTTCAAGAAGCCAGAGAAAGGGCTGGGAAATGGTCTAATCAGTCAAGTGTGCAGGCATGAGGACCCAATTTCAGGTCCCCAACACCCCCATAAAAAAGTCATACATGGCAGTGCACACCTATTACACCGGCACTGGGCAGGGTCCTAGAGTTTGCTGGCTAGAATTGGCAAGCTCTAGTTTCAATGAGCCTCTGTCTCAAGAAATACGGTAGAGAACAATTAACAAAGACATTCAACATCCCCCTCTGACCTCCACACACAAGTGAATGCACGCATGCACACACATACACATGCTCACTTACGCATGCACGCCTATGAAGAGCATGAGGTTAGAAAAGCAAGGTTTGGCTCACACTGGCTAAATGCCCATGTCCTGCTTGTGACTCACACTTGTCACCCTACCGACCTCTCCTGTCAAGCCTGAAATCGAATCACAAGAACTTCCAAAGCCATCAGGCCCTGAGCAGCTGATAAGTCGCTCCTGAGGGGGCTGCTCTCCTCTCTTGTTTCACTATCGGCTCTGCACCTGCTTCCCAGCTCCAGCTCCATTACTGGGCAAGCTCCAGCTCCCTCTGTTGCTAGGTTTCCAAGCTAATCAGAGGAGCCCAAGTCAGCCAAGAGTTGCAGGCTCGATCTTTGTATTCTGAGGATCTGTGCCTAGGCTATAGTAGTTGAGAAAGATAAGACAAGTCTCTGCTGTCCAAATGAGAATTATAGTCAGAGGTAGGGGAACCTAGCAGTAGTTGACGAGAGTACACATGCATGTGGAGGCCTAAAGTCAGCCTCCGGTGTAATTCCTCAGGTGCCATCCACCTTGTTTTATGAGACAGGGTCTCTCACTGGCCTGGAGCTCACCAAATTAAGCTAGGCTGGCTGGCCATCGAGCCCCAGAGATCATCCTGTCTCCCCAGCACTGAGCTCCCAATTGTGTGCCACGGTGCCCATGTCTGGCTTTTAAAAATAAAGATAAAAACCTGGGCTCTAGGGGATCCCCTCCGATCCCCTAGCAAAATCTAGGGGATCTCAGCAAATCCCCTATCCCCTATTCCTGCTGAATCTCCAATCTCAGCAAAACAAGCAGTTTTGCTGGCCGAGCCCTTTTCCCCATAATGCTTCTTATGGAGAACTGAACCGCCCCACCATAGGTTGTACCTTCCTCGGGGTGACTGGGTCACCCCAATAACGAAGAGTTAATTATTCTAGGAGGTCCTAGAAGCGGCCACCAGCCACCACTGCCCTAGTCTCTGGATAACCATCACAGACAGGATAGCTAAGTGTCTAGCAAACTCAGATGCACCATGTCGCCCGCGCTGCAGGTGGTGCTGGCTCTCCCCCTATTCCAGATGGTCCCCCGCCCTGGACCTCCAGGGCCGGCTGTTGAGTTGGCCCAGAGGCCTCTGCATGCTTCTCCTCACCAAGGCCTGGGCCTGCTTCTTCCACCAAAGTCGGCCGGCCTGGTGCCAGGCTGTGGAATGTTGGCCCCAGACCTCAGCCTGTTGCTTTTCCCAGTGTTTCCCGGGAGGCCCAGCATGAGCCACTGCCCTTCCAAGTTTGGGGGCCGTGACTTGGTGCACACAGGTGGAACAGAGGAAGGACTGAGCCAGCATTCCGTGACAGACTGAGAAGGGCCGAAGCCAGCAGATTTAGGGAGGACCAGGCAGTGGGAAAGAGGGGGAAGTGAGCCCTGAGGTTGCTACAACCCTTCAAACTGTTGGAAAGTGGGCTGCTTCTCAGAGATGGATGTCTCCCCTCCTCCGGGCTGCTTTTCCCCTCTTATACTCCCTCCATGTTTACAAGCTCCTCGTGACAAAATAGCCCTGGTGGTACAAAGTACCCCTGCATTGCTGTGCTTCGTGCTACTCAGACTAAACAGGCATACCAATATCTTTGAGCCATTTAGCTCTCAGGCAGAGCGAGGAAGGGATTCACTCTGGGACTGACAGGACCTGTGAACTGGCTCCCACATCTGCTGACTTTGAGGATTGAGGCCACTGAGGGACATTCTAGCAGCTTCTGGCTTGGTCTCACTGCCCAGACCCCATCCTTTGTTTGTGTGGGGTACAGTGAAGGGGGAGTGGATATAAACAGCAGGCAGGAGACCTCAGCCTCTAGAAGGCAGAAGCAGGATTCTCCATGAGCTATGAGCAAACATCAGTTGCACCTACTGCTTTCCTGGATACCCTGAGGAAACTCAATGCCAAGAGTCGGGTAACTCAGCAGAAAATGCCAGCACTGTTAGGCATGTCACTGTGACCTTGGTAAGATGAGTTAAGCTCTCTGAGCCTTGTCTTATCTGTCAAATGGGAGAAGTTCTTACCTGCTGACATTGTTACAGCCCCCCTACGTCAGGTTGTATGACACAGGACTATCAGCTGCTGTGGGGGAGGTCTCGTTGTTGCAGTGCTCACATGAGGATCTGAGCCCCACTCCATCCCAAGGAAGGAAACGTTGAGCTATGCATTGAACTGCACAGTAATACTATGAGAAACACAGGAGAAGGTCCCAGCTCCTTGATTTAAGCACGCTGTGAAGGTGTCTGAGCTGAGTGCTAATGTATACAGGTACAAAGCAAGCCACGTGTGATCCTTAAGTCCTTCACAGCCTCCAAAGTAGGGAGAGAGCTGGAAGATTAAACAAAAAGACAGCCGGGCAGTGGTGGCGCACGCCTTTAATCCCGGCACTTGGGAGGCAGAGGCAGGAGGGTTTCTGAGTTCCAGGCCAGCCTGGTCTACAGAGTGAGTTCCAGGACAGCCAGGGCTACACAGAGAAACCCTGTCTCGAAAACCAAACCAAACCAAACCAAAACCAAAACAAGACTGTTCATAAAATAATGGAGGTAATAATCAAGTAGATACTCAAAAATACTGATGATGAGGCAGGAAAGATGGCTCACTGGGTAAATTGCTTGCTACCCAAGCATGAGGACCTGAGTTTGCATCTCCAGCATCCATATAAGAGCTGAGGGAAAAAATCTGTGACCCCAGTACCGGGAGATAGAGGCAGGCATGGATCCCTATGGTCGATGGCCAGTCAGTCTAGCCAATTGCTGAGTTCAAGATTTGATGACGGACCCTGTCTCAAAAAATGAGAGCAATGGAGGAAGAGACCCAGACATGGCCATATGTTCAGGCACATGCTTGTGTGCTCACATGCATACAAAGACATGGACACACACATGCACACTACCAGCTATGGCTCAGGACCCAGGGCCTTCTGGGAGGGTCTCTGAACAGACGGACCTCATGCAGGCTTCTGTAAACTGGCAGGGTCTATGATGGAAAGGGGCAGGATGCAGCACACTTGGTCCAAAATGTTTTTTCAAATGACACTAGGGCAATGGCGGCTACCTATGTCCTGGTTTCCCCTGCTGGATCTGCGGGAAAGTGTGGTAAGAGCAACAGATTCCTTCAATCTGGGAAAGAATGTTCTGGAACTGGGAAGCCAGCCCTGGTACACATGAGCAGCTCAGAAGTTCACAGAAGAATGAGCTCCATGAAGATGAAGACAGGGCTGCTGCAGCAGGGAGACCTGGGAGATTGAGACCCCATTTCCTAGACTCAGCCTATAATCCCAGCTGAAGGCTGAGGCAGGTGGACAGGGCTAGCCTTGGCTACAAAGACCCTGTCTCAAAATTCAAAAAAGTATTGCTCTCATGTTTATCTGTTAACACTACCTAGTATATTTGAAATAGGAATGTGTATTGTGTCTGTCATCGCTATGACAAACTGCCAAACAAAACCAAATTAAGGGAGGGAGGGTTTGCTTAGCCCTGGGTCTTAAGGGTACTATCTCTCCTGGCCAAGGATTGCAAGGCAGCCAGCGAGTGAGATGACTGCTCACAGGCGTCCACAGTCAGGGAGCAGGAAGGGACGGTGCTGGTGCTTAGCTCACTCTCTCTTCTGTCCCTTTTCTTAGTCTGGGAGGATGCTGCCCATGTTGGAGATGGGTCTTCCATGCTCAGTTAAACCTCTAAGGAAACACTCTCAGACATGTCTCCCAGTGATTCCACACCCATTCAGCCTGACAAAGAAGACTAAATATTACAAAGGAGTCAAAAAAAAAAAAAAAGGTCTGGCTAAGAGCTCCTGAACACAGAGTCTATCTCTCTGGATTCTGGGTAAAATCTGAGTGTCCCTTATCTGAAACATGTGGGGGCCACAGTTTTTCAAGTTAGGGATATTCTCTAGATTAAGAATAATTCCATATATATGCAATATATCTTATAGAATATAATTCTATAATATATGTGTATTATATAGAGAATATAATATAGAATAAGAATATAATTGTATATATATGTAATATGTGTGCAAATATATATATTTTGGATAGACATATATAAACATAGTTTCTTATATGTGATATGCCTTATACACATAGCCTAGAAATTAATTTTTACACACAATTTTTTTTTTTTTTTTTTTTTGGTTTTTCGAGACAGGGTTTTTCTGTGTTGCCCTGGCTGTCCTGGAACTCACTCTGTAGACCAGGCTGGCCTCGAACTCAGAAATCCACCTGCCTCTGCGTCCTGAGTGCTGGGATTAAAGGCGTGTGCCACCACTGCCCGGCTATACACACAATTTTAATATTTTGTACATGAAGTAAAGTTTTACTCTGTGCAGTCTTTCCACTTGAGATGTTATAGGCCTCAAAATGTTTCTTTTTGGAGCATTTTGGATTTTTTTTTTTTTTATTTCTTTTAGGTCTGACTATATATCCCAGGCTGGCCTCAGACTTGATATCCTCCATCTTTGACCTCCAGAGTGCTAAGATCACAGGCATGCCAATGTTAAAAGAGTTTAGTTTCCCTGATTAGGGTGTTCAGGCTGGATTGGCTTGATTATTAAAGAATTTACTGCAGGGCACGTTTTCTAAATGTTTTATAGATGTTTTAATTTTAAAGAAAAGATTTAGAGGCACACCCTCTCAGAAAGTATCTCTATTTAAGACCTCCACAAGACAGTCCTAAGAGCCAGGCTCAGTTGTGTGTTGAGCCACTGATTAGATGGGACCCACACTCAGCAGGTTGCAGGTGGAACGAGATCAGGTGGGATCTGAGGCCCCTCCATCTCACAGTGCCTCCTCTCTATGCTCCTGTAGATGAGGGACTCTGGGACATTCTCATCAAGGATATCCCCAAGGAGGTGACTTCCTACACCTTCAGCATGGACATCTTGAAGCCAGGCGTAAGCTACGACTTCCGGGTCATCGCAGTCAATGACTACGGCTTTGGCACTCCCAGCAGCCCCTCCCAGTCTGTGCCAGGTACCAGCCTGTAGGGTGACAGGTCAGAGAGTCCATGGAAGAGCTGGTGACATGCTGGGGGGTAGGGTGGGGGAGAGAAGGCAGACATTGGGCAGCAGAAATATCAAGGTAGTCATAAAAATGCACTGACTTTTTGCATTGACTGGTAGGTCAATTGACTGGTAGAAATTGACTGGTAGGTCAATTTCTCTAACCTTGAGCTCTGGGTCCCAGGCCACAGCAGTTCACAGCCTCAGGGGAAGTCAGCCAGGCCATAAACTATGGTTCCATGGAAGCCACCTCACTCCACTCCCAACAGACAGCACCCAGGTGGGCCATGGGCTAACACTGCTGGCCTCTAAGACCTCACTGGGCAGCACCCAGGCGGACCATGTTCACTGCCCCACCCTCTCCCTTTCTTTCCTCCCTCCCATCCAGCTAAGGGTTCACACACGGGGCACTAGGCCCACACCTATGGCCCTGCTTGGTTACTGACTTCTTTAACTATAAAGGCAGAAATTCAGCTCAAAGCTGTATTTCTCTCTGCTTGGGCATTAGCAACCCAGCTCCTTTTCCACCCAGATACTGCTCCTGTGCCCAGATGGATAGCACCAAGTTATGAAATACAAAGAGTCTGAGATGAAAATAAACTTCCTTAGCTTTCTGCCATTAGTAAAAAACTAAAAAAACAAAAACAACAACAACTACAACAAAACCCATTCACTATAACTGAGGAAAGCTCTCTCAGGCATCTTTCCACACACAAATTAGAATCTGTCTATCAAAGTCTTTTTTTCCCCAAAGGCAAGAGAGCAAAAACAAAAACAAACAAACAAACAAACAAAGCAGCTAACATGCTGCTACTCTCCCTTCTTGATCCCCTGCCAGACATCATTCATCAATCCCAGCACTCCATCTTACTAAATCCAGGGACTTCTCAATCAACTAAGCCATAAAACTCTTCTTAACATGGTCCTCCAGGCAAACCTTTGCCAGCCACAGATCAAAGCAGGAACTTTTAGAGTGCACAGACCCCCACCCACGGATAATGCCCATGAGCAGGGGGTGGGACCCCAGATGGACCAGGAAGGCTTGTGGGCAGGCGAGTACGGAGCATCCAGAACCTGACACTGTACCGCTGTTGCAGCCCAGAAAGCCAGCCCTTTTTATGAGGAATGGTGGTTCTTGGTGGTCATTGCCCTCGTGGGCCTTATCTTCATCCTGCTTCTGGTCTTCGTACTCATCATCCGAGGTCAGAGCAAGAAGCACTCCAAGAAGACAGATGCAGGTGAGCGACCCCGCATCCCCTTACCACCCACCCCCAGCCCCACCATGGCAGGCTTGACTCCTGACAGTCTTTTTTATGTTAGGGGCTGGGAAGGTCCATTTCCAAGCAGTGCACCCTCTCAGGTGGGGCAGCCAGGAATTCTTCCACACAACCCCGGGCTCTAATCTGGGTCTTAATACTAACAAGCAAG
Organism: Rhynchomys soricoides; assembly: GCA_019843965.1. Classification (NCBI taxonomy): domain Eukaryota; kingdom Metazoa; phylum Chordata; class Mammalia; order Rodentia; family Muridae; genus Rhynchomys; species Rhynchomys soricoides. Next base: position 1,837,582 of record JADRCH010000053.1, on the reverse strand, counting down.
AAAAGGAAGCATCCCAGCTAAGTGGGAGAATGGAGCCAAGAAGGAATGGCTGTGTGGTCTGATGGGTACCAATCCCCCCATGACCCCACCACCACCACTTTGCCCTCAGGAGGGAATACCAAGTCAGGAGCGCTCCACGGGGAGATGCTGAGCTTGGATGAGAGCAGTTTTCCTGCTCTGGAGCTCAACAACCGGCGGCTGTCCGTAAAGAACTCCTTCTGCAGGAAGAACGGCTTGTACACCAGGTATGATACCTGCATATGAGACAGAGGACAGAGACTTGAGGGACACACACACGCATCCAGCAGTGGTGGCTGGGAAGGAGCATGAAACATGCCATGGCCGCTTGGCCTTCCCCTTCCCTGGGAAATAGCATCCAAGCTTCAGGGCTGGCAACGGTCAGCAGAAGGTCATGTGGGACCCCAGCAAGATACTTACGGGCTTGTGTTAGTCCCACCAGACCCAGTCACAGTTTAGAGAATGTTAAAAACTCCACAAGGAGGCGGATACTAAGAGTCTGTGCCGATAGCTGCAGAGTGCAGAAACCCACAGTGTTGTAGAAACCACCCTGCAGGTGTTTGCAGTCAGTAGCACTAGTAACTGGCCTTACAGATGGCCATACACCCTAGAGGTGAGCTGGGCCCAGCTGAGGCACCTCAGTGAGAGGTGCCAGGGACTAGCTCAGTGCTAATGCCTTTCTTAGCAAGGAGAGAGTAAAAACCTTCTTCCCTGGGCTTGGCTTACTTTTGTTTTAGTAATGTCAAGACCCTGCCATCATCTTTCAGCCTCTGGAAGCAGTTAGCGTGGAAAGACCTTGAGGTATCTAGCTCAGCTGCCAGAGAGCTTGCCCCTCTCTCTCTCTCTCTCTTTCTCTCTCTCTTTCTCTTTTTTTTTCTTGAGACAGGGTTTCTCTGTATAGCCCTGGCTGTCCTGGAACTCACTCTGTAGACCAGACAGGCCTCAAACTCAGAAATCCGCCTGTCTCTGCCTCCCGAGTGCTGGGATTAAAGGTGTGCACCACCACTGCCCCGCTGCCTGTCACTCTTGACCTGGGTTTGATCCCTAACACTGTGAAAACTGGATGTGGTGGCGCATACCTGTAATCCTGGCAGGTTCTTGGGAGGCAGAGTCATGAGGATCAGTACTGGAAGGTCAGTCCTGAATTCCATAGAGTTTGAGGCCAGCCTGCATCAAATGGGGGTCCTTTCTCAAAAGCCCAAAGCAATGAAAAAAGTAATGGCCATTTTGGTGGGACCCAACTCCCATTCCTGACTTCTTTCTGACCCTAGTCTCTCCTGAATATTCTTCCCTGAAGCCACCAGGCTGCCCATTCACAAGGGCCAGGGATGCTCCTGGGTTCCACCTGGTCCTCCTCCGATAGGACTGGGCAGTGTTATGCTCCCAAAAGCTCAAGGAAGGTTGAGGCTATGGCCAAAGGGACTCCTGTCTCCAGCCTCAGCGTATTGTATTGACATTCACGGTTCAGTGGAGGCAGCAGGCTGGGAGGGGGGAGGGAGCAGGAGCGGGCAACCTCTTTGAGAGAATTCACAAAGCTTCTCTCTGTCTCCTCTTGCAGGGATAAGCCATGTGTACTTCTCCCAGGGGGGTGGAGGGGAAGGCTGAGGGCGGAGCAAGCAGGCTCTCATCCCTCGCCAATCCAGCCTTCCAAAGAAAGAAGCATTTGAAGCTGTGGTTGAACTCACCAAGGCTGGCATGGCTGCCACAGCCCCGATGAGCAGGCTTCTGGGCTTGCCACAGGGAACAAGGGGGCATTTCACCCATGGCCCCACCTCCCCTCGTCCCCCTGCCCCTCCCACTCAGAGGACACACACATAGAGGCCTGCATGGTCTATGCCCTCATGGGAATGAGAAAAATCTTGTTTTCACCAAGCCAGACTCAAGCTCAAGTGGTCTCAGTAATGTTTGTGCATACATGTATGCGCCTAGGTGCGCTCTCTGGGTCCCCCTCCACCCTCTCTGGTCCAGGCTGACACAGTGTGGTCACAAGGAGGAACCCAGGGAGGGCTGGTGGCCTGCATTCCTCCAGACCTCTCTGAGGCTACTTCTCAGCCTCATTCCCTTCTCTCCCTAGGTCCCCTCCCAGGCCCAGTCCAGGCAGCCTACATTACTCTGATGAAGATGTCACCAAGTACAATGACCTCATCCCAGCTGAGAGCAGCAGTCTAACTGAGAAGCCCTCGGAGATCTCTGACTCTCAGGTGAGGGACACGAGCACCCAAGCCGAGACAGGTGGTGGCTGCTAGCAAATGTGTGTGAAGGGATGGACAGCATCCCTTCACACAGCCGGCCTCCTCCTTCCCTCCCTCCCTCCTCCCCTCTCTCCTTCCTTGACTGTGGAGACCAAAGGAGCTGGAGAAGCTATCCAGACATCATTCATGGGTCAGCCACCACCACCTCCAATCCCTGCTCAGAGTTTGCCCTAGAGTGAATGGGGTCAGGATCATAGGAATCACATGAGAGCCTGGACCCCTGCATTGTCCAGGTCCTCAGTAACTAGGATTCATGGAGGAACTTTGGAGCTGAGGGGCTAGGGGACAAAGCTCAGTGGATGAGCATACTGGAATCCTGGGGTTCAGTCTCAGCAGCTCAGTGGATGAATACTTACCTAGCATGGGGGAATCCTGGGGTTCAGTCTCAGCAGCTCAGTGGATGAGGACTTACTTAGCACACTGGAGTCCTAGGGTTCAGTCTTGGCAGAATACTTACCTAGCATTTGGTAGACCTGGGGTTCAGTCTCCAGCAGTATTTACACCAGCCACACCCATAATCCCAGCACTGGGGAGATGGAGCAGGAAATCCAAGACCATCCTGGAGTTCCCTCAAGTGCAACAGCCTGGGATTCTAGCTCCTTAGTTTCAGGGCCAGATGCTACCCTGTGCCTGCCCATAGTGTTGGGTCTGAACCTTGTTTCTACCCTATCCCCAAAGCCTTGCCTATGGGACTTTCTAGAAAAGTCTTCTGCTCCGTCCAGTAAGCCACCTAAGAGAACCAAACATTCATTACTCCTCTGAGTCATGTTTTACAAATAATTTGTGAAGTTTCTGAAAGAAAGAAAGAAACAAAGAAAGAAAGAAATCAAGTCCGCCTTTAAAAGACTAAAGGCAATCCGTGCTGTAGGCACTGTTATTCCCATCCCACTCTACAGTCCTACCCACTTCACGCCCCCCTCCCAACCCCCACACAGCTCTGTACACACACTCGGATGATAGTCTTATCACTCCAGAGGGCTGCTGTGTGGGACGTGTTTACCTGAAAGATAGCACTTGGCTGTGTGATCTGATGCCTGAGACCTACATGGAGCCCACTCCGTCTCTTCATGACTCTGTGACTGGGAGGATCTTTAGTAGCCCTTCACACACACAAGGCAGGTAGCATGGTACACTGAGCAGGACGAAGTTGAGCCATGCGGTACCTGGCTCCTCACTGGCTCTGGAAAAGGCATGGAGTGGGAATCGGGTCTTTCAGCTGTAACGGTGTTACTGAAAACCAAACCTCTGGCTTTAGGACCACCACAGAGAACCCAGATTCCAGGTTCGCTAGAACCCTAGCATCTGGGAGTGCCTGGGAAGACACTGAGAAGGTGGCATGAGAGGGCCCCTATTCCCAGTGTAATACTTGCATTCTGTATTATCACTAAAATGTTTGCCTAGCTGTTGGTAAATAGCCACATCCCGGAGCTCTTAAGTGTCACCAAAGGCACCCCAGGCAGACAGCTTTACTACTCTGTAATTACCAGGAACACAGGACCCTAATTCTAGATGGCTTTCTTCTGCACCTCTAGGCTTGACAACCATGGGAACTGTGTTTCTACAGCATCCTAGCTAGGGCTCAGGACAGCTCCAGTAGAATCATAGGGAGAAGCTGTCTCCGACCTCTCTCCGTTCTTCCTGTTTCTCCCTCTCCCTATCTCTCTCTGGTCCTGGGAATGGAACACAAAGTCCTCTACTTACGAGATGAAAACTTTACCCCTGAACTGTATCACTGGCCTCTGGCCTATTCCTTGAACCTATTCTCAGAACATGGAGGTGATGGAGACATGGCTCTGACACCCCCACCCCCAGGAGCTCCTTGGGGTCTGCAGGGTCACATGAGGAGGTAGAGTAGCTGACCTTGTCCCTCAGACACCCTTGCTGCACACAACCTTGCCAGAGATCTCTGGATTATCAATCAGGGTCTGGAGTGTAGCATACCCTCCCTGATGGCTGTCCCAGGCACATGACAAATGCAGGTCCCTGAGGACTGGCCACCATTCCCCTCAGCATCAGTGGCTCTGAGAGAAACACTGCCTCTCTGAGGGGTCCCCTCCCCCAGGTCCCCTGTGCATGAGTGTGCATGTGCAGCCTGGTTTATATTCTGGATCGGGCCACCCAAATCTCGTTCTCCAAACTGATACAAGTCTGTCCAGCCTCTATCCTGTGAGATAGTCATAAACAAAATGTCAGTTTGATTTAAAAATAAACATATGTGATAAGATGAAGTGTGAGAAAGGCCCCCAGAGGGCTGTGGGTGAAGGGTTAGAGGCAGAGGCTGTCTCCTCCCAAGGACCCAGGGCCGTGCCTCAAGAGGTGCTAGAGATAGTGCGTGCGCGCGCGCGCGCACACACACACACACACACACACACGCATGTAAGTGAGAGCTTCCACCCCCCCTCCATTCCAGCACAGGAAAGGCACACCCAAAGAAATTTGTCTGTGGCTTGTTTAGTGAAATGTCTACAAATGCAGCCTGGCTGCATCCCAACTCATTTTCAAAATAACAGCACAAGTTTAGTAGGGGAAAAAAAATATGTATATTTAGCACACAAATTCATCTCAATGGAAAAGAAACAGCGCTAAGCTCCTAGCCGATGTCTTCCGATCTTAATATCCAGTCTCTAGCAGGATCGTGGCTGGCCAGCTTCAAGCTCATTTTGAAAGAATCAAATCTATGTGACAACATTTAAAGAAAATGTGTGGGACCAATCACATCTATTTATTAAGGACTAGGAGTCAGGATGGACCCTAAGAATTGTGGGTATGTAACACTCTAAATCCCTGGAAGGTACTGGTGACATTGTGATTAATTCTGGGTTAAAATGATAAGAAACCAAACCAAACCAAACAACAAACAAACAAAAAACAGAGAAACCCTGTCTCAAAAAAACCAAACCAAACCGAACAAACAATAAGAAACAATAATAGTGGTATAGGGGGCAGCAGTCATTCACACCTCAAAAAGTCCAGACCTCTCAATTCCCATTATACCTTTTGTAATACCTTATGCAAGTCAGGCACACTGAAGGAATAAGTGTTGGCTTCCTATCTTTTTGGAGCTCATTCTTTGATTCACTAGTTCCTTCCTTGGGATATGCATTCTACAACCATTGGTCCACACCACTGAATGATGGTACAAGATAATAGGTTTTTTCCCTGCCAACAAAATAAGCCATTTCAAGCTGAATTAAAAGCATAGAAGTGGGTTTATTGGAGGCAGTTCTTGGGCAGGTTCACTGGTCTCAAAGAACGGGGCCAGGGAAATCACCATGCAGACAGAGAAGTCGGGGCAGGCAGAAAGAGAGAAAGAGACCATGCAGGCAGAGTCTGGGGTGGGTGTCGGGTCCTTTTATCTGCAGCAGATGCCTAGCACAACTGGCTGTGGTAGATGGTGACATTATCAGTTGCCAGGTCCCTGAGAGCAGGCCAGTGGCATTGCCTGTATGTTAACAGGATTAGGGGTAGGGTTATGGGTCCCAGGTTTGAATTCTAACACCAGACACATCAGTGGTAGTGGCTGCGGCAGTAAGCAAAAGATGCTTTGTGACATCCTATTAGGGCTGGTCGGAGAGGGCTGCCTGTGCATAAACAATCACGCATCTCCATTCTTAAGTGTCATGGAGCCATCATGACTAACTGTAGAAAGAGAGGGATGTCCAAACTTCATTTGGTTTCCTGCTGTTTGAGGAAGCTGAGGCACCAGAGAGACCTGGGGGAGAGGTCACTACCCAAAGGCATGTGACAGAGGGATAGGGGGTATTCCTAGAAGATTCGGATACTCATTTGGTGTGTGCCGGTCCGAGTCAGGTACACCATCCCCTTCCCTCAAGGCCTCCATTTGCTGAATGTTTCTCATCTTTTTTGTCTGTTTTTCTTGTCCGTCAGGTTGGGCCATCCCTGGAACAGGCTCAGCTAAGGCCTCTGTCTCTCACCCTCCTTACCACAGGAGAGAGAAGTTAGTCAATACCTTATCCACTCCAAGCCTCATGCTTTATGCATCTCATTTAGAGCCCAACAGCCCTGCCATGGTAATGAGTTGATGTCCCATAAGGCACTGGGGGATTTAGGTACTCAGAGATGGCCAACATTAAGCTCTTGGTTGTAGAGCTCCGCAAGAGCAGGTGACTGGGACTCAGTCTGTTCTAGTGACTCCGAAGACAACATCCATCCCAAACCTTGACCACATTTTTTTTTTTAAAGAATTGTTTATTTTATGTATATAAGTACACTGTAGCTGTCTTCAGACACACCAGAAGAGGGCATCGGATCCCATTACAGATGGTTGTGAGCCACCATGTGGGTGCTGGGAATTGAACCTGGGTCCTCTGGAAGAACAATCAGTGCTCTTAACTGCTGAGCCATCTCTCCAGCCCTGAGGCTGACATTTTTCAAACTGTTTTCACACAAGGAGCCCAAAGTTCTGAAAATGGTCCCTCACGGGGGACATCAGTGAAGCCCTCTGAAGATTCTCAGGGGCCCCTTAGCATGTTAGCAACCTCTCCAACTCTAATCCCCAATGTCCTGCAGAAGATAGTGACTCTGCCCCAAAAGTTAGCATATCCAAGGTGCCTGGCCAGAGCACTGTGTCCAGAGTGTGTTCAGGCAGGACAGATCCCCTGGGATCCCAGATGAGGGAGGAGAGATCTCTTACTTAGTCTCTGAAGTCTTCAAAATAAGAACAGGGACATACACACATACATATACTGCACACTCACACAAACACAGGTACAACACACACACACTACACACACACACCACACACACATACACACACACACCACACACACACACACACACACACACACACACACACACACATACCACACCCTGCCTGGTCCCAGGTCTCAAACCTGTCTCTTAAGCCCTGAGCTCCTCATCGGCACCTTTACCAGAGTCTGGCACAGGAGCCGAGCAAACAAGCAAAGGGCTTTTTCTCCTCTTTGAGATTTCAGCTTCTTCTCTAGAATTGGCCCTCCTTCTGTGTCCCTAAACAATTCCTGTCCCCCAGCCCGGCGTCTGCCCTCCCGCTCCTGCAGGACCGAGTAATTGCTGATTGAGTGGCTTTGAGGAGCTGTTAAGAGGCCAGGGATCTGAAGCGGTCGCTTGATGGCCTAGCAGGATGGTCCCTGAAAGCCCCCTTTGTGCTTGCGGGCTCCGGGGACGCTGCATTCAGTTGCTGAGAGGAAGGCTGAAAGCTACAATTGGAGCCCCTGGTTCCCCTCACCCTCTTCTTCTCACCCCACCCCCACCCTGAAAAGAAACAGATGTTCAGGGAGGTGGAGGCAGGAACTGCCCTGTTAGTCTGAGCAAAGACCCCCCCCTTCCTCCTTGACCCTGGGGGAGCTAGAGGAGGGACTAGCCAACAGCTCAGACCCTACCTCCTGAGCACCTCCCAACCCCCCTTCCAGCCTTCCCATCTGTCAGGGCTGCTGTCCCAGAGGGCCAGGCATCCAGTAGGTGCTCACAAGATAGCAGCTGCTAGTCTGAAGTGGTATAGATAAACGGGCTTCCAGATTTGGGCCTGGAAGAGCCAGAGAGGACCCACCCCCTCCTCAAACCAGACCCCACCCGCTGTTGGCTAGCAGGGGAGGCTGTCCCATTCCAGTGACATCACTGAGGCAGTCTCCAATCCCTGGCTCCTTGTGATCTCTCCCAAGGGAGCTCTGAGTCCTCCCACAGCAGCTCTGTCCCTGCCCCAGCCTTTCTCCCCAGTAATACCATTTATTATACTCCTGCCTGCTTCCACTCTTTTTTTGCCTAATAGGTAGCAAGCTACCATTTTGTAGACCGGCCCACCAAGGCTGAAAGCCTGCCAGTGGCAGTTACAAACATGCTTTACTAGCAAGGGCCATGCCACCATGCCACAGCCTCTCACCCCAGAGGCTCATGCATTGTAGAAGTGGCACACCATGATCTGGGACTCCTTCCAAATGTGTAAGCCTAGGGCTAGCCAAAATTCTAGATACCTTGGAGATGCGGGCAAACTCTTCAAGACAGGAAGCCAGTAGAAAGATCTAACCTGGTTCTTTACACCCCCAGACCCTTCCAGACCCCACCTACCCACCACACCCCCCACACACCCATCACTACCTGGACCACCACCATCACTCCCAGCCTCCAGCCTCAGGGTATTAGCCTGGCCTCGGCATATGGACCCCTCCTGTCTGTGTCTTTTGTTCTGGGTAGGCAGCTGGGCACACACACAAAATGGCTCACATTGTACTGCCTTGAACCCCAAGCAAATTAACTGGAGGGGCTGTCAATTGTGGGCTCTACCCTCCCGGGGAAGATGGCTGCAAGGGGTAACAGCAGGAAGATGGAAAGGAAGGGTGAGATGGAAAGGAGGGGAACTGAATTAGCAAATGGCTGGGGAGTATTTGTCTCCTTGGGAGGCAGGGAGGGACTCTCCTCTCCCAGGAGCTCCAGAGGAGAGTAAGCACAAGCCAGGCAGATCGGAGCCGAAGCCCCACCAGACCTGCATCCCAGCAAACCCTCTGTCTCTGCATTCAGCATCAGCATGCAAAGTACTCATGCCCGTGTGGCATCAGTACTAACATAGCATCAGCACTCAGTCAGTACCTAGTACCAGTACCTGCACACCAGTAGTACTCACTGGGCATCAGCGCTCTCTTTCACATAGCATGAGTACTCACACAGAATCAGTACTGACATGGTACTGGTACCCATGCAGCGTTAGTACTTACACAGCCCCCTTAGTAGTCACAGAATCAGTGCTCAACCACAAAGTGTGAGCACTCACTCACTGACAGTACCCATGAAGCATCAGTACTCACTTAGCACCAGTACCCATGATGCAGCAGTATACTCCCATGTAAGTATTCACTTAGCACCAGTACCCATGATGCAGCAATAATACTCCCACATCAGTACTCACATAGCACCACTACCCATGATGCAGCAGTAGTACTCCCACATCAGCATTTACTTAGCACCAGTACCCATGATGCAGCAGTAGTTCTCCCACATCAGTATTCACTTAGCACCAGTACCCATGATGCAGCAATAATACTCACACAACACCAGTTTCCATCAGTATTTGCATAATCTTATATAGAGACAGTACCCATGCAACATCAGTACGCCCAAGCTCAGTATTACCAAAGCATGAGTGCCCTGGCCACATGCATACCGAGACAGCCTTCGCATCCACATAGTGAATTCACAGCCACAGCACAGAGGTGTGAAAACCAATTACAGAAATGCCAAGTCAGCAGCTCCTGCCTTTCCCAAAAGTGCCTGCATGAGAAGTCAACAGAGCTTTGTCTCTCGGGTGTGTGTGTGTGTGTGTGTGTGTGTGTGTGTGTCTAGAAGCCACAAACGGCTGTGTTCCCTAGAACATTTTTATGCATCCCATCTCCCATGGCTCGGGCCTGGGAACAAAGTCACCTCCAATTGCTCCAGATGTCAAACAGGACACAGTGGATCACCCCAAACTCACCGGTGTTGGCCTAGCTGGGTTTTGTTGCCAGCACTCTCCTTAGGTTCATATACACGGTGACTTGGCCAGCTAGGGACAGTGGCGGGCAGGGGTGAGAAAGGCCAGGCATTAGCTGAGTAGCAGCCAGGCAGCCTTGGTGGCAGCCTCTGGGCTGCATGTCACTAAGTGTGCCTTTCTCCATCCAAGCTGGTCTGCTCCCCAGAGTCTCCGTCTGTTGTCTTACTCCTTCTTAAAAAAAAAAAAAAAAAAAGAGGCAAAAAGCTTGGGGGGGGGGAGGGGTGGGTGGTAATTTTAGCTCCACAATTCAGAGTTTACAATTCAGATTGACTTGTCTCCTGCAGAAGAAGCATGTGCCTAAAACTGCAGAATGTCACAACAGAGTTAAGAATAACCGAATATTTTACATTCCCGGGGGGTGGGGTGGGGTGGGGGTGGGGGCAGGAGGACCTCCAAAACCATCATGAGAGGATTTGGAGCTTCTGTTAGCATTTAAAAAAAAAAAAGTTTCATGTGTGTGTGTGAGTCTGCGATTCATTTACGTATGCATGTAGGAACCCAGAAAAGCCAAAAGAAGATCCCAGAGTCCTTGGAGCTGGGTTGCAGGCTGTCATGAGCTGCACAACATGGGTGTCGAGACCCGAACTCGGGTCCTTGGGAAGAGTGCTTCACTGCTGAGCCATCTCTCCATCCCCTGGTGACATATTTTCATAATGGTTTCCTAACTGGCTTACTTTTACCCTGAATCATGTGTGGGTGAACATCTGCATTTTTCACTGCCCAAGGCTTCCCAAGTCTTCAGCTCAAACTTTAGCCCTTGTCACAGAGTACAGACCCAGGTTAGAATGCATTTGGGGGCTAGAGAGATGCCTCAGTGGTTACGGGCACTTGTTCTTGCTGAGGTCCTGGTCTGATGCCCAAGACCCACAGGGTGGCTCACAATGGTCCATAACTCCAATTTCTGGGGTCCACTGCTCTCTTTTGACCTCTAGAGACCAGGAACACACATGGTACACAGCTGGACATGTAAGCAAAACATCCATACCATTAAATAAATCTAAAAAAAAACCAACTTTTTTTCTAGATAGCATCTTGTCATGGATGGCCAATGATCAGAAACGCAAACTGTCCTTAAATCAATGTGCTAAGTCAGGGACACCAGACACAGATGGGCATGGCATCTGTAATTGCAAGGACTCAGAAGGCTGAAGCATGAGGGTTGTCCCACACTTGAGAGCACCCTGGGCTACATAGTGTGTTATAGGCCATTTGGGTCTGAAGAATGAGCTTGTGTCTCAAAAACCAACAAACAAAGAAGTCACCAGACAGAAAGTATATGACATGCATGCCTTTGGGTGGAAACTTGGAACAGGTTGTTCATGAAGACAGAAAATAGATGGATGAAGCGGGCAGTGGTGGCATACGTCTTTAATCCCAGCACTCTGGAGGCAGAGGCAGGAGGATTTCTGAGTTTGAGGCCAGCCTGGTCTACAGAGTGAGTTCCAGGACAGCCAGGGCTACACAAAGAAACCCTGTCTCGAAAAACCAAAAAAAAAAAAAAAAAAAGAAATTAAAGAAAAAGAAAATAGATGGGTGGTTGCATTAGGAGTGGGGGTGGAGTGTGGGCTTAACAAGTTCGGGGTTGTTCTTTGGGGTGACCAAAATATTTGGAGCTGGATAGACCTGATGGCTCCCACTGTCACACACAGACTGAACAGTGCTGGGTTGCTTGTTCACTTTAAAATGGTTGGCTTTAATGTTGAATGAATTTTATTTCTTTTTTCTGTTTTGTTTTGTTTTGTGAGACAGGGTTTCTCTGTAGCCCTGGCTGTCCTGGAACTCACTCTGTAGACCAGGCTGGCCTCGAACTCAGAAATTCACCTGCCTCTGCCTCCCAAGTGCTGGGATTAAAGGCGTGCGCCACCACTGCCCAGCTATGAATTTTATTTCAACTGGGAAGAGTAAAGGTTAGGATTTGCACGTGTAGGTCCTACTCAGTCGTATGGGTCTGAAATCCTACCTATCGTGAGGCTAAGCAGGAAGAACTGCAAGATGGAGGCCAACAGAGTGAGTTCAAGGCCAGCCTAGGGAAACCGTGTCTCAAAATGGAAAAAAAACTAGAAAGCGGGGTACAGGGTAGCTGAATAGTGGAACACTTACCTAGCATGAGTGAAGCCATAGTACCCCAGAGAGAAAAAGACTGCCTTCATGATCTGACAACACACTGGCCACCACCTCATACTGGCTCTCCCTGAAGAAAGAGGGAAGAGGATGTGAAGGGACGCTGTTGTGTTTTATAAAAAGATCGAGAGGGAAGGAAGATGTTTGGTGAAGGTATAGTCAGGTGTGGGGGAACGGGGGGTGGGGAGGGGAGGCCTCCACCGGCCCATCCTGAGGCATCTCTCCCACCCGAGGGAGCCACACGAAGGAATGTAGAGGATAGAGTTTATTTGGGGCGTGGGGAGGGGAGTTAAGGGGTAGTAGAGACAGACAGAGAGAGACAGACAGACAGACCGACAGACAGAGACACACGAGCTGAGGAGTAGAGGAGGCCGGCCATGAGCATGTGGTGTGGGGGGGGGGGGGGTCAGGGGGGGGGGGGGGGGAGAGGTGAGAGGACGGAGCATGAGCCAAAAGGCAAGAGCAAGAGAGAGTGTGGAGGGGGCAAGCAGACCCTTTTATAGTGAGTCAGGCAAACCTGGCAGTTGCCAGGTAACTGTGGGGCGGAGCTTAGACAAAATGCTAACAGACACTGTGGTAGCAAGGGTTTGAGATCAAGTCCTGAAAGAGGCAGAATAGACAACAGAGCCAGAATGTTCCGTGCCTTTGATACCCTGACCTCACTAACAACCCTGCTTCTCTCCTCCTAGGGGAGTGACAGCGAGTACGAAGTAGACACGAACACCCAGAAAGCCCACTCCTTCGTCAACCATTACATCAGTGACCCCACATATTACAACTCTTGGCGGCGCCAACAGAAAGGCATCTCTCGGGCCCAAGCCTACAGCTACACAGAGAGCGATTCCGGCGAACCTGACCACGTCACTGTCCCCAACAGCAACAGCACCCAGCAGGGCAGCCTTTTCCGGCCCAAGGCCAGCCGGACTCCAACGCCCCAAAACCCCCCAAACCCCCCGAGTCAGCAGAGCACCCTCTACCGTCCCCCCAGCAGCCTCGCCCCCGGCTCCCGGGCACCCATAGCTGGGTTCTCATCCTTTGTTTGACATCAAAAGAGGAGAAAGAATGGGGAGAAGAAAAAAAAAAAAGACGCCAAAATCCTCCTTTGCCACTTCCCAAAACGCCTGCCAGAAAAGACACAAGAAAACCCCACCAAGACATCGACTCAACTTTTCACCTCCCAAGTTTATTTTTCCAGAGATTCCAGGGCCAGCAAAGCCAGGGTGGAGGACGGCGGAGGGAGAAGAAACCCACAGGAGGACTTGGATGCATGTGACTTGCAATGGCTTCACATCCTTGGGGTCCGTTTTGTTGCGGTGTGGAGGTCTGAAGACCAGATAGTCTCACCTCTGCTGAGGACAGAGGGGCTTGGGGGCCCTGGGGAGAGGGAGCCAAAAGGCAGGTGGGGCTGAGGGATCAGGAAGCTTCTAAAGAAGCAGGAGGTTTCACCCCTCACACTTGAGCTAGATCTCTGGGCTTGCTATCTTTGCTCCTCTGTAAAAAGGATGGGTGTGCTCAGAGGCGAAGCCTGCCTGCTGTCTCTGGCCCTTTCTGGTAGGTGTCCCAGGGCCTTGTTACCCCTCTCCTCCCCTCTACGTCCAGGCCCTGCCTCAGCATCCTCCAAGGGCTCATGGCCCTTGTTCAACTTCTCCACCAAACATTTGGCTTATTTGGGGGGGAAAAAGGAAAAATCAAATGGTAAGAATCCATTTAGCAACTTCTTTGTTCCTGCAAAACAATTTTTTTTTGTTTTTTTTAAATTGTGACTTCAAGGAAGAGGGCCTAAGGGCTGGGAGAGAAAGAATCCTCCTCAGCCACATAACTCAGCCTCCTGATGCTTGGATTCACTTCCTGAATGCAGATTACAAGAGAGGTGATATCTCTGGGAAATGGAGACCCAAGGTGCTAGCTTCACACTAGGGGATGCTTCAGGAAGATGTCCCGGCAGGAAGTCAGAGATGCAAGGATAAAATTAAGCCTTGACTGTTTCCTTCTGATCCACCTGCCCAACTAAGAGTTCTTAACGTTCAACTGCTTTCCTAAGAGAAAGGAAATGGGTTGGGGGCGGTGCCTAGGAAGCTCAGCCCACCTAGCTCCGCAGAAGGAAGGTTGTGTGTTCAGATTACCACTTTCCTCTGAATGTACACCTTCCTGCTAGCCCATTCATCTGCCCCATGAAGTTGGAAACCCTTAAGAGAATACCCTGGGACTCCTTTGCCTAACAACATTCTCACGTTAAGATCTGTGTACCCGCCCCTTGTCCCTACCCACAATGCCCAGGTGCCCAGAGGGGTGGTCCGGTCCCTGGTTCCCGAGGTTTTATAAAGAATCAAAGGTCACTTCAACTCCCCCTAACATCTCCCAGGCTGGGCTCAGTGAAGGCAGAGCTGGGAAAGACCAAAGAAGGGCCAGCCAGGAAGCTTTGTCCAAACTGCACACAACAGTTGAGATTCGTGGTCAGCCCGGCCAGGAGAAGCGGGTCAGATAGGATCAAGGGACAAGAATAGCTGATGGGGGCAGGGTAGTGGGGGGAAGCTTTTACTCCCAGGAATGTTCTGTAAAAAGCCACGGAGGCCTGAACTTCTCAGCAGCTTCAGCCTTCCAAGGCATGGAGGTTTGTTTTCTGATGTCCTGGATTGGCTTAGGCCCTTGGGGACATCAACCAGCCTACTGCAGAATACATGGCTGCCTCCTTCAGAGGCTTCACTGGGGCATAACCAATTCAATAAAGGATCAGACTTACTGGGAGTCTACACAGCAGTTACTGCTGACCTTGTTGAGAGGCCCTAGTGGAGAGCCTGTACCCATTCTCAGCAATTGATAGTCGATGCTAATTCTCACTGGGCAGAAAAGCCAGAATCAAGGCCTGAGTAAAGAATGCTCTTGAGTACCATGTGGGCTCCTCCCCCACACACCTGACACCCGGGATATGTGAGTGAGGAGATGTGGGAAGCCAGGTCAGCAGGCAGGTGACCCAACTGCTGGGTGTATACAGTGGCTTTTTCACAGTGACTTCTCTCAGGCAGATACAAAGGCTCCTAAGCCAGGAAGCACAGCCTTGTCCCCAAAGGACAACAAAGGGCTGAGACCTTGCCCCTCCAGGGATCCAGGTTTCCCAGGGCTACCTTGAACTTTGTCAGTCAGCTGGACCCCAATCCCTGCAGCATCTGGCATCTCCAGAGCCGCACATCAGCAGAGGCTGCATGAGCTCACACTGCCACGCTCACTGTCCATCCCTCATGTCTCTTTAAAACAACTTTATCGTTTTTTTCCTGTCTTCGGAGGCTTTAACCATTTAAGGATGTTCCGAGTTTACGTTAGGGAATTATTAGCCCAGCCTAGCCCAGCCCGGTGAGGGAGCTTTAAAGAGGAAGTGGGAATGGTTTTAAAAGAAAAAAAATCGTGTGTTTGTGTGTGTGTGTGTGTGTGTGTGTGTGGTGTTGCACAGGAGGCCAATTTTCCTTTGCCTTTAATGAATCACCTTGTGCACTGAGATCCCCCTTCCCCTTCCGTGTGCTCATTGGAACCCTTGCTGGCATCCATGTGCACGGGCAAACTTGTGCTTATGTACAAGCATATAAAGATATGCACAGAGCGTACATCTACGTGTGTAAACAAAGGGGCTCTTGTCATGCCCTCTGATGGCCCCTTGGCTGTCTCTCATCCCCATGAGACATGGATAGCCTGGGTCACTTGCACTTAGGGTATCAGTGGGACCGATTACCCAAGCAGCTGAGCACATTACAAGCTTTGACTCCTAGATGAGCCTAGGGTGAGCGCCCTCTGTTTAGGCATTACCTGCCTGGGGTGGGGGAAGGAATTACTGCCTACACAGCCCTAGCCACAGCTGGACACCCAGTAGGTTACGAGCTGTGGAACTCTAGGTTGTTTAATGACATCTCTTGGCCTATGTTTACATTTCTGCTGGGCACTGGAGGGTCCCAAGAACTCCACCCAGACACCCCGCCACATTGCACTGGCCCTGGGTAAAGGGCAGCTTCCCATTTCCTGAGCCAGGGCTGTTGTCTTGTGACTCTATTCGAAACAAGTTCACAAAAGGACACGCCTAGCCCTCTTGCTGTTGCCTCTCTGTGCCCTGAGGAAATCTGCCCTGTATTCAGGAGCCCACACTTAGCGTGCTGGGGCTGCTCTCTCCTTTCCTGGCAGCGCCTCCTGCATTCTTGCAGGCTCTGCACCCAGATTGCCAAGACTAACCAAATAGCTGCTCTGGGTTCCAGAAGCATCTTCCTCCGGAGAGCTGCAGGGAGTTTACAAACCCACGCTGCCTCTCCTTTTCCCTCTCCACCTCAAACCTGACACTGCCGTGAGTCAGAGGGAAGGAGGACACAGCTGGGCTGCCTTGCCAGCCCTCGATTCTTGAGGCCTTCTGTCATTGCTGTCCATGCCTGCCCTGGATAGCATTTCTATAGGTGCCAGAGCCTCACAGTAGGCTGCCCTAGGCAGGGGCCCCCCTCGCCTTCTTGAGTGGCTCACAGTGAAGATGCCACGGTGTGCAGCCAGCCAGCTGGGCCATCAATGGGGGAAAAGAGGGGACCCACAGACAGCCACCACCAGCTCCTGAGTGCCTCTGTGGTCCCATACAGGGACACCCACCCTAACCAACACCTCGAGCACAGGTGCCCCAGCCCCTTGGGACAACCCCCTCCTTTCTGTTTCCATAAAAACAAATCCAAAGCGTTTGTGTTACCTTCCTCCACCCACATAGACTCCCAGAACAAAACTCGGTACAAATCTTTATTTTTTTGATTTAAAAGCTATAATGAAAAATTATAGGGAGAGTGTTCATTATGGCAGGTGTCTATCTGTAAGAAAAAAAATATATATCTATATGTCATATAGCTTGTTAGCAAGTTTATTTTTTAAACAAAAGGTAAGAAAGAAATTGATTTGAAATATATACCGTGAGAAGTCCCATGTCCTGTCAAACTGTCAGTATTTTATAAATAAACTTTTTTTTTTTTTTTGAGTTCTGAAGTGGCAGTCATTCTTTTCCTCAGTACAAATTCTGTTCCTCAAACATATGTTTCTATTTCTAGCCATGTGGGGATTGTGCAGAGCTAGTCCTGGGCAGGACTCATCTGCCCTCTTAGTTCATCAGCACTTGGTGTCTATACCTTTAAACCAGAAGGTCCTGTTTGAGGCTGAGCAGAGCTCGGCGGTAGGGACTTCAGCCTGACACAACACACAACGGCTCTGAGTTTGAGTCTTAGCCCCAGAAGAAGATAAAGGAAGAACGTGTTGTTATAAGTTTGGGGGATCAGAGCCCCTCAGATGTCTGATGCAGCTGTTTATGGTCATGGGGTGGGAGAGGCCTCGGTGGTTAAGAGCACCCAAGTTCAGTTCCCAACACCCACATCATTGGGCTGCCCACAGTTGCCTGTAATTCCAGTTCTAGGGGATCCAACTTCCTTTTCTGGCCTCCAACGGTCACCCATGTACACACACACACACATGCACACGTGCACACAGACGAACACTAATAAATGAAATTTAAAATAAACATGCATGATAATTACGACATAAGAGGTGACACATTGATACCACACTCCATGGGGGTCAGATGATCACTTGCTATCAGAACCTGATGAAGCCCTGAGTGTGACAGCCAAGGAAGGGGACAGGCACAGAGAGGGTTTTAAGAGGCTTGATCTCCAGAAGCAGAAGGGGCAGAGCCAGGATTCTTCTTAAGGAAACAGTTTTGACTCCGGAGGCACACGCTTTCACAGATCTGGTAAGGCAGCTCCTTGCTAGTTTTTAATCATTACAAATCTAGAGCCCAGGTCCAGTCAAGGTTGTTTTTAATGCTTGTGGTGGGGCTTTTGGTTGGGCATTTTATTTACTTTTTAACTTTTTTTTTTTCTTTTTCTGGAGTCTTACTTCCCAGACTGGCCTGGAAATCACAACAATCCTCTTGCCTCAGCATCCCAAATGCTTGGATTATAGGCTGTTGGACTGATCAAAATACATTTTAACAGCACTTGGGAGGCAGAGGCTGGTAAGGGAGGCAGAGGCTGGTAAATCTCTGTGATTTCAAGATCAGCATGTAGCCAGGCAGTGGTGGCGCACGCCTTTAATCCCAGCACTTGGGAGGCAGAGGCAGGTGGATTTCTGAGTTCGAGGCCAGCCTGGTCTACAGAGTGAGTTCCAGGATAGCCAGGGCTATACAGAGAAACCCTGTCTCAAAAAACCAAAGGAAAAAAAAAAAAAAAAAAAAGATCTGCATGTACAGTGAGTTCAAGGCCAGCCAGGGGAGCTTGTCTACAAAAGAAAAAAGTATATATATGTAGATTAAATCTGTTAGTTTTACTTAAAATGCACAAATGTAAATTCATTCACTAATCTGTTGGTATTAAGCCATGACATTATTCATTTTCTGCAAGTTGGCAGTTCTTTAGGATCATCTATTTTGCATAAATCACACTTACAAGTCAACATTTGTGCGTTCCCCTCTCTGCTTTTTCTTTTCTCTCCACCTCCTCTCACTCCTCTTCCTTTTGTTTCTTTTTAAAGTTGTTTTTTAAAATAGTTATTTTGTGTTACGTGTACCAGTGATTTTTGCCCGCATGTCACTGTGTACAACGTATGTGCGAGGCCCTTGGAGGCTAAAGAGGGCATTGGAACCCCTAAAACTGTAGCTACAGATGGTTGTGCCCTGCCACAAGGGTGTAAATAATCCAAACTGAGTCCTCTGGAAAAGCAGCCAGTGCTGTTGACCACTGGGCCATCTCTCTACCAGCTTTTCATTTCTTGAGTCTGTATTTCCAGATGGCCTTGAACTCAAAGCTGTCTTTGGGCTTCAGCTTCTATGTGATAAGATTACAGAGAAGTATATGCTTTGTTTATTTGTTTATTTAAAACAAGATCTCACTCTGTAGCCCAGTCTGACCCAGAATTCAGTGTGTAGTCCAGCCTAGCCTGAAGCTCATAGCAATTCTCCTGCCCCAGCCTCCCACAAGCCTAGATTATAGGCACGAACTATCTTTCCCAGCTTGTGTTTCTGTTTAACTGGGTATGGTGGCACATACATTTTTAATCCCAGAGGTCCGGAGGCAGAAGCAAGCAGAACCCTATGAGTTTGAGGCCAGCCTGGTCTACATAGCAAGTTCCAGGCCAGCTAGGATTCCATAGTGAGATCATAATCCTACCCCATCCCCGCAGAAAAGAAGAAACTAAAAACAATAAAAATAAAAACAGTGTGTGTGTGTCCAGCCAGGCAGTGGTGGCGTATGCCTTTAATCCCAGCACTTGGGAGGCAGAGGCAGGTAGATTTCTGAGTTCAAGGCCAGCCTGGTCTACAGAGTGAGTTCCAGGACAGCCAGGGTTATACAGAGAAACCCTGTCTGGAAAAAACAAACAAACAAACAAAAAAAACCAGTGTGTGTGTGTGTGTGTGTGTGTGTGTGTGTGTGTGTGTGTGTAGATATGAACTTGCCACGGCACATGCGCAAAAGTTAGGGAATTACTCCTCTCACAGTTTGGGTCCAGGGTATTAAACTCAGATCAGCAGGTTTAGCAGCAAGCTTCTTTATCTACTTTGGCCAACCCTGAGTTTCTATGTCCTTCTTAAAGTCTGGGTCGTCTTCTTCTTCCTCTTGTTCTTCTTCCTCTTGTTCTTCTTGTTCTTCTTCTTCTTCTTGTTCTTCTTCTTCTTCTTCCTTCTTCCTCCTCCTCCTTTTCCTCCTCCTCCTCCTCCTCCTCCTCCTCCTCCTCCTCTCCCTCCTCCTCTTCTTCTTCATGATCCTCTATTAAGCCATGAGTTGCTGGGGAGCAGGTTCCAAAAGTGCAGATGCTTCTTCCTGCAAGTTCTCACACAGCCTGCTCTCCAAGTGATTTCACTTTGGCTTCCTTTCATCTTTGATCATCCCCTTGCCTATTTCAGGGCTGATCTCAGCTCTTAGAGTGCTTGCTATACCCAATTTGCACATTAATCTCTCAGCAAGACTCTTGCCCTTCCCTTGCAAGGCCAACAGCATGCTGAGTGACACTCTGGCCTCCTCTTTGGTTTCATCACACTGACATTTATGGGGTTGTCCATTCTGAGCAGTGCTCATTTCTCTGACGTCTACAACATCACCCTTGCATGTTGTACCCAAAGGACCGAGTCCCCATTTTATGAAATGCCCAGAGAACATGTAGTGGATGCCTCTCTCCCCTCCTTCTGTGTCATTTTGGGGAAATGACTGGAAGTTGACAGCTCTAGTCAAAAGGTTGAGTTCCTATTTCTTTAACAAAAAGCAGTTTGCAGAAATGACTAGTTGCTGAGAGAGCAAAACTCCATCTCTTGTGATCTTTTCCCAGGATTCTCCAGGTCCTACCTGTGACCAAGTCAACAAGACTTTGTATCTTTTTGTAGCTTCCTTTTACCAACAGGAACATAATTCGGAGAAAAGACAATTCTGTTTCCACTATTATTTTACATCTTATGTGGTTTATGAAATTATGTAAAAAAAAAATCAGACGGTTTACCCTCATAAACAAGTTTGAAACAACTGATGCTTTGTAAACAGCCTGATTCTGGAAGGGTAAGTAGCCAGGTCTGGTGGACAGCAACCTCCCACCTTCAGCATACCAGGCTCTAGAGAGGTCTGCATGCTTCGCAAGGGAATCTAAGGCATGAATTAAGTCCAGGAGTCAGGAAAGAAGAGGTCAGATAAGAGACCTGTGTTTGTATCACCTCTGTTTGTATCACTGTGCAAGCCCTGTGCATTATACTTTACAACCGATT
This sequence comes from Rhynchomys soricoides, assembly GCA_019843965.1. Taxonomy (NCBI): domain Eukaryota; kingdom Metazoa; phylum Chordata; class Mammalia; order Rodentia; family Muridae; genus Rhynchomys; species Rhynchomys soricoides. The sequence continues at coordinate 1,816,929 of JADRCH010000053.1, read as the reverse complement.
CTCACATCGATAAGAAGGTCTGAGTGGTCATTTTGACTACACATAGCTTTTTTTTTTTTTTTTTTCCCCGAGACGTGATTTCTCTGTACAGCCCTGGCTGTCCTGGAACTCACTCTGTAGACCAGGCTGGCCTCAAACTCAGAAATCCACCCGCCTCTGCCTCCCGAGTGCTGGGATTAAAGGCGTGCGCCACCATTGCCCGACTACACATAACTTTTATCTTGCATAAAATTGGGAACTCTATCCCCACATTAGAAGTAACTTACAGACCCACTGCCTGAGGATGTTTGCTTAAAGCATAATAACAGGGCCTCTTTCGGGTTTTGGCTCCAAGATGAACAAAAAGAGAAGAAACAACGGTCTCACCTAAAAAGGACCACAGTCACGTGTAGCAAATTTGTTGTAGGAACCATGCCCAGTGCATGGCCAAGGACAAGGTCATTATGAACTGCATAGTAAAGGCATCCGCCAACAGGGATATTAATGAAACCAATGTTTCCCATGCTTATGTGCTTCCTGAGCTGTAGCTCAAGCTTCATCACAGCGTGAGCTGTGTGCTTCAGAGCAAGGTGGTCAGGGGTGAGTCTCATGAAGCAATCCCACCATGACTTAGACACGACCGATATGTCATGGTAAATATTACTTCGGGATTTCTACCTCACCTTTGATCATTTCATTCTTAAATAAAAGACACAAAACACTTACATTCATAACAAAACATTTACATTCATAATGAGTCTTAAAGGCTCTAGAGCTGGGCAGAAATCAACTCTCTATGTTATTTTGTCCATTTTCCTGTCAATAACACCGAGAGATATCTTGCCATGTTCCACCTGGGCCGCTCCCTCTCCAGCTGGCCAGCCCTCAAGACCAAGCCTCTCAGGATCTACCTACCCCATGGTGTCTTCTCCCTTCCTCCCCACCCCCTCCTCCTTGTCTCTGCCTCATACCCCAAACTCAGAAAATGGAAACCCTACTGTCTTAGTCAGGGCTTCTATTCCTGCACAAACATCATGACCAAGGAGCAAGTTGGGGAGGAAAGGGTTTATTCAGCTTACACTTCCACATTGCTGTTCATCACTAAAGGAAGTCAGGACTGGAACTCAAGCAGGTCAGGAAGCAGGAGCTGATGCAGAGGTCATCGAGAGATGTTACTTACTAGCTTGGTTCTCCTGGCTTGCTCATAGAACCCAAGACTACCATACCAGCCCACAGATGGCACCACCCACAAAGGGCCCTCCCCGGTTGATCACTAATTGAGAAAATGCCTTACAGCTGGATCTCATGAAGGCATTTTCTCAACTGAAACTCCTTTCTCTGTGATAACTCCAGCTTGTGTCAAGTTGACACAAAACCAGCCAATACATCTACCTACCTCCCTTCTGCCCAACTACAAGCTGTAGGCATCTTTTTTTTAACCAATAGTTTTAAATCAAGGAGCAAAGTTGGCACAATAAAAGCTGGCACAGTGAGTCATCTAGACCCTGGGATATAGAACTTAGACTAAGAATACATAGCAACATGACCTCCACCAGAGCCCATGTAAAGACCTAGCTTCCTGAGGATAGAAGAAAAACCACCTGGGAAAAATTAAATAAAATGGAAATTTTATTTTAAAAAGAAACTTATAACATGGCAGCCAGGAGAGAGGGATGATTCTAGAACAGTCTTTCAAAAATGCTGGGACTTGAAGTGTTTTCACAGGATCTCATTAAGTAGATTCAGTATGGAGCCCAGGCTGGCCTAGAATGTATGATTCTTCTGCCTTCATCTCCCATGAGCTGGGATTACGGGTCTGTGCCAGCCACCATGCCCAGCCCTTCTACTTTACCTAGGAGAACTAAGTGAGCCCTTATCTACCATCAGTGAGATTTCAGGGTGAGGGTGTTGGCTGGAAAGCCAAACAATGTGGCAGAGCACTCAGGAGGCAGAGATAGGCAAATTTCTGTGAGTTTGGGGTCAGCCTGGGCTACAAGAGACCTTGTCTCAGAAAACAAGACAAGGGGGCTGGGGAGGTGGCTCAGTGAGTAAGAATGCTTGCTTTGCAAGCATGACAACCTGAGTTCGAATCCCCATGTAAAAGGATGGGCATGATGACATGTGACTTCAACGCCAGCATTGGGGGATAGAGACAGGTACCATCGTTTCTGACCTCAGATCAAGTTGTGCTCTGCTGTCCTTCAGGGCTCCCCATGGCTGGATGTTATGTCTGAAAAACAGAGTCTTGCAAATTCAGGAACCCTTGGGAGGCAAACAGGCCTATCAGAGTGTTCAAGGCAAGCTTCAAGGCAAACGTACACTCAGTTGAGGCTCTACTGGGGAGGGATTTGAGGAGAGATCCATGCTGGTTCAGTTTCTCTTTTTGTCAGCTTGACACAAACTACAGTTACCCTGGATGAAGAATTGCCTCCGTCATCAGACTGCCCTGTAAGCAATCCTGTGGGGCCTTTTCTTGATTGATTGCTGATTAATGTGGAAGGGCCCAACCCACTGTGAGTGGCTCCACCTCTGGGCACATGGTCCAGGGTTGTATAAGAAAGCAAACTGAGCCGGGCTGTGGTGGTGCACGCCTTTAATCCCACCACTTGTGAGGCAGAGGCAGGCAGATTTCTGAGTTCGAGGCCAGCCTGGTCTACAGAGTGAGTTCCAGGACAGCCAGGGCTACACAGAGAAACCTTGTCTCAAAAAACAAACAAACAAAAAAAGTGAGAGAGACCCTATTTCAAAAACAGGTGGACAGCACCTTAGGCTCAACACTCAAGAGTGGTTCTCAAGTCTCCACATGCATAGCAATAGGTGTAAAAATGTATATATGTGCAAACACACCACACACACACACACACACACACACACACACACAGACACCACATACAAAACCACAGGTTGAGCCCAAGTGATATTGATACTGCTACAGGCTGATAATGGAAAACTTGCCAGGAATTATTAGAAGTTACAAGAGGCTGGGAGGGACACCCCCACCACCCCAAAAGTACCTGGCACACCCCTTGATTTTGAGCTTCTGGTCTCCATGTGGGTGAAGAATACATCTCTGTTGGTAGAAACCGCATTTGTGGTTATTAGTCACAGCAGACCTAGACCCCACCTGACTGCCCTTGGAGATGATGTACATCCTTCCTTCTCCAGGAGTTTGATTCAATAAACTTACGGGAGCTGATGGGATCCCAGAGTCAGGGACCTCAGGCCTCCATTGCCCTTCCTCCTCCAGCCACATTAAGTTTCTGTAGAAAACTCCAGCCAGTCCTGAGTTAAATTGGCAATTGTAGGATGTTTGCTTTCCTCTCTCCCTAGCCTCTCCGATTTAAATTGTCTCTGTCTCTCACTAAGAGCCAAGCCTGTCCTTCCCTGGCTGGAAAAACTCCCTGCTCACCAGCAAAACACTAATCCCAGATGCTGGCGTCCAGAACTGAGGGGTCCTGCCCTCTGAGGGGAGTACAAGCTGAGTGGGGATACAGGCGGCCTGGTTGTGATGGCGATAGGACGTTGGGCTCTCTTGGCTGGCACCGGGCCTGACCCGTGGGAGGCAGAAGCAGGCATCTGGCTGGAACCTCATCACCCTTACCCCACCCTGTGATTGCAAGAGGGCAGATCAGCATGTGTTCTTGAAGTCAACAGTGCAGCAGAAGACAAAGGAAGGAAACCAGACGCCATCGTCTCACGGGAACATTATGATAACGCTCTCCCGGACGCCCCTGAGCTTTGCAGAAACTCATTCATTTCACAGCACAATGACATAAGAGTGACAAAGACAGACCTGCTAATCTGCTGAGAGGGACAGAGCTGGGGATGCCAGAGACACAGTCAATGCCTGGAGACCATCACAGACAAAGCATAGTTTAAGGACTGCTCAACTCCCAGGGCAATGGGATCTGCCCACCTTCCTACATAGACCCAAAACAGCAGGCCTTCCCTGACTCCTAGGCCTGGGACACTCAGCCAGGAGCTGTTGGGTGGAGATAAGGAAGGCCCCTGGGGCCACTTAGAAATAGTATTGACAATCTCAGCATAGTTCGTTCCCATAGCATCTGTACATTAGAAGATTTAGGGAAGCTTAGGGAAGAATCTAGAAGCTTTGGATGGACAGGAATGGCGAGAGGTCAGAAAAGCTATCTCAGATTTAGTCCAGATGTCATTCTTAAACCCAGACCCATGGGGAGGGGCAGAGGAGGTGGCTGAGTGATCACCACATCTGACTGCTGTTGTTTGTCACCCTCCCACACCCACCAAGTCCTTCCCCTGTAATCAGCCCAATGCCTGTGCTTGTCCAGCCCCACCCTCTTGCCTAGACCAGTCCTGCAGACACTGGGACTGTGAATCAGAGGCCAGGCTCATTTCTGCAGCCTTCTTCGGTTCTTGGGGAGAAGGTGGTGTGGGGTTGTTCAGGTTAGGATGCTTGGATTTCACCATAGCAGGAGTTTCCCGGGGTTCTGCCCCAGGGAGCTTCCTCTAGGGGTGGGGGTGGGGGCACATCCCCTGACATCCAGCCAACAGGCAACAAGGCACTGCATGAGAGAAAAAACTGTAAGGGAAATGACAGCTCACTCAAGTGACTCAATGACAAGGGACAGCCGGCCTTGGAAGAGGCAGGCAAAGGAAGCAAAGGACTCATTTGGGGAACCCAAGGGCCTCTTAACAGGAGCAGCCCTTAATGGCTGCTGACATGAGGAAAAGAGAGCCTGAGGCAGTTGGGTTCTTCTGTTTTTGAAAGACTCCGGAGCCAGAGTCATGTAAATTCCTTTTATGTTTAAATACTAGTAACTAAAGCCAATACGAAGGCAAGCTTTCAACAGCTTGAGCCCCCTAAAAATGGTTCCAACAATCTTCATCTCAGATACATCTGACGTTGCTCCTTCAAAAAGGTATCTTTCAAAAAACTGGGTGTGGTGGAGTGTGCCTGAAACCCCAGAGCCTGGGACAGGAGGATCAGAGGTTTAAGGTCATCCTTGGCCATGTTGAGTTTGAAGCCAGCCTGAGCCACATGAACCCATCTCAACGACAGCAAATTAAAGCAGCCCAGGGCTGGGGGTGTACTTTAGTGATAGAATGTTCACTTAGCACGTGTGTGAAACTTGGATTTGATACCCAGTGTGGCAATACCCAAACAAATAAATCTCAAGATAGGGATGATTTGCATCCCCTTTAACCATGGTCAGGAGGATTCTGATGTGTTGCTTTAGGAATGAGCCATTGGATTTTATTTTCTTTTTGGAATTTTCTTTTTGTAATAGGATTTCACCCCATAGCTCAGGCTGGACTGGAACTCACTATGTGACCCAGGCTGGTTCCCAACTTGAGGCAATCCCTCTGCCTCAGCTTCCTAAGTACTGGGCTTACAGATATGAGCTACCATCCCAACATTTTAGGTCATTGTTGTGATTTGATTCCCTGATCTCAAAAATGTCCCAACTAGGTTTCTTTTCTCATTGTTGTGTATAAAATATCCTGGCAAAATTCTAGGACTCAGAAGGCAGAGACAAAGTGAGTTCAAGGCTAGTCTAGTTTACATAGTGAGCTCTAGGCCAGCCTCAGCTATGTTGTAAAAGCTTGTCTCAAAAAAGAAAATCAAACCAAACAGGAATCCTGACAAAAGCAATTTAAGGGCTTGAGGGAGAAAGAATTTACTCTAGCTCCCGGCTCAAGGTACACCCCTCCATAGTAAGGAAGTCACGTGACAGGAACTTGAAGCAGATGCTCACATCCTATCCACAGTCAACTTGCAGCCTATCCACAATCAGGAAGCAGAGAGCAATGAACGCTGCTGCAGACATTTAAATTGTTTCTGCCTGCCACTGAGAGCCAAGCCCATTAATAACATTATTATTATTATTGTTATTATTAATGTATTTGGGGTGGTTTTGCCTACACCTATGTCCGTACATGATGGTCATGTCTGGTGCCTAGGGAGACTAGAAGAAGCATTGGATCCCCTGGAATTGGAGTTACAGAGAGTTGTAAACTGCATGTGGTTGTTGGGAATCAAACCCATGTCCTCTGAAAGAACAGCCAGTGCTCTTAATCACTGATCCATCTTTCTAACCCACTGGCTCCTTCCTGTACAGTCCAGGATCCCACAAAGGTAATGGCACCACCCACAGTGAGCAGGTCTTCCTATCTCAATTAACCTAGTCAAAATAATCCCCACAGGCATGCCCAGAGTCCCGTCTCCCAGGAGATTCTAAATCTTACTAAGCTGACAACTGAGATAACCATCACAAGTTCTAACCTCCCCCCGCCCCCCGAAATGTGATTTTATTTGGAAATAGGCTTTCTACAGATAATCAAGCTAAGATGGGGTCACTGGAATGAGAAATCCATCGTGTCTGTTGTCCACATTTAAAAAAAAGGAAACATTGGCCCAGGCACAGTACTTTATAACTGCATAGTAATGTGTAGTAGGTTGAAGCCGGAGGGCTGCTAGTTGGAGGCCAGCCTGGGCTATATAATGAGACCCTGTCCCAAAAATTTAAAAAAAAATAAAAGGGGTGATGACAGGTGGGGGGGGGCCTGGTTGAGGGGCATTTGAACATAGAGATAAACACGGAGACACAAATTTGGAGTAAGAAAGCTATGTAAAAATGAAGGCTTACAGGGATGCATCAGCCAAGGAAATGATAAGGGAGCCAGAAGTCAAGGGAGGAGTAGAGAAGACCATTCTTCACTGGATTCCTAGCCTCCAGTACTGAGACAATACACGTCAGCAGATAGCCACCCTCTTGTAAAGAAGCTCAAACCATTTCATTAGTCACTACCTTGGGAGGAAGCCCAAAGCCTTCTATGGACAGAGATCATACCTAGGTGTTCTGGCTGACAATCCAGCCGAGACCCCAGACGACAACCAACATCAGCCTCCAAGCCGAAGCCTGATCCAGCTGACTCCAGCTGCAGCTCGGAGTCTCCCAGCTAAGACTGTTTCAATGAGCTAACACTCTTAGAAGCTGGCCTAGCATCTTACCAAAGCTGACATGTATGGAGGGGCTTGCTGCTATGATTAATCTCATGATTTTCAGATGATGCCTTGAAGCTTTGGGGGTCTCCCATAAGTTCTCCAGGAACTTGATTGAAAACAGCTGAACAAATGGGGCTCTGGGACCTTGTGTTCTAAAATAGCAGGACCACCTCGTTGGCTTTATGATGTGCACAGCCTCTCTTGGAGGGTGGGAGGAGGTCCTCTGTTTACAAATGAGGCATTTAAAATCCTCCCTAATAGTTGAAGGAGCAGCAGCCTCCAGGAGTGGGGGTGGGGCTGGCGAGCTCTTTCTCATCCCAGTTTCTGCTAGCAGTGAACTGTGTGCTTGTAGACATCACTCCTCTGGATTTTATTTTCTGTTTTATGAGATAAGTAGCTTCTCATGCATCTTATGATCCCTGGCTTAAACAATAAGGGGGTGGGGGTGGGGCATCAAGATGTCTCATCCAGTAGAGATGCCACCAAGTCCAAAGATGACTTAAGTTCAATATTCCAGAACCCACATGATGGATGGAGAGAGAAGAGACTCCTGAAAGTTGTCCTCTGACCTCAGACGTATGCCATGGTACATGCACATTTACTTACACACACACACACACACACACACACACACACACACACCACATACACACACTCCAAATAAATAATGTAATAAAAAATTTAAAATAGATGAATAAATAAATTGGTGCTGGAGAGATGGCTTGACCTTTAAGAGCACTGGATGCTTTTCCAGAGGAGCGGGGTGGGGGTTGGGGGGGGTGGTTCACTTCCTAGAACCCACATGGTTGCTCACAATGTCTGTAACTCCAGTTCCAAGAGATTCAATAGCCTCTCATGCATGAAAAAAAAAAAAAAAATGAGCTTTAGATAAATAATAAAAATTATAAAGAAAAGCTCACATTTCCTTCAGTTCATCGTAGATTCAGTTGCAAAAGCTTCAGGTACCTTTTCCCCAGCCATCTATGACCCACATCAGCGACAAACTAAATTTCACTCTGCTGGAGACAAGGGGCATGTCCTTTGCTATGCTGGTGCTCTGGGCTCAGGGCCTGCCTGGGTCTGGGTCAATCCACTCGTGTGCCCTCACTGTGAGCTTACCTAACACGTCTCCCATCTTCAACTGCAAGTGTTTTCTGGAGAGCAACTGACTCGAGATGACAAAGGGTTCAGGGAAGAATGCTAGCGTCCTGCGACATGAAACTGTCAAGCTGGGAAGTGTAAATCAACCCTGACATCAGACTCGGCTGAGTTATTGTTATGACTCAAAAGCTTTTTTGGAACTCAAGGACACTCACTCATGTGTGCATGTATGCGTGTACACACACACACACACACACACACACACACACACACGATCTCATTGACACTTCTGGATTGATTTGTCTAGACAGATGTTTCTCACAGTCTTTTTCTTGCTGATAGTCTCTGTTCTACACTCAGAGGTTGGGGCCAAGTGAGCTAGGGTGAGACAGAAATACCAAGGCATATGAAGCCCAGTCTAGGTCTGCTGAGGCTCAACTGGAGGAAGGGAAGAGGAGCTAGAGGAGTCTCCTAACCAAGGACACAGGCACCTGAACCTCTTACTTTGAGAAGGCTGCTTCTCTAAGCCAGTGGTTCTCAACCTTAACACTGCGACCCTTCACTACAGTCCCTTTTGCTGTGGTGACCCCCAACCGTAAAGTTATTTGTGTTGCCACTTCATCACTGTCATTTTGCAACAGTTATGAAACATAATGTAAACATCTGTGTCTTCTGATGGTCTTAGGGGAGCCCTCTGAACGAAGTCGAGACCCACAGGTTGAGAACCACTGCTCTAAGCACTGGGGACAGCTGAGCAGAGGTATGTCACATCATGTTGGGCCTCAGAGGGTGCTGAGTGATGCCTTCAGCCTCAATCATCTTCTCCTATACCCCTGGGCTTTGCAGTGAGCTCTAGGGAATGATTTAATTGGCAGTGGCAAAGGTAGTGATTTTGCCATTGTGTTGGCCTTCTGGAAGTGCCCGGAAGCAGAACAAGTCTCCTTAAAATAATATAAAAGATTTCTGTGCAGAAAAGAGTCTCCTACCTTGGTAAAGATGGTGTCCAGTTTACCCACTATGCTCAACCTAACGACATGAACCCTTATGTAACTAGAATCTTCTTTCTGTCCTGTTTCCCTGCTTACAGGAGCCTTCTAATTTGGGATCGGGACTTTCCAGGAGTATCGTGTTAGGCAAATGGTTCAGCCTTCCAGTTTCTAAAATGATTTTTGAATGCATGATGTGCATCTGTGAGTTGCATGCCACGATGTTCACATGGAGGTCAGAGGACAACCATGTGGGTTGATTCACACTACCACTATTATGTGGGTTCTGGGGATTGAACTCAGAGCACCAGACTTGTATGGCAGATACCTTTACCCACTAAGCCATCTAAACAGCCCAGTTTTCTGTTTTTAACCTGAGAAATGGTAACAATGACATCTACTCCATGATCTTAAGATGCAGAATCTGAAATCGCTCGATCAATAAATGCAGCCAATCCAAGGGCGGCTCCTATTTTTCTTCCTTTTTTTTGAAACGGAGTTTCACGTAGCTCTGGCCGACCTTGAACTCTCCATGTTGATGAGGATAGCGTTGAATTCCCTTACCTCCATCTCCTGAGCACTGAGATTACAGGATGTAAGGCTTGTCCTGGTTTATGCAATTTTGGAGAGAATAAACCCAGGATTTTGTACAATCTCTATACCAACCAAGCTACCTCCCCCAAGACAGTTGAATCCTCGTTTAGCCATTCATTCTAGTCCCTAATTAAGGAACAAGTGATTATGCTACCTTTGCATGGTCAGGATACTGTGGCCATTTAACTTTTGTCACTGGGTAGGCAATGCCTTTTCTTAGAAAAGGCAAATGCTCTTGCCTTTTCTAAGTGTTCTTACTGAAGGCATGTTTGCCATGAGAGAAGAAAGGTCTCTTTCCTCCCGGAGTGCCTGTCACTCAAGGGCCCAGGAGAGTTCTGGCTGACAGGGACTGATCTCCTCCAGCAGAATTTCATCTCTGCCTAGCTCTGCCAGAGACAATGATGGAAGGGCCACACCCCTGCAGAGAAGCCCACTGACGTCCTTAGCAGATGCTCAGGCCTTGGTACTAGCTCACAGTTGAGCCCTTGCTTAGTATGAGTAAGGCCCTGAGTTCCATCTCCAGCATAGGGGGATGAGACACAGCCGAGGTCTGCCTCCTGCAGATAATGCTGCTAACAGTTTTCTGTTAGCACAATTCTGATAAACACTGATGGCGGTGGTGGATGAGTTCTGTGCAAAGATACACACCAGGGACCAAGCTTGGTCCAGCTGGCATTTGACTTTGAGACTGCTTGGTGCCTCCTGTGTATTCTTAGCTCTGCTTAGCTGGAACCTCCTTTAACTGTTCAGTAATACCATAGGGTAGGTGCCCATGTGGGTCCCTCCATTGCCCAGGCTTGGGGGAGGTCACATGACTTCCCTCAGGTCATGCAATGCCAGGGGGATTCAAAGCTAGGGCCCTAGTTCCCAGGGCTTGTATTCCTAGTGTAGACCTGGGGCACCAAGAGGAAGCTTGCTAAAGGGCAAGCCTGAGCTCTTCTCGTCTCTCCTGGAAACCTCAGAGGTTGGTTATCCAGTGCATTACCCCTTAGGGATGCTTCTTCCAAGACGTACTATGATTGGTTGAGGTTTATGGCAATTTGGTCAGGAGCCCAGACCTCTGACTGGATCTTTCTTGCCCACTCTCTTCAGCTTCTTGAATAACACCCTCACCCAGCTCAGGGGGCCTTTAGGAGCAGCCTGTTAATACTGATGGTGCACAGTGACAATGGGGTTTTGTTGGCACGCATGGGCAAACAGGCTCAGATGCCCATTTCTCAATACACCAAATAAAGAAGGGGAAAAAAAATACCACAAAAAGCAATGAAAGATGTATTCCGCGGGGCTACACTGGGAAGAAAAGAAATGACAAGCCCCATGGACCCCACCAAGTCTTTCTTTCATGAGATCTGGGTTGGAAAAGAGGCCTAGAAGCATGTGTAGCCTAGCAGTCCTGATCAAGGGGGTAATCTTGCCCATCACTGCTCCTTCATTGGCTCAGCTCTAGGTTCTCCCAAAAGATAGTTCAATAAGTCATCAAAACTGCTTCAAGTCAATCTGGCAGTCGTCAGGCTTCAGCCCTTCCCTTTCCTCAGCATAAGATTCCTGGGAAAGTTTTAATTCTCTGAGGACCACTGTTCCTATAGTTTGCAAGCCCAAGTGTCTGCCTTCCACAAATGCTCGCTCACTCTTTCTTTCTTCTTCTTCTTCTTCTTCTTCTTCTTCTTCTTCTTCTTCTTCTTCTTCTTCTTCTTCTTCTTCTTCTTCTTCTTCTTCTTCTTCTTCTTTTCAAGACAGGGTTTCTCTGTGTAGCCATGGCTGTCCTGGAACTCACTCTGTAGACCAGGCTGGCCTCGAACTCAGAAATCCACCTGTCTCCCTCTCCACCCCCACCCCAGTGCTGGGATTAAAGGCGTGGGCCACCACGGCCCAGCCACAAATGCTCTTTCTTTCCAGGACCCTCCATTCTTTCTCTCATAAAGAGATGGAGGAAACCTAACACCTGATTTAGCAACAATAGTAGTAACATGGGTGTAGCAGAATTTTCCCTGTCCAATTTATTTAAATATTAATAAAACAAAGAAGCCTGTGATTGGACAGGGGAAAGGGAGGCGGAGCTAAGAGTTTCAGAGAGATTGGGGGGGTGGGGGGGGAAGACGGAGGGAGAAGAAGATGACCCAAGTTCCTCATGGTTTTAAACAGCCACAGGTAGCTATCATATCATACAGGGATAGAATAATTGGGGTAACTTGTCTAATCTAGGTGGGCAGCTTGTATCATTATCAATTGGCCCAGAATTTATTGTGTGGGTATCTTGTGAATTGAGAATTTATTGATACATAAATCTGACTGTTTAATTATAAGCTTCTGGAGTTTTGATTTACAGGGTTACTGGGATTTAGGACTGCCCACCACAGGGGGTGGATGGCTGATAAAGTAGAGCGGCTCTAAGGCAGGCAAACTGGAGCTGGGAAGACCTCCCCACAGAGGCCAGCCTAGAGGCTGCGGGATCGCGGCCAGAGAGTAGCTTGGTTTAGCACCGGTTGGCGCCGATTTTTTAATATTACCTGCAACACATGGATCTAACCTTGGACCATACTAACAGGGTCTAATCTTGGACTTAACAGATCAGCAAGCACAATGCAAGGCTTGGTCCCCTTGCATTTGAATGAGAGAGCTCCTGTGGGCTAAACTATGACTGTATCGTTGTCACAGATGTGACACAGTGAGACCAAGCAACGCCCTCAGGGTCTCACAACTAGGGAAGCACAACCAATGTGTTCTGACCCCCAGAGGTCAGGCATCATTCTAGAAAGCTTCATAGCCTGTCTATTCTATTACCTCCCCTTCGTCTGCCTCAGCCCTGGTGTCACTCCTGTCCCCAGAGGTACCCAGCCAGGTATATCTCCTGGGCCAGGGATCCTGTGATACAGTGGCCTCTGTGGCGCCAGAACCCATGTGTGCTATGAGCTCTGTGGAGCTGTTCTGCTGTTCGAGTGTCTGGCCCTGCAGAGAATCAATGAAGCACACAGCAGAGGAGTTGCAGTCAAAATTCAGTCTTAAACAGGGGTAAAGTGAGGTGAGGTGATCTTAAATTTTCTCTACTCTCAACTCCTTTCAACCCAAGAAAAATTTGCCCCAATATAGATGGGCACTTAAAACAAATATACAGTTCAAGCATTTAGTAGCAAGAAATCACATGTAAATTCACTTTAAAACGATTCTTTGGTGTGTCTGTAATTTTGACGTTTATTAAAGAAAGATGAAAGCAAATTTTCATGCTAATGAGATGGACATGCTTGTTTATGTTTACATAGGTATTAAATATTGGCTGAAGATTTTGATGCTGCAGGGTGTGGCAGTATCTTTCAACATTTTTCAGAGTTGATGGATATTTTGATTTTATAACAGTCGTGAATGACAACATCATTTTGTATGAATATGCAGCACAAAATGGCAGAAGTATGTTCAGGACCATTTCAGGAATTGTTAAAAATTCTGCCCTAATCCCTAGTCAAAATTCACATAATGGTTTGTTTTTTTTTTTTTAAATTAATTCTCTCTCTGTCTGTCTGTCTGTCTGTCTGTGTTACAATACTCAGGTCAACCCCTCAGATAGCCATGTTTATAACCACATACCCTAACATAACACAACCCAGTAGGCTCATCCAGGGTCTGGAGACTGTCTCAGAGGTTAAGAGTATGCACTGCTCTCACAGGGACCTGAGTTCAGTTCTCAGCACCCATTCACACAAAGGTACACATGCACATAATTAAAATTAAAAATAAAAAAGAGGCCGGGCAGTGGTGGCGCACGCCTTTAATCCCAGCATTTGGGAGGCAGAGGCAGGCAGATTTCTGAGTTCGAGGCCAGCCTGGTCTACAGCATGAGTTCCAGGACAGCCAGGGCTATACAGAGAAACCTTGTCTCGAGAAATAAATAAATAAAAATTAAAAAAAAAAAGAGTTGGCCGGCATGGTAGCGCACGCCTTTAATCCCAGCACTTGGGAGACAGAGGCAGGTGGATTTCTGAGTTCAAGACCAGCCTGGTCTATAAAGGGAGTCCAGGACAGCCAGGTTACACAGAGAAACCCTGTCTCAAGCCTAAATAAATAAATATTTTAAAAGATTTACTAATTTGATGCTTCCATGCTGAGGTAACTGTAGGAGAGCTTTTTATTTTCCAATGTATGCCTTTTATTGTCCCCAGAGATGCCCCAAATCACTGGTAGTTCAGGATCTTGTTACTGGAACTGGGTACCGAGTCTTACTCATCAGCCTGCTTTTCAGTCACGGAGATACCACCCAAAAACCTCCTGCTATCTTCTTTGTTTTGAACTGTTGTAGCTTGCTGAATCAGAGCTGCTGAACTTGAAACAAATTCAATGTCATTTCCTTCAAGGATTAATTCATCCTTCTGGGTTTGAGAGAAAGAAAAAGCAACACACCTGTCCGTGTCCAAACCCCCTGCAGATCTATTTTTCTACCCAAGAAGTTTCACTTTTCGACCAAAGACCCATTCTCCTGAATAAGAATGTTGATGGGGAAGTGAGCATCCACGGACCTCCTCTTGTTTTTTTTTTTTTCTTTTTTTTCCCCTGAGACAGGGTTTCTCTATGTAGCCCTGGCTGTCCTGGAACTCACTCTGTAGACCAGGCTGGCCTTGAACTCAGAAATCCGCCTGCCTCTGCCTCCCAAGTGCTGAGATTAAAGGCATGCGCCACCACTGCCCGGCTGGACCTCCTCTTGTAATGGAAGCCCAGCATGACACCCTCGATCATGTCCTGAACATGGCTGCACACAGTTCAGACATCGGTCAGTTCCTTTCTTTACCCCATCAATTGTCAGCTTGGAGCCTCTTTGTTTTCTTTCCAAGGAGACTCAGCTCTACACTGGTGTGTTTGGCATTCCCTCGGAGGGTTCTTCTAGGGCCCTTCACAAGGACTGTGTGTCCCTTCAGAGTGATGCCGACATTTTCTGGAATGTTGGCAGTCCGATTCATTCTTGCAGTAGATAGGACAATAAAAGCTGGAAAACTATTTTTAGAATTTAATGTTTGTTGGGTGAGGGTAGCACATGCTTTTAATCTCAGCAGCTGGGAGGCAAAGGCAGGAGGATCTCTGTGAGTTCATGGGCAGCCTGGTCTACAGAGTGAATTTCAGGACAGCTAGGGCTACCAAAAAACCCTAACTTGAAAGAAAAAAAATTCTTATGTGTATGGGTGTTTTCTCTACATATGTGTCTGTGTACCATGTGTGTTGGATCCCAGGTACTAAAGTTACAGATGTTGCAGAATTTTGTGAGTTTGAGGCCAACCTGGTCTACAGAGCAAATTCAGGGACAGCCAGGGCTACAGAGAGAGAAAAAAAGTCATTTGTAATAATCCATTATTTATCTGTAAGAGCAGAAAGCTTTGTATGTGTACAGTAAACACAAAATTCAATTCATAATGTACAATTGTCTAGAATCTGAGCAAAAGTATTTGCTAGTATTTTGTGGTGTTACAGCATGCACTGTGCCAAAGAACAGGTGCTTTGTGTTCAGAACCAAGGCTGCAGTGGGCTATGGGAAACACCTTAGCTTCATTGTGTGTATCTTGGGCGTTATACATTCAGACTCTACTTTTTACTAGTGTCAGATTTTTCTCAGCCCCCATGTTTACACGCTTCCACGGCCAAAGAGGCGTTACCTACAGAAACTGAGAGAAGCCAGCTGCTGGCCTCCGGATACTTCATTTCTTTGAAGAACTCTGTCTCTGCCTGTCTATACTCTTGAAGATTCAAACTGTGAGTCAGACTCCCCACTGTCTCCAGGACACCTGGGGGAGAACTTTGGCTTCCTAGGAAGTCCTGGTCACCTAGACCCCAGATGTATCATGGGCCCGGAGCCTGAGCCAAAGAGCCCCCAGATAAGGTACTTTAACTCCACAGTGGGGTCAGGGCAGACCCTGTCTTGAGCCCTATGCACCACTTAGATATCCTGGGGATTTTCCTAGATGCTCTGCTGAGGTCAGCTGAAACCTTGGAGGTGCCCCAGGTGGTTCCCAACAACTGGGAACTCAGGAGTTGAAAAGTCCTTTGTCCTGAGGCCAGAAAGTGAATAAGCCCAGAACCTAGGCCCCAGAGGACAGTGACAGTTCTTGACCTGGGTCACCCAGGCCACTCCAACCTCAAACTTCCAGACACCAGGCTCTGGAGAGGACGCTGTGATAGGATCTCATGTCTGTTTTGTTTCAGTGGTCGAAGGACCCAGCAACATAAAGATGTGTTCTCACAGGATGGGGCTCTGGAGGCTAGCTGATTCTGAAATGGAAATGAGGGCCAGGGGAGTGTGGCTCCATGGCAGAGTGCTTACATAGCAGGCACCAGACCTGGCTCCAATCCCCAGCACTGCATACACTGTATGGTAAACACCAGAGAAGACCAGAGTGTGGGTTTCCAACTTCTCTGTAAGAAATGGGATTAGCCAATCCATTTAAGGCTGCAGCAACGGAAGGTGAACTAACGTCTTGCTGTGAGAGGTATGCCTGGGGCTGTGGGCGGGCTTCGGAGGGACAGGCCCATACAGCTGCAGGAATCACGCATGCTCAAACTCCAAAGACAGGCTGAGACCTATGCCCAGGTCTAAAGGATTATAGGTCAAGTCACACCTTAAAGGTTCAGTTAAGACCTTAAATCCCTTCCCAAACTCTGGAGCTTAGCACTTCCAGAAGTTTCCAGCTAGGCATTCAAGTCTCCAAAGTTAGTCTAGTTGATTTCCCCGGCCTAGAGACGGCACCAGCCTTTTAAAAAAAAAAAAAGTTGGGGGGAACTTAACCTCAGTGGAGTTTTAGGAGAAAACCTAAAACCAGGGTTGTGAACAGCGGGAGTGGGGGTGGGAGTGGGTGGGGGACGGGGAACTAGTATTTTCTTTTGGTCTTCCTCTCCCTGGTGAATTCTAAAAGGAGATGGTCTGGATCCCCCACGGAGAGGAACCAGTTTCACCAGGCAATCTGAGGCCCAGGTGACTTTCGTCTTCTAAGGGGGGGGGGAACCTCTTCAAATAGGGGGACCTCCTCACTAACTTCAAATGTTTGTGGAAGGAGTTTGAATTTGAATAAAAAAGAGGAGAAATTTCAGAGAGACCAAAACAAGGTAGGCAAACCCAGGATCAAGGGAAAATCTGCAATAGCGACCTGAGAAGATGGAGCCTGTGGGGTCCCTCTTCCTACAAGGTACCCTCTTCCCTAACCGAGATGGATAGCTGGCTCTTGAGGTGGGCTGCCATTCCCAAACGATTTCTTAAATGTGAAATGAGGGCGAAGACTCTGAGAAAGTCAGAAAAGCATTTATGAATCAAATTAAAGCTTAATACTAACAGATGTAAATCTCCTGGGACTCTTGGAACACAGGGAGGGACCCAACAGGGAACCCCTGGGGTGCGGCGGCACCATCGGGGAAGGCCATCAGGAGCCTGCATCAAACAGAGTTCATCAAGGGAATGTTAACATTAGCACCGATATGGGAGGCAGGGGATGCTGTTGTGTTCTATGAAAAAGAAGCCAGGGGTATGTTTGGTGGAGGCGAGGTGTGGTGCTGGCCGGGTTGGGGGGTGTTGTGGAAGGGCCCTGGCAGAGGCATCCCTTCCCCCTGGGGTACCAGCCACATGACGGTATAGTACGGGAGTTGAGGGGGTAGAGACAGAGAAAGGCGGGGGGGGGGGGGGGTCATGAACACATGGAGAGAGGGGAGGGGAATGGGGAGAGAAAGGGAAGAGAAGGAGTAAGAAGGCAAGAGTGAGGAGGGGGCAAGCAGCCCCTTTTATAGTGAGTCAGGCACACCTGGCTGTTGCCTGGTAACAGTGGGGCGGAGCTTAGAAGGAACGTCAACGGGTGCGGTGCCCATTTTAGAGCTGGGAAGGCTTGGGGCCAGTGAGGGGCCGAGTTGAAAGTTTAAGCCGGAGGCAACCCAACTCTCTCCAACTGGTTTGTCCTAGCGCCCTGTTACAGCCACCTCTGACCCATAGCCCTGACTCTGACATTGCTGTCTATTCTAAACCAGGTTTCTCCTTCATCTTGACAACCTCCAGGTGAGGTTATGTGAGAGACCCACACAAGGACGGTCAGACTAGGGGGAGGAGGTATAAGATCCCCGTGGTAACCCAATCAGGGTTAGAACTCCAGGGATATCTCCATCCCAAGTTGCTTTGGACCCTTTTTTTTTTAGTTTCACTAATCTTGACATCTCTTTTGGTTGTTGGTGGTGCAGGGCTTGAACGCAGTGTGAACTAGCCACGTGCTCCGTAGGGGGAGCTAGACCCCTAGACCAGGCACTGAACTTTTAGGTTTGATTTTCACACAACATGGACAGTTTGAAGTTTCAATGGATAGACAGGGTGGGGGTGGGGGAAGGAAGTGTGATCCTTAGAGACAGGGTTTCCAGAGAACGGTGAAGGAGCTGAGAAACCATGAGGCAATGGAGGCGGGGGCCTACACCACTTCCACGCCCATTTCCTTTAAGTAGTTAGGGAACTTTCACTTTGGGCTGGCTCCGTTCCCTCTTTGTTGACTATTTCACCGCCGACTTTTATTTCTTTTAATGACCATTCATAGCTGGGGCTTCCTCTACAAAGGGGAGAGCTCCGAGATGGGAGATGGTTGCTGCTCCAAGTATCCGGCCCAAGAACGCGGGAGATAATTCCAGGAGATCTCCTGGGTGGGTACTTAAGAGCCCGTGGTCACGATCAGAGCGATCGAAGCCAGGTCACCTTGTTGAAAAGCCTCTTCACTGCCCCAGTCCGGGTATGGACGCAGGCGGACCTGCTTCTCCCGCGCTCCACATGGGGATGGAATCCATGGAGCCCAAGCTCCTGCTCGTGTCCCCAGAGTCCCTGGTCCAGAAGTAGGCAACTGGTCCTGGAGGGAGTTGTTTTCTTACCATTGTTCAAAACTGGAAGATCCTAGAGAGAGCTCCCCCTTGGGCCCTGGGGAGGGGATGTGCTCCTGTATCTGCGGACCCTACGTCGGGTTCCGCGGCAGAGCAGTAGGGGCAGTGGGGACGCTACTGCTCGAAACAGGACCTGCTCAGCCTACCCCACTAGCAGCTTGTAGGGGCGGCTCAGGCTTTTAGATTTGAACCTGGGAGGCCGAGCAGCAGGACTGAGTTCCGTGTCAGCCATTGGCTGCTGCGGAGGAGTGACATCAGCGCGGAGGGGTATGGGAGGGAGGGCTGGGAGGAGCCTGGGAGGGGAGTGTCCCAGCTTCTAGCACACTCGGAGCTCTGGGAGCCAGAGGAAACAAACGCCGGCGCTGCCATGGGTCGCCAGCCTTGCCGAGGCGCCAAGCACACAGAGGGGAGCGCACAGCCGCACCTGGTCCGCGCTCAGGGACCTGGGGACCGAGGTAGGCGATGAGCATCCGTTTGTGGCCCTGCGGCCGCGTGAGGCCTGGGTAGGCTCGAGACCCCTGGTGACGTGGAGAAGGTAGAAAGACTCGGGGATGGGGAGGACAAGGACCCAGGAGCAGGGCGCGTGCACACACACACCCCTCTATGCCCAGCGTGGGTAGGCATGGCTGAGATCAGACCCAGAGTCACATACCGTGTCCCAGAAAATCGTTTGCGGAGGAGGGGGTAACAACAGGGCTCAACGTCGCCAGGACGCCCCGATCTGGCCACGGGAGCTGCGCGGGGTGGGGTGAGTGGGCAGGTTTTAAAGGTCCACCCCCTCGCGCAGGAATGGGGTGTGTGTTGTCTTGGGCAGGCACACAACAATCGCCGCGGTCGCCCCGAGGGGGGCGTGTGCGCACAGACTTCTCCATGAATAACAGCCGAGTTCGGCTATAGTAGCAAAGGGGTGTTCGCATGCTCTCCCGCTCGTACACACACTGCAGTAGGCGCCACCCTGTGTCGTCCGGCCCGGGAGAAAGGAGGGCAGGAGCCGGCTGGAAGGCAATAGCCTAACGAGCAAATACTCCCCGCCCGCACGAGCCCTTCCCTCTCCTGCCCCGCCCGCCTCCCTCGGAAGACTTGGAGGCCAAGGCCGCGAGAGGCGCAGGCTCCTGGCGGTCGGGTGGGGCTGGGCCGAAGTAACCGTCCCTTAGAACCTGGGACCAGGCTTTTCGCGGGGACCTACGCGCGCGCCGGGTACGCCCGGAGCATGGTGTTCGAGGCTTGTTCAGGGGCGAGTAGGTAGCGGTTGGTTAATGATTTAACCGCTCGCTTGGGACGTTGAAGCTGAGATCCTGGGCTCTGGCTCCTCCCCATTCTTGGAGCGCCCCCAGCCGGAGGAACAGATCTGCCCTCCTGTGTCTGTGGCGTAGCCTGCTGGAGCTGCCTCTGTCTGTGGAGGGATTCCTGGTTGCTGTGGGTGAGTGTCCCAGACTGGCGGGGTGGATGGCGGTTGAGCTTCCTAGGAGAAGACCGTAAGACTTGCGTGTGTGCCTGTGGGGGGAGGGGCGCTCCCTCTGTTAACTCAAACCAGGTTCCTTGTGTTTGCCCAATGAAATACTGCGGCCTGGGCTTCGGAAGTTTTCTTTTTCTCCCAGGGAGAATGAAAAGGAAATACAATGCTTTCTCTTTTCTTTTTGGCTGGGAACTTCTCCCCCCCTCCAACAGTCTCACCTCTTGCAATCTGACCGGCTCCCACGTCTCTCCCTGGGCCGACAGCTCCCATTCTTTGCCCAGGTAGTTGAGCAGTTGAATGAGGAAAGAACCCTTGTGGGTGTCTTTACTTTGAAACCTCTTGTCGGTTCTCGCTGGAGCGGTTGGGGTACTTTTCAACCATCACCCACCATTACCCCCAGCAACCATCTGGACCAGAGATCTGGGGAGCATAAACAATGAGAGGCCCCTGGCAGGGGGCCTCTGCCTTGCAACTTCTTTGCCCCGTCTGGGTTTCCAGTAACGCCTGCAGCAGCTTCTCCCGCCCCTTTCTGAGGCCAGGCTGGAGGAGGGGACCACCAGTGGGATGGAGTGAATTTTAAAGAACAAAGAACAGGGCTTACAGCACGGGGAACTCAGCTACAGGTTTCTCCCAGACCAGGGGTGGGGGGTGGGGGATGGAAGGGAGTTGTGGGGGTGTGTGCTGGAGCAGAGCCAGGCCTCTGGGCAACCCAAGGGCAGTTGGCAATAATGGAGCATCCACTGGAGTCTTGGACGCTACTATCCATGTTAGGGAGCTGCTACAGAGTTGAGTGTGGGAGTGCCTTGTGCTGCCAGCCCTGATCAGCTGCCTGTATGTGACTACTGATTAATGTGGTTTATCTCCTCTGTGAACAGGGACTTTGCCCCTCAACTATTTCCCACTGGGTAGAACCTTGGGAGATTCTGGGGGGGAGCCTCTCAGGGCTCCTGGTGGTCCTTCTTAGCACGGACTTCAAGGAGCTGGGTGTTAAAGCAAGCCTGCTCCCAAGCAGTGTTGATGTGGGGGTGTCTTGGTCGTCTAGTAACTTCTCGGGGTGGGGGTGGGGATTCATAGGATCCCTGGCTCACTTGAGGGCTATTGCTCTGTATACTCATGTTGTTTCTTTGAGCATTTCTTCCATTTTCTGGAGCTTCTCTCTCCCTCTTTTTTTGAACCCTCCTTTCGAAACCCCTTCAGTTTGTGGCTCACACATGCCCGATTTCCAGTTCTTACTCTGATCCTGTGTGTGTGCGCTGCCCAACTGTCTTTTGAAACTGACAATCCAAGCTTCCCAGCAGGAAGTTGAAAGCAAAGGGAGGGTTTTTCTCTGTAAAGCAGTGGTCCCAGGGGTGGTCTCTTGCTGACCTGTAAAGGGATCCTAGACCCTCCTTTCAGAGCTGAGACAGGCTGTGCCCAGCTGTGGCAGGCATGGTGTTTGATGTTGGTGTCACCTTCTCTTCCTCTTTTCCTTTATCCCTACCTCCTGCTTCCCTTGAAGTTTGGGTAGAATTGGCAGAGGAAGGGGGTCTGCAAGCCAGCATCCTGGATGGCCTCGGAGCAGCAGCTCCAGCTGTTGGTTGGGCCATCTAGCCCTCAGTCTTCCCCCCACGGACACTTAGGCGCTTGCCCCTGTCGGGGGAGGGAGGGATCTGTCCCTCAGAAGAACAGAGGAGCTGGGTTGATGCCAGAGATAAGGCTGGGGAGTGGAGAGAGGGGTTGAGCAATCTCACCCTGGCAGTTGAGCATGGGCCTGAGCTATGGTCAGATCTTCTGACCTAAGGACTAGAAGCTTCTCCTCAGCCTTGGGAGAAAGGACCAAGTCCCAGAACCAGGGCACACTTCAAGTGGTAGTTTAGCAAAAGGCCCTTGACAGCTGACTCCAGCTAATACTTGTGAAGTGCCTCTGGGACACTCAGCTATCCTTGAGCAGGGCCTGGGACAGTCACTGAGGGAGGGACAGGAACGTTTGGCTAAAAGTAGCCCTGCCTGACTTGTCTGGTAGAGAAAGCTCAGCCATTAGTGGTCTACTTTCCTACTCCTGATATTGAAGCCCCAGCTTACAGTGAGCCTCCTGGAGGCTCGGGCTTCTTTTCAGCTGAGGAACACTAGAGCCCTTCCCTGTGCCCCAGATGCTGCTAGCATGCCACTCCAGCTCAGTGCGGGGGGTGGGGTGGGGGGGGCACACATGGCTTGAGGATCCTTCTTTAGCGACTGATGGTCTCTACCTGACCTTTTCAAGTTGAGGTAGGGCACTGGCTTTTTGGTCTGAGGTGGAAACAGTTTGGGGGTGCACATTCCTGCCCTTAATCCCAGAGCCAGGGCAAGAGACCCTGCCATGGTTTTCAGGTTGGTAGATGATGCCAGCTGAAGCCACCACAGCTCCCTGCCATCTCTGGGTTCTACTTTTTATTATTATTATTATTATTATTATTATTATTATTATTATTATTATTATTATTACGGTTTTTCAAGACAGGGTTTCTCTGTGTAGCCCTGGCTGTCCTGGAACTCACTCTGTGGACCAGGCTGGCCTCAAACTCAGAAATCCGCCTGTCTCTGCCTCCTGAGTGCTGGGATTAAAGGTGTGCGCTACCACTGCCCCCTGGGTTCTACTTTTATCTGTCTTCAGTAGCTGAACCCTGTTCGTGGAGATTAAAGCTTTATCAGTGGTGGAGAGGGAGAGCTTAGAAGGAGCAGAAAGGCCATTGGTGCACTGGGTGGAGGTCTCCCGGGAGAACCTGGGAGCTACGGAGGAACAGGCTGTTCTCTCCAGGAGTCTGGCACAACTGTCTCCTTTGAGGTTTTGTGCATTGTTGCTGGTAGTACTCTGGGTCTCCCCAGCTTTGTCTCTTCCTTACCCTTATCCTGGGGAAAATGAGAGTTTTCTCACTGTCCTCATTGAACTGAAGTTGGAAGGAGCTGAAGTTCTGTTTGAGAAGAGCCGGCATCACTAAATGTCAAAGGTGAAGGAGACGGAAGCCCCAGGCAGGGTTCCTCATGACCTTTGCAGGGTGGCAGTGCCGAGCTAGGACAGACTCTGTACCTTGGCTTCAGGGGACAGCTTCACGCAGCACCCTAGAGCCTGTGGAGTTAGGTTTGTGTAGGTATGTTTAGGGCTGCCCATGGATCCTGTTTGAAATTAGAGTGTCAATGAGCATGTCTGTAGATGTGGGGTACTGGCTGAGCGCACCTCTTGCAGTGTTGTACAAAAGACTGTGTGTGTGTGTGTGTGTGTAAGCTTACATCTTCACCTTAATGTAGATGGCTTTGAAAGCTATGGGGATACTGAGGCAGAGATAGCTAGCAAGCTCAATGTGGTGAACTGGATTTACCCCCATTATTCCAAGTCCCAGCAAACTCAGTCTGGAAGATCTGTCATCCTGCTTAGGGGTTTTCTCTGGAACCCCCGAAGTACCCTTGTGTTTGTCTCTCAGCTTCTCCTATAGAAGCAAAGTGAAACTAAGCCAGGCCTCACGGATGGATCTGGTTTCAAGCACAGCTGCTTCCTTCTGATTTGAGACCAGGAGCAGAAGCCCTAATGACCAGCAGCAGGGCCACTTCCAGACCTGAGTGGTTTGTTCTGCTAGACACCCTCTCCTATCGCCTGTGGTGGCGTGTGTTGGGCGGCTGACTCCTGGAAGCCCACGTTTCCAGGAAGGGCCCTGTAAACAAGTGAAGCCAACGGATGTCCTTGGGTCATTCGTTTTTGTCATCTTGGCTCCTTGGTCAGTTGTCGTTTCCGTCTCTTCCAGGCCCTGGCTCCTTTCTCTTCTCTCGTGGGCAGGCCATGGGTGAGGGAAGACTTTTCCTTCACCCTCCTGCTGGCTTCCTTCCCCTGGTTCAAGCCAGAGGGCTCTGGACTGAGGATAGAGGTGGATACTGGGTGAGATTGAGGTAATTCCCAGCTCTCAAGGCTTCTGGAAGGATGCACACCCCACACCCCCATCCCACCATCTGTTTCCCAGAATTAATGAATTTTCTCTGGAATGGTAGAAAATGGGGTACCCAGACTGGGGAAGTTTTTAGAAATATATATTTATTTTTATATATGTGTATCAGTGTTAGCCTGCATGTATGAGTGGTCACTGTGTGTGTGGACTGTCTTCAGCAGGAACCAGCTCCCATGGAACTGGAGTTTCAGACAGTTGTGAGCCTCTGTGTGCATGCTGGGAACAAAACTCTGATTCTCTCCACAAGAGCAACGATTACTCTAACTCTAGCCCCAGGGTTTTTTTTTTTTTTTTTTTTTTTTTTTTTTTAGTTTTTCTAGACAGGGTTTCTCTGTGTAGCCCTGGCAGTCCTGGAACTCACTCTGTAGACCAGGCTGGCCTCGAACTCAGAAATCCGCCTGCCTCTGCCTCCCGAGTGCTGGGATTAAAGGCGTGCGCCACCACTGCCCAGCTAGATATTTTTAAATCTTTTACACACATACATGCGCACACGCAGAGGTCACAATGAGGTCAGAAGACACCCTTGTGTATTCCCTTCTCTCCTTTTACCATGTGGTTCAGCAGGCTGAGCTCAGGCCATCAAGCTTGGTGACAAGTGCCTTTACAGAGGTGAGCCATCTCGTGGGTCTTGGGGAGACATCTTTAAGAAGAAAACTGTCTGAAGTTGTGGGCTTCCTGTGGGTGTTTGGCTCCTCATCACTCCTTCGAGGCCTGATGAGTCCCCTCCCACCTCCGATGTGCTGTACACCGGACTAGAAACACTCAGAGAGTTCAGAATCAAACTTATCTCGATTCTGCTCTGAGCTCTGTCCCTAGGACCTTTGACCTGGGTGACTCATGAGCTCTAAACCATGGCTTTCTCATCTTCAAGATGGAGACTGTGGTGTTGATCCGTGCTATTTGGTATTGTTGGGAAAAGGACCCAAGATAAAAACTAGTCATGTGCCGGGCAGTGGTGACGCACGCCTTTAATCCCAGCACTCGGGAGGCAGAAGCAGGCGGATTCCTGAGTTCGAGGCTAGCCTGGTCTACAGAGGGAGTTCCAGGACAGCCAGGGCTATACAGAGAAACCCTGTCTGGAAAACCAAAAAAAAAAAAAACCAAACTCACCTGTCAGGCACTCAGCATTAGAACCTTCATTACTAAAGCCCATTTAGTGAGAACATAGCATCTAAGACTTGAGTGTCTGCTCTGCTTCATGCTTCTAATGACCCGAGGTCTGGGGGGAGGATTGCCTGGTGCACCGTCTGGACCTCTGCCTGAGGCTAGGAAGCATCTCACATCCTAGATACCAGTTGATCAGGACCAACTTTGAGAGACGATTTTCCAGATCGCTCCTGATTCCAAAGTCTACTGCACTTCCTCTTTTCCAACTACGGGGTTGATTACCCAGCCGTATTATGTTCCCCACTTATCAGCCTGGCTCAAGCATTGAACTGTGTACTCTTATACACTGTTAAGGATTGCAACTTTGAGTGGAGGAGTGGTAGCACACACTGATAATGCCAGTCCTCTCAGCACTGGTGGAGGCAGGAATCTCTGTATATTGGAGATAATAGAGGCTGTCTGTGAATCCACTGGAGAACGTGACAGTTGATGACAGTAGCCATAGGGCACTACTGTTAATAGCATAACAATGCTGGGAGCGGAGGGCAGCTCAGCGCTTAGGACGAAGTCTTAGCATGTGTGAAACCCTGGCTTCCGTGTCCAAGTCTGTTTACCACCTACCCCAATAACAAAATATAAGACCAGTCATACACATAACTACCTACAAGCCTTTTGTTTGCTTTTGGTTTTTGGAGACAGGGTTTCTTGTATAGCCCTGGAACTTACTCTGTAGACCAGGCTGGCCTCCGGCTCACATTGCTGAATGCTGGGATTAAAGGTGTGCATTACCACTGCCCACTTTCACTTTTCTAAAAGTCACATTATTAAAGGTGAATTTTTATATTAACCCAGTACACCCAAAATATTGCCATTTCCATGTAGTGTTGAAAATTTTCAGTGAAGGGTCTTGGGAAATGGCTCAGCAGTAAGGAATGCTTGCTACTTTTTCAGAGGACTTCTGGTTGATTGCTAGCACCCACACCGGGCAGTTTATGAATGCCTGTAACTTTAACTCCAGGGGAGTCTAAATCCCTCTTCAGGTCTCTGTGGGCATGTGTGCACGAGTGGGTGCATGCAAACACACACACACATTGACACATACACAAGACACAGAAGACACACACATACATAAATATTCACATACCCAGACACACACACAGACAGACACACACACTCTCACACACACATACACATACACAAGATACACATACACACACACACACAGACACATACACAAGACACACACACACTCACACACATAAACACACACACACAGATATACAGACACAGAGACACATACACAAGACATACACACACACACACACAGACACACACAGACACAAACAGATACACCCAAGACATACACACTCACACAGACACATACATATACACATAGACATAGACACAGACATACACACACACACACACTCACACATAAAGACCCACACATAAGACACACACACAGAGACACACAAGACATACAGAGACACACAAGACACACAGACACACACCCACACGCACATACACACAGACACATACACAACACACACATATACATACCCAGACACATACACAAGATACACACACAAAGGCATACACACACATATGCAGACACACATGCATACAGACACACACACACACACACACACAAATAAAAGATAAGTGGACAAAATGGAGAGGCCCATGCCTTTAATCCTAGCACTTGGGAGGCAGAGACCTGCTAACCTCTGGTGAGTTCAAGGCCAACCTGATCTACATAGTGTGTTCCAGGCCAGCCACGGCCTGGCCCCATCTCAAATAAATACATAAAAAATAAATACATAAGTAAATGTACAGAAATTACCTATGGTATATTTTATATTGTTCTTTAAGATACAAAAGCTTCAACATCTATCGTGTGTCTTACACTAACAGTGCAATACAGTCTGGATGCCAAACTTGATAAATATTTGATCAGTGTTTGGACTTCGTCACACACAGATTCACACAGGTTTTCCGAATACTCTGAAGTTTTCCCATAGAGGAACCAAACATCCTATTTAAAAATTAAAATACTTTGAATTAGGAAAAAAATGTTTCATAATTCACACTAGCCACAGCTTGAGGATTTGGTGGCCCCTCCTGGCTGGTGGCAGCCATATGGGTAACTAGGTTTAGGATGTCACTGTGGATGCCAGGCACAAACCAGTGTGCTTCATGTGTGCTGTAGTGTCCTGGTCAGTAACGACAATTGTCACAGACAGGACAAGATTTTCTTCTCCCTTCTCTCTAGGCTTTTGAGGTAGGCTCTTGTTTTGTAGCTTAAGCTGGACTAGAACTTGGAATCTTCCTGCCCCAGCCTTCCAAGGACCAGGATGAACAGTGCATGATGCCCAGCCCTTCAGGAAAATTATTGTTCTTTGTTGCTGTTAGTTTTTCCTAGTTTTGTTATTTCGTATGAGTGTTTTGCCTGCACATACAGTCTGTGCGCCGTGTGTGTGCAGTATCCAAGGTAGCCAGAAGAGGGCATCAGATCCCCTGGGAACAGGAGTTACAGATGGCTGTGAGCCTCAGTGTGGCTGGGAACTGAAGCCAGTGCTCTTACCTCTCCACATCTGTTTCTGGTTTTTTTTTGTTTGTTTGTTTGTTTTGTTTTTTTGTTTTGTTTTTGGTTTCAAGACAGAGTTTCTCTGTGTAGCCCTGGCTGTCCTGGAACTCACTCTGTAGACCAGGCTGGCCTCGAACTCAGAAATCCACCTGCCCCTGCCTCCTGAGTGCTGGGATTAAAGGCGTGCACCACCACTGCCCGGTAAGATCTCACTTTTTAACTCTGGCTGGCCTGGAACTCACCATGCAGAAACAAGCTGTGACCAAGTCATGAAGATTTGCACCACAACTGAGTTTAAAAAACAAACAAACAAACAAAACAGGCAATATCCTGCTCTGTAGCTCAGGCTAGCCTAGAACTTACTGTGCAGTCATGCTGTCTCAATCCTCCTGCATAGACTTCCCCATGCTGAGATGGCAGGTGTGAACCACGAGGCCTGGCTAACTTTACTGCTTCTGTGCTTATTTTACTGTTATTTATGTTATCGTGTTATTTATATTATGCTAGTGTGTGTGTGTGTGTTACTGGTGATCAAAATCTAGGGTCTAGCACAGGCTAGGTGAGCAGTCTACCACCAACTTAATGTTAAAAGAGGCTCTTGGCTGCATTGCCTAGGTTTATCTTGAATTTACCGTATAAACGAGACTATCTTGACCTGAGATTCTCCTGCCTCACAATGAGTGGTTGGGATCACAGGGCCAGTGGCTCCAGGCCTGGCCCTTGACTGTTTTTGGTCTTTGTGTCCCCCTTTTAGTGACTCGGTGGTAGAGGTCACAGACAGCTGCACTGTGCTGCATTTCTTTGGGGTTTTGTTTTCCCGTGAGAATTGCCCCGAATTGCCCGTACTTTGAGCACTCCTCCACCTCCTTACTCCCCAGGCCATGTGTTGGCCAAACTTGGGGAATAGAAGTCTTTGATTGGTGAGTTGAAAGCCAGAAGACAGACAGCAGCTTGGACCACAGACACATGAGGAACTTGGCAAAACGCGAGTCACCATAATGTAAACAGGCATATGCCAAATTTGCCAAAATATTTGTAGAATCTGACAAGGATTTAAAGATATCAAGCAAGTCTATTGGAAAATGGGAAGCCCTTCCTGCCAATAGCGGAATGGGCCAAAGTTTCAACAAGCAGTTTCCAAGAAAGTAGGTATGCTTGGCAATAATACATTTTTAAAAAAAGATTTGTTTTATGTAAGTACAGTGTATATAGACACACCAGAAGAGGGCATCGGATCCCATTACAGATGGTTGTGAGCCACCATGTGGTTGCTGGGAACTGAACTCAGGGTCTCTGCAAGAGCAGTCAGTGCTCTTAACTGCTAAGCCATCTCTCCGGCCCTGAAATAATACATTTTTTAAAAAAACACTCATACTTAGTAATCAAAGAAATGCACACTACACTTTTGGAAGGAGAGGTTATGTTTGTGTTTTGGAGTTTCAGTTCAGTGAAAGCCTGGTGTGCGTACCTGTCACTGTAGCAGTCGGGGGCAGAGGAATCCCAGCACTAGTGGGGCGGAGGTAGGAGATCTCTGAGTTCAAAGCCAGCCTGATCTACAGAGTGAGTTCCAGGACAGCCAGGGCTACACATAAACCATGTCTTGACACTCCCGCTCCACCCCTTGCACAGACACAGGGAAGGCAGGCAGGTGCCAAAGGTTGGACACCTCGTGTTGCTGGGACTATAACATGGCAGGGCGTCCTCAAAACAGAATGGCAGTGGGGAACAGGAGTGATTGTTCCCGCCAGTCTTACAGAAATAATTACAAGCTGGCATAGTTATGGAAAAATAGAAGTTATAGAGTCTCAACGAAAGAATAAAACATTTGTGACAGACTGGATGGATGGAAACTCATGGTGTTAGGGATGGTGTTTGACATGGCGTGTGATTTACCAGCGCATGAGTGCCTTCAGTTCCAGAAGGAACAATGGCTGGCTTTATTCCCCATCTGTAATGCAAAACCCTGCCTGTGTTAACAAGGAGGAAGTATCTAAATCTGTACCGCCCAGAAGAAGGTATGTTTCGTTACACATTTGTGTGTGTGTGTGTGTGTGTGTGTGTGTGTACGTGTGTACATGTATCTGCATAGTACAGGTGCCCATGGTCGCCAGAGGCATTGAATCACCTGGAGCTGGAGTTACAGGAGGGGTGAGCTGCTGATATGGTTGCTGACAACCAAATGGAGATCCTCTTAACTGCTTGATCATCTTTCCAGCCCTTCTGCTTTATCTCTTGAGACAGGAACTCTCACTGAACCTGGAGCTCACCCATTTGACACAGGGAACCTTCTTGCCTCCCTGGCCCTGGGATTACAGGCATGTGCTACTTTGCTGGGCTCTTTATCTAGGTGCTAGCAAATCTAAATTCAGGACCTCATGCTTGCATAGTGAATACTTTGCTGACCGAGCTTCTCCCCAGCCTCCAGTATGAAGTATTTAATATCTCAACAGCCACATGGAGCCAGGGGCCATTGTACTGGATATCAGGTGTAGAATGTTTAATAACCTGAGGCTGAAGAGATGACCCAGGGGTTAAGAGCCCTTGGTTGTCTTGTGGGCCCAAGTTCAGTTCCTATTACCCCATCAGGTAGCTCTAAAGTGCCTGTAACTTCAGTGTCTAGGCTTTTGCACATAATTACATACATAGAAAATAAATAATATAAAATTTTTTTTTTTTTTTTTTTTTTTTTGGAGACAGGGTTTCTCTGTGTATCCCTGGCTGTCCTGGAACTCACTCTGTAGACCAGGCTGGCCTCGAACTCAGAAATCTGCCTGTCTCTGCCTCCTGAGTGCTGGGATTAAAAGCGTGCGCCACCACTGCCCTGCTCAAATCCCCTTCTTGTAAAATAGAGGTTTCATGAGAACCTCTTGGCATGGTTGCTTTGAGGTGCAGAAGAGTGCGTGTCCGTTCTCCTAGCCCCATGCTAGACCCAGTAAAGTGGAATAGTTGGCAGCCATAACTTTTCTGCTCATGGTCAGTTGAAGGGAGCACCTTGAGTGACCCCTGCCCTTTTCTGTTTTCCTCTTTGCTCACAGTATTGGGGTGGTCAAGCTGGGACTGTGAGAGGAGCAAAAAAAACCAAAAACCAAAAAACCCAAAAAAAACAGGCTTTCACTTGCCTGGAGTATCTCTTGACTGGATCCCACTGTCCTGTGGGTGGCTGACCTCCAGCTCAAAGCTCCAGTGACTCTGGCTGAAGGCCAGTCTCTGTGGGGTGGGCGTGGTTGTTACGAGTCACCTGCTTGGCCAAGAAGAAGGCTTAAGCAGCAGGAAGCAGCTGCTAGTGTTCTCTTGGTGGGGGTGGAGACGTGATCAATCTCTACAGATCTGGGAATGAGTCTGTTTAATCTGGCATAGGACTGTGGGTCTATAGTCACAGATTTATCTTGCTTTTATTT
Organism: Rhynchomys soricoides; assembly: GCA_019843965.1. NCBI lineage: Eukaryota > Metazoa > Chordata > Mammalia > Rodentia > Muridae > Rhynchomys > Rhynchomys soricoides. Next base: position 1,785,921 of record JADRCH010000053.1, on the reverse strand, counting down.
TATGTGTATGAGTGTTTTGGATGCATGTATGTAAGTTCAGTCAGTGCTGTAGAGCCTAGAAGAAAGCATTAGATCCCTGAGACTGAAATTACAGATGTGGGTGCTGGGAATTGAACCCAGATACTCATTGCTCTTAACCTGCTGAGCTATCTCTCCAGTATTCAGATCTCTATAGGTTGTCCACTCTTACCTCCCAGATGCTTAGCATAAAACATGACCTTGGGGGTGGCCTGGGCGAGGGGGAAGGACAGATGTCAGTGGGAGAGAGCCTGTAGATGCACAGAACCACGCTAGCCCTGGCTGGTGTCTTGTTCTTGTAGATGCTGAGCCCTGACAACTGGAGAGTTTTAAGCTGTTTTGAAATTAAAGTCTTTTCCTTAAGCCTTTGATGCTTTGGGATTTATTATTATTATTATTAAAAGCAGCTTCACCACATTAAAGAGAATCTTTGGGGAGGAGAGGCAGGGAAATAGTTCCGTTGGGATGAGGACCTGAGATTGATCCCTAGGAGCTCTGTTTATCAAGGGTGGGGGGACGGGGCACCTGCTTGCAAGCTCAAAAACCTCTTGTATCCCTGGCTCATAGCTCATACGTGGTGGAAGGAGAGAACTGACCCCTTTAAGTTGTCCTCAGTTAGTGAGCCATGGCACACATTCACAAAATAAACACATACACGTGCATCTCCCCCCCCCTCCCTTCCTCCCCCTCCCCATGCCAGGGAACCTTTTATAAAAAAGACAGGGTCTCACTGTGTAGACCAGGCTGGTCTCTGCCTGCAAGTGCTGGGATTTTTTAAAAGCAGGCACACACACACACACACCGGCACCTAGCCTTGGCCAGTTTTTCTCTTGAGCCCAGCCTCATACCTTGGTTTCACTCTGTCCCTTTCAATGAAATGTGTATCTGTGCGGCGTTGAGTGGCTGGATGTGCGTGTTCCCTTTCCCCACATGCCACTGGCTGCCACTTAGAGAGCTGGCCCATGTGGCTATATGTCCTCGGGACAGATACTCCACCCACCCTACACCCACCTGTCATGGTTTTGTGACAGTCTTCGTGGACCTCCTGCTTCCTTGTTTTCTCAGTCCACCCCTTAACAGCCAAGCATCTGGTTCTCTCCCAGCATGTGTTGTTGTGGCTAAGGCTTTGGTGATGAATATTTGTGTATTTGGGACTTCTTTGACACAGTTTCACCAGCTCTGTTTGTAGATGTGAAGGGGGCTGAATTACTCTGTGGCCCAGGCAGGTCTTAAACTTGCCATCCCCCTGCCTCACCTCCTCAGCTCTCCCACAGTTGCGGGTGCCCCTTGGCCACCCTGTCCTGAGGCCATTCGGATGTAATCAGGTGCTGTGACTCTCCCTGCCTTGTGAAATGTGTCCCATCTCCATCCCCCCACACCCCCACCCCCACTCTTATTCTACCTAATCTCCTTTTCTGGCTCTTGCACTGGGCAAGGTGATAGGAGAGACAGCAAAGTCGGACCTCAGCCCTGGCAGTGATCCAATTGCAGGTGTTACTTGGCAGAGGAGATCTGGGCTCTAGTACCATCTGAGTCCCTCACAAACTCCATGACCCTCAGCTAGTCACCTCTCCTTATCCCTCACTCCCCCCCCACACTCACACCCAAAGCCTCATCCAGGCCACTGAGTTGGGTCATCTCTATGACCCCAAGGCGCCACATTTCACCACCCACTCCTACCCCTGGGCTACGTGACAGTCCACTGGTGTGTGGGAAGGACACACCAGAGCCATCGCAGCTGTCCTTTGGTGTCTACAATGGATTGGTTCCAGATCCCCCTGGGATACCAAAATCCACAGATGCTCAAGACCCTTAACGTGAGACAGCATAATGTAGTGTGTGGATGTCTCCCTGGGCCCTTTCAACGATATCTAGAGTCCCACATTCCAGTGTGATGTGGATGCTGTGAAAATAGTTTCATTATGTTGTTTAGGGAATAAAGATGGGGTTGGGGCTATACATGTTCAGTATTTGTGTGTAGAGTGGTAGGGCGTGTTTCGCCTGTCTGCACATATGTGTGGAAACTAGAGATTAACATTTATTATTTGTATATTAATCTGTATATGTGTCTGTACATGATGGTTGCCTGGGTGGAGTGTGGAGCATGCACTTACTATAGTGAGTGTGCAGGAGTCAGAAGACAACTTTGTGAAGTTGGTTCTCCGTCCATGTTTCCTAGGGTTACAGGGGTTGGATTCTGGTTACCTGGTTATACCACAGGTGATTTACAAACTGAGCCATCTTGCCAGTCCTACATGTTACTTAAAAAAATTTGTTTTTAGATGGATTTATTTTATATGTATTTGTATTTTGTGTGCATAGTTAGTTGTACATGTCCCACATGCATGCCCGGTGTCTACAGAGGCCAGAAGAGGGGATTGGATCCCTTGGGACTAGAGTTAGAACCACCACGTGGGTGCTTGAAATCAAACCCAGCCAGTGCTATTAACTGCTGAGCCATTGCTCCGTCCCCATCTTACTTTGTTTTTTTATTTTTTTATTTTTTGGTTTTTCGAGACAGGGTTTCTCTGTGTAGCTCTGGCTGTCCTGGAACTCTATAGACCAGGCTGGCCTCGAACTCAGAAATCTGCCTGCCTCTTCCTCCCACGTGCTGGGATTAAAGGCATGTGCCACCACTGCCTGGCTCCCATCTTACTTTAGAAGATAGGATCTCTCACTAAAGCTGACCAGGGAGCCCCCAGGATTTGCCCATCTCTGCATGATGTGTGCCTGCTAGGGATGGAACTCAAATCCTTGTGGACGGCACTATTCCACTGAGTTCTCTCCCCAGTCTGTTTCTGAGATCTTTTCTTTTGACTGAGTCCACAGATGGGGACTCCACAGATTTAGAGGGCTGGCCATCGTTTGATTTTATTTTCTTAAAAGACCAAAACTAAAACTTAATGACTGCTTGGTTGGCAGTTTGCACATAACCTGTAGGAACTCTGTGCTGGCATGGTTAGCACAAACCTATCGTCATAACAGATGGTAGGCAAAGGCAGGCAGATCTGGGAGTTTGAAGCCATCCTGGCCTACAGAGTGAGTTCTAAAACAGCCAGATCTACATAGTGAGACACTGTCTCAAAAACAAAACAAGAATTGTGCACACATACATACACATAAAGAACACTTTAGGAGGGTGTTCTTACATGGCACCTCTACACTTGGGCTACTTACTGCATCACTGTTTTAGTGGCCTGGAGAGAGTTAACCATGCCTTCAACTTGTGGTCTGGGCTGAGTCCCCTAACATGGCATTCCCATCTCTCAGAACCTGGTCCTTACCCTACCTAAGTATTTTAGAGATGTTTGTCATAGCATGAGAAGTAGGAGGTCTTGATGATCGTTCGTGGTTCTGTCTCCGGCTTTTATGTCTTCGAATTGTGGCTGTTCAGGCCAGAGGGTATCTTAAACCAGTACCTCCCAAGGTCCTTGTATAAACAGCCGACTTTTAGATATACCAGAGTTTCCTGCCTCTCTAATCCCAGCACACATCTCTTAGAATTCCTCCTTCTCCTAACAATGTGTCAAAACTGCCATAGCTCTGCTGTCCCTCAGCTGCCCCTAGCACTCCACAATTTTTTTAAAGCTTCATAAAGGCTATCGAGAAGTCCAGAAAATACCAGATCTTTCTCTACTGTCAGAAGCCGGAGTGCTAGCTTCTCTGGGAGAGATGTGGCCTGCGGCGGGCTGGTTTTCCTGCCCTGATGTAAAGCACTGGACACTTGGACAAAGTTAGTTCTGCCTAGGGGAAGGTACAGCCTTAGCCCTGTGGAAAGAGGAATGTGTGACTCGGCTCTGGGAAAGGATCCCTGGAGTCCCCATGGACGCTGCCCTTTGATCTCCCACTGGGGACATCTCAACTCCTATTGGCCACAACTCTGAAACACTCCAGGATATGTCCCTCCCCCCCCACCCCCCACCCCCGCCCCCAAGCTACACTCATGTCTTGCTTCCTCCTTGCCCCAAACTCCAGAAAAAAAAAATATCCTGACTGGATTTCTGTTCCCCCTTCCCCATGGCTTCTGAGTCAGCCGCCACCAGGAACTTCCAAGGGTTGTGGGTTTACATTCTAACACACACTCACACACATACTCACTCACACACACTCATAACTCACCTGGCCTGTCCTCTGACCATGTGGATTTTTGTTCTTCCCTTCAAATCTACAAGCATGTTCCCACCCAGCAATGTCGCACAGTTTCTGCCAGCCAGGGTTTGACACAGCCGCCTCCTGGCTGCTCAGGTCTCAGTTCACAGTGCCCCTTCCTCAGAGGTCCCTCCTCCAGTATCCCCACTTCCACGCTCGCTCCCATCACCCGGTCCCCTCTTTTCACCCCACACCCCAGCCCACCCCCAACTCGACGTCAGCTGGACCTTGGAAATGATGATGTTCTGTTTTCACAGCCTAGAAGAATACAGTCATCCCTCAGTATTCATGGTGGTTGCTTCTGGGACCCTTTCAGATACCCGAATCCCAGATGTTTGTCCCAGAGTACTTTGTCTAAAACTGCAAGGTTTGCATATAACCTGTACATGTCTTCCTGTGTCCTTCAAGTAGGTTCTGGGTTCCTTGTATAAACAACACAGTGTGAATGGTTGATTGGCAGAGCTATCTTGCTTACAATAAATCATAAGGGAGATATCTGTGCATGTTTTGTACAGCTGTAGAATCCCCCCCACCCCCCCGCGCAGAAAGCTTTTTAACTGTGGTTGGTTGAATCTTCCGGTGTAGAAGGAACCCTTGCAAGCACAGAGGGCTGGCTGACTGTATGTTGATATTGTAGGGGTCTACAATAGCATAGTAACTGAATGAGTGGACGAATGGTAAATGAAACCGCTTACAGCCAGTCTGAGCTTGTGGCCAAACTTTCCCTGCATCCAGTGCACTCTTCTGTCCAGCCACATTGCCTAGTACTGGTCTCAAGATGAAGAACCAGGGAAGGACTGACTGGGTGTGGCTGCCCTTGGCAGTGGTCAGAGAAGCATGAGTAACTTTGTATACTGACTGGGGTGAGCCTCCGGTCAGCTGCAGACCGAGAGGCCTGCTTGCCTGGCTGGCTGTCTCAGGAGAGTGTAGCTCTGGCTCCTGTTTAAGGCTGAGATGCCAGGGACAGGCCACTGCCTGGGCATTTGGAGGGGGATACATTGATGTATCCTGCCTGACCTGTTTGTCAGTCCGCTGGCCAATCTGGGAAGGTATTGTTCACCATTCATCTCACCAGGGAGGGTGGTGACAGGCCCAGAGTCTGGACTGTGTGTGGGGTTGGTGACAGGGCTTGTTGACAGTGCCTTAGGGGAAGGTGCTGGTGCCCTCCATCTTGCAAGCTGCTGACCCAGGAAAGTGGGCTGTGGCCTCTGGGGTGGGATGTCCACCTGGCCTCATGAGGCGGCCTGTTTCAGGCACTTCCCCAGGGCTGACTCATGGTGTTTAACAACGCTCCTCCCAAAGCCACAGCCCCATGGTCAGATCCCTTTCAGCAGTGAGCTGGAGGCCTTCAATGCCAGCTCCAGGCAGGCCCGGTTTCACCTTGGGTATAAGACCCTCACCCTCTGCTTCCCTCAAATGTTCTAACCATCTCCTCCATCCCAAGCCCTTGTCCGTTAGAAGCTTAGGTGACTGACTCACTGTTGCTTGGGCCCTGGAAGCCAACAGCCTCAAACAACTTACTGGCTGAGTTTTCATTGACCCTGTGGCCTGCTGCATGCTCTGTGTCAAACTCAGAACTCAGATGAGACCTCAGTTCACCCAGCCTAATGGTAGGAGAATGGGGGACTCTTATCTAAGCTCTCCTGCTAGATATTGAAAATGGTTAATCACAAGTCCTGCAGCCTGTACCCAGCCTCTGGAGTAAGATCCGGAAGTAGATGGAATTGTGTAGGCCTGTCATTGTTTTTCAGGAGGCAGAGGGGGAGGGGCACGAGGTCTGGCCTAGGATGGCATACATGAATGTGGAGCGCCACAGTGATTGTCACTGTGTGTCCCTACTATCCCCGTTTTTTAATAGCCCTATTGGCAGGGGCACTGATGGGATGGATTCCCCCTTCTTTCTAACTGTTATGGTCCAAGTCCTCTGTCCCTCTGGGTGGCTATGGTGACATTTCTGGAGAATCCTGGGCTGCCGAGCCTATGGTTCCCCTCCCTTTTCTTTCTAATGAGCACTTCAGATGGGAAACCATAGTATGGGCAAGCTTCCAAGGTCTTGAGGGGGATTCCTGGACTTAGTGTGAAGCCTTTTCACAAGTCAGTCGGTGTGATCTTGGGTACCTCTCCGGCCTCTCCCTCCTCGTGTCCCTGTTTCCTGTTTCATGTGATCTTACCCTAGGAAAGCATTTCTCAGTTTTGCCAGAGAATATAGGAACTGAGTGCCCTGGCCATTTGGGATGCTGTGAATGGAGGATGAGGATGCTATTGATGTACAGGGACCAGGGATGCTCTGAATGTGCTACATAGTACTCAGCCAGCACCATTCCTAATTGAAAAAAAAATGTTTTGATTGGCCCCAAGCATCCTCATGCCACGCTAGACTAATACGCCTGTTTTTAGAATACAGAAGGTCCCCTCCTGCTCTGGGTAGGGAGGGCACTCCATTGTTGGTGAGCAGCGAACAGTGCTCTAGTAAAGGGCCCGGAGTGAGAAGCCTCAGAGGTGCCCTCCCCGGGCTGGCACGGCTCACTGGGGTGTGAACCCAGCTGAGGCTGAGTCACCTCCTCAGTGATAGTGCTCTCTCCTCTGTAAGAGCAGCCTGGTGCCCTCCAGCAGCACGTGTGTGAGTGAGTCCAGCATTCTGAGGAGCTCCGAGCCATCTCACCCTCCTGGTCACTGACAACAGGGATACCAGAGGGATCACCAGGATCACGTGATGGCAGAGACCAGGCCTCCCTCGCTTTTTCTTTTCTATTTAGGGGGTGGAGAGCTGGGGGCATGGCCCAGTGGTTAAGAGCACAGCTGTTCTTCCTGAGGACCCAGGATTCCAGGACTTACATAATGGCTCACAGTTGCAACTGCAGTTGCAGGAGACACATCGCCCTCTACTGGCCTCCATGGGCACTGCATGCATGTGGCACACAGACATACAGGCAGTCAAAAGACCCACACACATATTTAAAACAAAACAAAACAAAAGCACACATCACACCGCAGTCTGTGTGTGGGAGTTAAAAGGACTACCTCCCACCTTGTTTGAGACAGGTTCTCTGGTTAACCATGGTGTAGGCCAGGCTAGCTAGCCTGCGAGCTTCTGTGGCTTCTCTCCCTGTCTCCTCCTGTCTCTCTGTAGGACTACTGGGATGCAGATCCATCTAGCCTAACATGGGTTCTGAGGATCTACAACTCCGTCTTTACGCTTGAGTGGCCCACGTTTTATCCACTGAGCCATCTCCCTGGCTCTTTTATATTTTAGGCTAAAGAGCCTCAACATTTGGCTCAGGGTTCTTCCAGCTCCCCTTGGTGTTTGCTCTGAGACCAGTAGGGTGATTGCTTGCGGATAGGTGGGGGCATCCACTCTCCCTGGTGGGGGTGGTCATCAGACTGGATAATGGCTGTTTGATGTGGAATTATAGAATGTAGGGAAGAGTCAGAGGGCATAGAGAAGTCAAGTCAGGAGCCCAGAGGCTATGCTATGGGCCGAAAGGAGCTGACATGAACGCAGAAGGTACTGGGCCCCCCTCGAGGGCTGGCCACACTTTAAATGAGTGTTTTAAATCCAGCTGTGTGACACATGGTGCTAGACAGGATTTAGAACCAAGACCTGTTAGAACCCTCTGGAAGCCCATAGCCTGGCAGAAGGTTAGCATCCAGCTGGCAGGGTAACAGAATGATGTAACAGGTGCCTGCCAGGAGATGCTGTGAGGAGCAGGCGGCCTGGAGGACTAGCCCTGGCTATGAGGCTTTCATTGGAGCAGCATTGGCTGAGGATGTTGGTGGCATTGGATGGTGGGGTGTTGGAAGAGGACACCCTTGCTTGCATCAAGCCCAAGAGTGGGATGAGAGAGCAAGGGAAGGGTTGCTGGCTGGCAGTGACATCAAAGCCAGCAGCAGAAACCGTCCTGGGAGGTTCGCAGGGAAGAGAGTGTCACTTATGGACTTGTGGTCACAGTTCTTTGGGCGGGGGTGGGGGGTGGGGAGGATGTTGATTGTTCATTTAGCTAAGAAAGCAAGAACAAGAGTATGAGAAATGCCAGCAGCCAGGAAGACCAGCAAAGCAACCGTCAGGGACAGGTGGTCTGGGGTGGCCTAGCACGTGGCAGTGGAAGCCACCCAAGCCTGAGCTCTGCAAGTGGGATAGGTGGGTCTGCGTAAGACATAGCTCTCTAGCTGTCAGCAGGATGGGGAGGGGACAGACACCTGGGGACCCAGCCCCATCTCTCACCCGCTGCCCACTCTGATTATTAAATTCTTATTCCCGTCTCTCTATTCTGCCTAGTCACCCAGGGTCCTACGCAAACCAAGATAAAGTCATCCGGCCCTAATAATAAAACCAGGAGGGGTTTTCCCAAACGTCATCTTCCCGAAGGATGGGAGATAGAGCCTGTTACACAGAGCTTGGGGCCTGACAGTGATGTCACAGGCAGGAGTCTCCATATATGTGACATCCCAGGGCGCTGAGCTGGCCCTATGGATTGATTCTACATATCCATCCCAATTCTGATTCAAAGAGAGCCAGGCCGGCCAGCTGCCTACATGTGTGGAAGTGCTGGGTAACTTTTGGGCTTGGCCTACCCATTCCGTGCTCTCTGACTCAGGCTGAGGTATCCACCTCTACAGAGATTCAGGTTAGACAACAGGAAGTTCTTGGAGCTTGCCTGCAGACCAGCTGTCTGGAACCTATTTGCTTCAGTACTTTTAGGATTGTAACTGCTGATTAAGGTGGTTTGTTCAGTGTTCCAGCTTAGGCAGGGATGGGGGTGGGGTCTGGGGTGGGGGTGGGGTGGGGTAGTATTTCCCTGTCAGGTTTCAGAGAAAATAATCTGATACCAAACTCTAGCTCAACTTATACATACTCTTCCGTGTTTAGGAGACATGGTGAAGAAATGGCAAAGTTAGGAATTCACTGCTGCTGATTTTTCCAATGGTTTTGATGGGAAAGCAGGGGTTAAATGGTTGACCTTTGGTGGGTGGTTGTCATATATTAGCCTTTTGCTGGGTACCGGTCTGTATTAACCCTTTGCCTCCTGTTCTCTGCTTACAGCCCTCTGATTGCCCTGTCCACCCTTTGCACTTGCTGGACTTCAGATCTGACCCCACATCTGTCTATTGCCCCAGGAGTGCTCAGCTCCCCGGCAGCCAGCACGATGCCCATTCTCAAGCAGCTGGTGTCCGGTTCTGTGAACTCGAAGCGCCGTTCACGCGCAGACCTCACAGCCGAGATGATCAGTGCCCCGCTGGGTGACTTCCGCCATACCATGCATGTGGGCCGGGCTGGGGATGCCTTTGGGGACACCTCATTCCTCACTAGTAAGACCGGTGAGGCTGATGATGAGTCCCTGGATGAGCAGGCCTCATCTTCCAAACTCAGCCTCCTGTCTCGGAAGTTCCGGGGCAGTAAACGTTCACAGTCTGTGACCAGAGGAGACCGGGAACAGAGAGACATGCTAGGCTCCCTGCGGGACTCGGCACTGTTTGTCAAGAATGCCATGTCCCTGCCTCAGCTCAATGAGAAGGAAGCCACTGAGAAGGACTCCAGCAAGCTACCCAAGAGCCTGTCATCCAGCCCTGTGAAGAAGGCAGATGCTAGAGATGGTGGCCCAAAGAGTCCCCGTCGGAACGGGGCCACAGGCCCCCACTCACCTGACCCACTCCTTGATGAGCAGGCCTTTGGGGATCTGATGGACCTCCCTATCATGCCCAAAGTCAGCTATGGGCTGAAGCATGCTGAGTCGATCCTGTCCTTCCACATTGACCTGGGGCCCTCCATGCTGGGAGACGTCCTCAGCATCATGGACAAGGACCAGTGGGGCTCAGAGGAGGAGGAGGAAGAGGAAGAGGAGGAGGAAGATGGTGGTTACCGAGATAAAGAAGGTCCCAGCAGCATTGTCCAGGCGCCCCCTATGCTGGAGATAGCTTCTCCTCTGGGGAGACAAAAAAACAAGACCAGCTGGGACCAGGCCTCCATGCTGCCCCCCCACACTGTGGAGGATGACAGTTGGGCGGCAGTAGCCCCCAGCCCCAGCTCAGCACGCAGTGTGGGCAGCCACACCACTCGGGACAGCAGCTCCCTGTCCAGCTACACCTCGGGTGTCCTTGAGGAGCGCAGCCCAGCTTTCAGAGGCCCAGACAGGGCAGTGGCTGCTCCCCCAAGGCAGCCAGACAAGGAATTCTCCTTCATGGATGAGGAGGAGGAAGACGAGATCCGAGTTTGAGGCTGGACAGAAAGTTGAAAGTAGCTTCCACAGCTCTGGGCTGCATCTTTTCCCTGCTGCTGCCTTTATTATGACCTTTGACCTTACTTTGTAGGTGCAGCTAAGAGCCTCATTGGAGTAGACCCTGGACCTCAGGGATTGGGGTGCCAGGGAAAGTAGCATGGGTACTGGCACCTGGTGGCCTGACTCTGACCTATCCTTCTTACTACACCAGCCTGGGACAGATCCGAGTCGCAGCAGGAAATCTCTTCTGGGTCCCTTGCTTCCAGCCTGGCCGCAGATGGATGCCAGATGTTAGTTTGAGTTCTTACTGGAATGGCTGGGCAGCCAGGTGTGGCCTTCTCTCCAAGGTCATGGACACTTAGCTCCCTTTTGTTCACCTTGTGTCTGGTGCCTACCGGGAGGTCTATGCAGCAGGAGGCAGGAGTACCCACATGTTTGGGCTCCTTCTTCCACCTCTGGCTCCTCACTGGAAGTCTGGTGCTCTTTGGGGTTCACCAGGAGCCAGGGGACAGCCTCAGCTATTACACTAAATGTAGCCTTTCCCAAGGGCCAGGACAGGATGGAGCAGAGAAGGAGTCCCAGCTCCCAGCTTCTTGGGTACTCAAGAAGGACCCCTTCCTCAGCAACACTAGGAACAGGAGAGGGACCAGCTCTGCCTGTGGGTGTGTTCGTTCCTTGTTACTATGTTTAAACCTGAACAGAGCACTGTCAAAATCCCCTACCAGGAGAATAGTGACTGTCTTGGTGGAAGAGTGACTGTTATCTGACCTGAGTCTGGGTGTACAGACCCTGCCCAGGTTGAACTGTGGCGGGGCAGCTGCCACTAGTGTGTGTCCCTGAACCCCCACCTCCACAGCTGTTAATGGCTGAAAGAGGACTATGTTGGAAAGTTCTGGAATCCGATGCTTAAATGATACATTATTCCCCGGAGTGTGAGCTGAGCTTTGGTTCATTAGTGCCTCTCCTTGGGTTATGGGCCAGGCTTAGCAAAAAACGCAAAACAAAACAGGACTGTATTTGATTTGAATTCCAGGGAAATGAAAGTGGGTTTTTGTTTGTTTGTTTTTGGCTTTTTGAGATACAGTCTCACTCTGTAGCTCAAGCTGGCTTCAAGCTCATAGCAAGCCTCCCTTTCTCTAGGAGCTGGGGTCACAAGTGTACACAGCCGCTCCTGGCTGTTTGTTTTTCTAAAATCTGTTTTGCTCAGCTCCTGTAACTCTACCAAGAACATGAGTAGAGGCAGGGGCCTGAGCCCTGGGGGTGGTAGCTCATGACTTTTCTGTGCTGGGAGCAGGCTGACTCACGCCCTGGTCTAGCATAGCCAGTGGGAATCTGGGGAGAGAGCAAGCTAAATTACAAACAGAGTCTGGCCAGAGAGTGACCAGCCATGGACTGCTCTGCTTCCAGAGGCCTGCTAGATTCTGACTGAAATGCTCACTGGGCTCCTGGCTGGTGTTCCTACGCAGGTAGGCATTGACAGCTACAGAGCTGTGCCTCTGGTCAGCAGCACACACACACCCCTCTCCTAAGTCTACCTGGTTGGTTCTAGACTCTAAACTTTGTATTTTTTCCATGACGTTGATAAAGCAGTAAGAAAACATTAAAATTTCCTCCTAGCACTCCTAGTGTCTGTCTCTTCTACCTGGGGTCTTATTTCAGGGTGTGTGTGTGTGTGTGTCTTAGTTCAGTGTTGGGGGGAGAGCTAGTAGTCTTAGTTCTGGCAAAAACAGGAGCTTGAAGCAGCTGGTCAAATCCAATCCACAGGCAAGAAGAAAGAGCAATGAATGCTGATGCTCAGCTCACTTTCTCTCCTTTTATTTTTTTTTTTTGGTTTTTCGAGACAGAGTTTTTCTGTGTAGCTCTGGCTGTCCTGGAACTCACTCTGTAGACCAGGCTGGCCTGGAACTCAGAAATCCACCTGCCTCTGCTTCCCAAGTGCTGGGATTACAGGCGTGCGCCACCATTGCCCGGATTCTTTTTTTTATTTAACACAGCCTGGGTAGGAGCTGATGTAGAGAATTATGCCCCCCAAGGTGAGCAGGCCTTTCTACCTCAACATGCTTGCACGCACACACGCACGCAAGTGCGAGCCCCTGTGCCCGCGTGTGCATGCATGTCTAGAAACCCTCCTCTCAGGCGATTTCATTTTTTTTTTAATTTATTGACATTCCAAATGTTGCTTCCCTTCCTGGTCCCTCCCCCCTAGAGTTCTTCATCCCCTCCCTCATTTGCCTCTGAGATGGTGTTCCCCCCCATCTCATTTGATTTTAGATGTCATCAAGTAGACCATTGAGAATAGCCATTACAGTCAACCAGAGGTTCCTGGCCTCACAAGACTCAGGGAAGCTTCCCTTTCCCTGCTTGGGGCCACCCTACCTTCAGGCCTCATGTGTGTCTCTGCTTGAGCAGGCCCTACAGGCTCTGGGACTCTGCTGTCCCCACTGTTCCTTATCAGTTCAGGGGAGGGGGGGCTTGGTCACTGAGCCTTTCTGTCCCCTGGCCCTTTAAGTAGAGGGCTACTGCTCTTGCAGGGTGGGTGGAGCCTGTAGTAGGGGTATAACCAAGTGTTCCTGGGATGGGCTGCTCCTTTCTCATGCCCCAGGAATCATGCAGGATACTGCCACCCCGGGGATTGCCCTTGGCAGAGGGCTGAGATAAATGGCCTCCTTTTCTACCATTTGTCTTTAGAATGGGCTTCCAGATGGCTTGCTTTGGGCTCAGCCTCAGTGCTCAGCCTCATAGGATCCCTATATTCCAAGATGGCGCTGGATAAAAAGACCTCAGGGCCACCAGGGCTGCTCCAAAGCTGCATGCTAGTGTTGAGATGGAATGGGAGATCACTGATTGACAGCCTCTGCTCCTTCACCACCTCCCCTGGGTGCATCTCTGGAAATGAGGTCAGGGTGCATCCGCCTTGGGTGTGGGAACCAGGTGACCCCTCCACCCACAGTCCTGGCTCCTAACTCAGCCTTCCTCACGCCCATGTCCCCACCGTCTGGGATGGCTCTGAGAAAGGGAAGCATAGCCTGGGCAGGACTCCCTGCTTTCTCTCTGGACATTTAAGGAATTCTTGAGCTGAGTTCTGGCTGACCTCTGCAGCATCTACAGAGAAATTGGGGTTTCCTATTCATCCTTTCCCTGGGAAGCAAAGGCACAATTAAGAGTGTCACCCATGTGTCTCTGTCCCCAGACAGGCTCATTAAAGCTAGTGAGAGACCTGTTTAATGATGAGCTAAGAGCAGGGTGGGGCGATGAACCCTAGGGAGGAAGCCAGGCTGGGGCACACAGGGGAGCCCCTGAGAATATTAGGGTGCCTCTGGCCTGAAGCCTGTCTTCAGTGATTGGCGTGTTGGAGCAAGAGATGCCCTTCCCTCCCAGACACGGTGTGAGAGTAAAGGCCCTCTGTCCACCCGGGACCAGCCTAGGGTTCTTGGGAATCCAAGAGAAGGCTGCAACCTTGGCAGCATCCGTTTTGAACGTAGTAGGAACTGTCACACCAGGGCTTATGGGGACTTATGCTCTGTCTGGGGCCTCATAGACCCAGGAGATGGAGGGGAGAGTCTCTCAGACTGCCTTCGCGGCCTTCTAGCTCATGTGGATTGCTTCCAGTCTCTGCAGTGATGATGCCCTGAGCAGGTATGCACACTGAGCCACAGCACCCCTTGAGTGTGGATTACGGTTAGCACAAAGCCCCGCCTTTCACCAACCCCACCTTGGTCTCTGAACTGTACCCAACCAACCTAGGGCTTCCACACAGCAAGACACATTTCATCTTCTCAAGCTGACCTTGAGTTCGGCTCCTCCAGAATGCTAGAATTCCAGGTGTGAGCCACCAGGCCTTGTCCAGGTCTCTGAGGTATTCTGGTAGGATCCCTCCTCAGACAACTTGACATCGCCATTTTAATTCAGATTTCCCAAAGGCTTCTTCTGAGGGGATCCCAAAGGCTTCTGGCTCAATAACAAGCCAATGTGAGGCCTACTGCCTGCCCTGCCCAGACCCAGCCCTATGTCTTGGACCCACACTCCCGTCCTGTCCTATTAATGTGATAAGGGGTATGTGTGTTGATGTGACTGCCACACACCCACATCAGGACCACTCTTAAGTATTTGGTCCCAGATTAAGAATGTCATGCATTCTTAACGAAGTGAGAGTATTTATAGAATGCCCACTTTATTATTTATTTAAATTTAATTACAATTATTTAAGAGGGGGGGTGAAGCAGGAGGGGTATTTACCACGGTGTATCTGTAGAGGTCTCCTTCCACCCTGGGGATTACAGTGATTGAACTCTGGTTGATGTAGAAGCAAGCACCCTCACCCACCCTAGATAGCCAGAGCACACATGAAAGAACTTAAGGACCCCACACAAGTAGTGACCAGAGGAGCCAGGACATACCAGGAATGGCCTCGGGAGTCATTCTTTTAACCATTAGGCCTTTCGGCAAAAATGATCTACACACAGGACCTAGAATGAGGTCCCAGGTGGGAACAGTGCCCAGAGGACTGCACATGACAGAGGCCTGGGTGGCAGCTCCACCTAAGGAGAGCTGCAACTCCAGCTTTTCAGGGACAACTGTTCATTCACCAAGGGGCTGCTGGCTCTGCCCACCAGGCAGTGCAAAGACTCTTCCTTCACTTTCCACACTTAACCTTGTCTGTTCCACCTCAGCCAGGCTGGACCAGCACATTGATCAAGCCCTTTGCCTCCAGATTCTACCGCCTCAGATCTAACCTGTGTGGTGTTCACGTCTGATCCCAGCATTCCCTATACCCAAAGTCATCCCCACTTCTCTTCGCCAAGGTTCCCACCACATCCCAGGAGGAAGCAGCTGAAAGGAATGGAAGATGTCACAATCCTGACATCCTGGGGATTATTAGCATCGTCTAAGCATCGAATCGGGCTCCCAGCTGCCCCCATGTTACAGATTGGAAGATGGTGGCTGGACAACAGGGGACTGAGGAGAAGCATAGAGCAGAGATAAACTATCCAGCTTGGGTTGAGAGGAACAGATTGAGGGTGGGGCCCTGTGTATCAGCACTGGGTGGTACTTTAAGAAACTCTGAAAGAGATGGAGGGGTTAGCCTTCACAGGTATGCATGTGGCACCGTCTACCCTGACCATCCTGTAACAGCTTTGGAGAGCTCCCTATCCTATCTACAGCTGAGCAGATAATGCCTTTGTGGTACCCAGGATTACAGCTCTAACCTGTGCACACCATCCCCGGCTGAGGCTCTGATTTAGGATGCAGGAAAAAGTTAGGAATAAAAAGAGCATCCATCTGCTTACCATCTTCCTCCCTTCAAAAGCTCCTCTAGGCCCGGAGGCTTCCAGCCATCAGCCAGATGGGAGACCATGAAAAGTGCTCTAGGGAAAGAAGTCAAGCATGCCAGCAGATGGACGGGATGTTGGTGGCTTGGCTTCGGCGACCTGTTGCCTAGTCCCACTTAGTTGCTGTGGCCCAGGAGGGAGACTCTTGTGAGGGGACAGAAAGAGTCAAAGGTAGCTATGCCCCTCCACCCCAGAAATCCAGTCCTAAAGTAACACGAGGCAGCAAATAAACAAAAGCAACCTGCCAAGGCCACAAGGCTCTACTGGATTGTGTTTCCTTTCTATGCCCACTCTGTTCCAGAAAGTTTGGAGACCGCTTACGAAATCACATGGAACACAATAGGGTAAAAACAGAACAGAGAAAACAAGGTTGGAACAAATTGTCCTATGAGCCATGTGTTCAGGTGGACCTGCACAGGGCTCTGGGCTCTCTGTCAAGACAGAGGGGAATCTATTGATCCATAGGGTTAAGAGATAGATGGACCAAGGGCAATTTAGTGTTTTGCTTTGTTTTTCTTTATACTGAAGTCTAAAATGAATTTTGTTTCCGTTTGATTTCATTTTTTAAGAGCGCTTGTGTAGCTGTGAGTTTAGCTAACCACTCTGTGCTCCTGGTGGATCTCGTACTTCCAGCCACCCGCCCAGGAAGTCTTTGGATCCATGAACACACACACACACACACACACACACACACACACACACACACTAGCTTATTTTTGAAATGCCTTGGCTAGCTCAAAGGTTGGGCAGTTCTAATCCTCCACCCAGGCTATCATAGATTTCCCTCCTGTACTCCTGACTCAACACCCTCTTAATCTATGATCTATCTTTGCTGCCCTGTTCCTTCTGGGTGACCCCCTAGTCTTTACTGCTCAAGACGCTTCTGGGCAGCCCTTCCAGGGTCCGCATTCCTTTTCACCTACATTTCAAATGATTTTCCTTCTGCAGGTCTAAATCTGATCAATCTCCCTCTGAAACATGACGATTCTCCTCTCCTCTTCTCTCCCATGTCCTAGCCTATGCAAATCTAAGGGTCCCGCCCCGTCTCCCTTTGCTCAGCCATTAGCCACTGGCATCTTTATTGATCAATCAAAAACCAATTTGGGACAAGGATCTTCAGCATTTGAACACACAAATTCTCGGTTCAATCAAAGCATTAGAACCATTCCCCAGCACACTTGTTCTTGCAGAGGACCTGAGTTCAACTCCCAGTACTGACATGGTGGCTCATGATCATCTGATCCCAGGGATCTGATGCCCCTCTTCTGACTTCTGTGGCACAAGGCATACACATGATGCATGTACATATATTCAGGCAAAATATTCATACATATAAAATAAATAAAAAGGGGCTGGGTACAATGGTCTGTAGCTTTAATTCTAGCTAGCACTTGGGAGGCAGATACATGTATATCTCAGTGACTTTGAGGCCAGCCTGCTCTACACGATGAGTACCAGGCCAGACAGAGCTATATAGTGAGACCCTATCTCAAAAATAAAGTAAAAGTCATAAAATGGTGGGTATCCCAGCCCCCTTAGGAAGAGTCTCTTGGCCCAGCCCCACAGGACAGAAGTCAGTAGTGAGCTGCAAGACAAGCTCTTACTTAGCCAAGGGCACACCTAACTGATGGCCCGAGCACAGGTGCTGGTAACGGCTATGGGAGGGGAGGACTGAGCGGACCACTGGCTGGGGGAATTAGAATCTGTTGTCAGTTTTCCATCACCATAACAAATGCCTAGGACAATCACCTTAGGGGAAAAAAAAGGCTTTAACTCAAGTTCCAGGTTCCAGTTGGTCTTGTTCTCAGGACTGGGTGGAGGCAGAGGATCGGATCATGGTGGTATAGACTGCTTACTTTCTGTCCTGGAGATGAGCAAGGAAGAGAGAATGGACCCAAGGCAGGGTGTGAGGGTGGTACTGTCTACCAAGTCACACCCCCAATGGCATAAATACCGCTCACTAGGCCCTGCCTTTTAAAGATTCCACCGTATAGTACTGTCCCGAAGACAAAGCCTTTAACACATGGCTCTTTAAAAAATAAATGCACATGGGCTGGAGAGATGGCTCAGCCGTTAAAAGCACTGACTGCTCTTTGAGAGGTCCTGAGTTCCATCCCCAGCAACCACATGGTGGCTCACAACCATCTGTAATGGATCTTGTGCCCTCTTCTGGTGTGTCTGAAGACAGCTACAGTGTACTCATATAAATAAAATAAATGAATATTTAAAAAAAAAAATGCACAGCAGGGTTGTGGTGTTCCACCTTTAATCTTAGCGCTCAGAAGCAAGCAGATCTCTTGAGTTCAAGACCAGCCTGATTACAGAGTGAGTTCCAGAACAGCCAGGACTACACAGAGAAACCCTGTCTCGAAACACAGAGACATACACACAAAACCACACAGACACACACGAGGAGGAGGAAGAAGAAGAAGAAGAAATAATGTGTACCAGGCATTAGGCATGGTGGCACATGCCTTTAATTCCAGGACTCCAGAGGCAGAGGCAGGTGGATCTCTGTGAGTTTGAGGCCATTCCAGAATAGCCAGGACTACGTAGAGAGGTCTTAGAAGGGGTGGGGGTGGGCACAAGCCACAAGCCACAAGCCACAGTAGAAGATGTTCCCCTCCAAGCATCCTAGGAGTTCTGTCTACTGGGAAGGTCCAGTGGGTGGGGCCTCTGGAAAATGACTAGGTTGAGATGAAGTCAAGAGAATGGGGACCAGACAGGTTAAAAAGCTAAAAAGCAAAAGGGACACAGTTCAATCTCTTTCCTCTTCAGGCTGGGACAACACGCCCTTGCAACCCCAGGAGAGTACCCTCCCCAGGAATCTGTCACTTCTTGATTGGATTTGCCAGAATTGTGAGAAATGTCTCCTGATTTACACCTGGAGTCCCAGCGCTGCAGAGGCTCCCTTGTAGGAGGCATCTCGGGGTTAATTTCAGCCTGGCTACATTGCATGATTCTGTCTAAAACAAAAAAACATGGACGTGGTGGCCCAAGCCTTGATCCCAGCACTCTTGAGGCTAAAGAAAGGTTACTGTAGGCAGGAGCCAGCCTGGGCTACACAGTGAATTCCCTCTCTCAATAGAAATCAGCCACCAGCACTACAGGATATAACTCAGTGGTACAGGGCTCATTTAGCTTGTGCAGGGCCTTGGATTAAATCCTTAGCAGTGTCCCTCATGAAAAAAAGTCATCAGCAGAGGAGGGTAACATGGCGTTCACGGTCCTCCTTACTGATTCTTTCATTGCGTGTATGCACATGATAGGTGGATACGGCACTCAGGTAGGACACGTGCCTGGGGGTCAGAGGTCAGCTTTGTGGAGTCACTTCTCTCCTTCCACCTTTCTGTGGGTCCCAGGGATTGAACTCGGGTCACCAGGCTTGCAGGGTAAGCACATTCACCCCCTGAGCCATCTTGCTGGCTCTACTTTATTATTTTTTAAGATATATATTTTGTGTATGGGTGTTTTGCCTCCATGTCTGTCTGCCTGCCTGCCTGCTTGCCTGCCTGTCTGTCTGTGCACCACATGCATGCAGTGCCTACAGAGGACAAAACAGGATGTCAAATCTCCCAGGAACTGGAGTCACAGATGGGGGTTGCTGCATTGTGAATGCTAAGAACCACATCTGGGTCCTCTGCAAGAGCCAGAAGTACTCTAAACCGCTGTTTCTGACACGCTTTGTCCTCACTAATTTTAAGACAGAATCTCTTACTGAGTCTGGCACTGTCTGACTTGGCCAGGCTGGCCAGCCAATGAGTCTTAGGGACATGCTCGTCTCTCCCTCCCCAATGGTTTTCACACGCAGGGGATCCTAACTTGGGTTCTCAAGCTTGCAGGAGGACAACTTATGAACATTTTAAGTACTGAGCCAGGCCTACCCCTTTACCTTTTCTGAAGCAGGGTTTTGTATTTGAGGCCTTGAGCTTGCTATGGAACTTTCTGTTCTTTCTGCCTCCACTTTTAGAGCGTTGTGATTACAGGCAGGTACCAGGACGCTACCATATTCAGTTTATGACTCACTAAGGATGGAACCCAGAGCTTCCTGAATGTTGGGTGAGCACTCTCACCACCTGAGCTACATCCTGAGCTCCAGGATGGGATGCTTTCAGTCTGTTTTGTTACAGCAGCCCAAGCTGACAGAGAGATGGAACAGCTGTCTACTTGTGTGGAGAAAATGCACTTGGACCAGGAAGTCATCGGCCAAGAGGTGGAGTCCACTGCCTAGACAGGGAGCCAGAGCCAGGGAAGCTGTAGGCTTGATGATCTCCAAAGGGAGGCAAAGTCACAGGGAGAGGAGGTCATGGGAGATGTGCCCACACTCTAGGTGCTGTTCTAAGTCTCCCTCTCATGTCCTGGCTCAAGGTCAGGATGCTGTACTCAGGCGGGAGAGGAGGGTTCCCCTCTGTCACCTGCTACTGCCACCCACTGGGATGTGTGTACAAAAAAAAAAAAGAAAGGTCACAATGGCTTCCCTGTCAATAATGGGGCCCGGAGGGTGTTTCCATCTGTGCTCTGTCTGCCTCGTGTTCCGAGATTTAGAGATAACAGGCCCGAGAGCAGGCAACATCGATGAAAATGTTTTTCTTGGGTACACAGTGGACCTCAAAGGCACATCAAATCTGTGACCTCGGACTCACAATTGGTGAAGGGTATCATGGCTACCAGGCCTGGAAGAGTCGTTTCTTCTGGGTCAGTGGGTATGGATCCCCATAGCTCCCTGTTACATAACCATCCTGAGTCCTGGGTAGCCCTGCTGCACCCTCTCCTCACCTATCTGCTGGGCTACAAGTTTGTTGACAATTATGGTCTATGTTGGCGTTTTACAGGTTTTAGAAGAGACAGTGTGCCCGAGGCCTGGGGGAAGAATCCTTCCTTTCTAGGACTGCCTTTTGGTTGCTGTGGACTCCTGGCTCAGGGACTGTGAGTGCCTTGGCTTTGCCCTTCTTTTCCAGAGTGAGTTCAGGGTTTTGCAGGCAAAGGGCTTTTTCTAAAATACACAGAAACTGGATATCTTTAGTGTGTGCCTCACTGCCCACATTTGGGATTTGGAGGTACTTCCCACATCTGGAGATCAGAAATGCCTTCTGAAGTGAAGTGCTCTATCATTGGGCTACATCCCCAGAACTAAAATGGTATGTGGTGCTGAGAACGGAACCAGGGCAGTAGTGCCTCTGTTAAGGACATAATCTATAACTAGACTTCCTCTTCTGACCTTCATCCTCTGACCCAAATCTGGTCTCAAACCAAGACATGGGGAAGACTGCTTTTCTCCTGCAGATTCAAACGGGGACTCTGTCTCTGGAGTTTTTAAGAACACAAAACCTGCCAGGGCTATACAGAGAAACCCTGTCTCAAAAAACCAAAAAAAAAAAGAAAAGAAAAGAAAAAAAGAAAGCCCGGCAGTGGTGGCGCACGCCTTTAATCCCAGCACTTGGGAGGCAGAGGCAGGTGGATTTCTGAGTTCGAGACCAACCTGGTCTACAGAGTGAGTTCCAGGACAGCCAGGGCTACAGAGAAACCCTGTCTCGAAAAACCGAAAAAAAAAAAAAGAACATCAATCTTATGTTCCTTGGCTCATGGCCCCTTTAACCACCTTCATTCAAAGCTAGCAGGTCAGCATCTTCAAATGTGTCTTTCTCTGCCTCTCAAAGTTCCTCTTTGTTGCTGGGTAATCACACGTACATAATTCCAACACTTGAAGGCTGAAGGAGGATTGTTGGTCAGGGATTTATAGTGAGACTGTCTCAGTGAAGATCAAGTGGTCCTTCTGCTCTGTAAGGTCTCTTTTGCCATGTGTATTGATGATTCTCAGTTTTGGGGGGACCAGGACATGGGCCACCATTCTGCTGTCCATACCACTAGGCAAGTGGCTATGTCTTGTTCACTCTGAGTTGTCCAGAGGGAGGAGCTGACAGGTTCTTTTTGTTTCAGAGACAAAGAGTCTTAATGTGTAGCTTTGGCTGGCCCAGAACTTACTATGTAGATCAGGCTGGTCTCGAAGTCACAGGGATTTGTCTTCAGAGTCCAGGATGAAAGGTGTGTGCCACCACTCCTGGTGACAAATACTTTTGAGTCTGTGAGTCAGTGAATGAATGAGTAAATACCCTCCCAGGGACCAAGTAGGCCAGCGGCTAGAGAGGGCAGCCCAAGGACTGTGGAGACTTGGGAAGAAAGCAGGTACATCCCCAGCTAGCCCTGTCTGCCACTCTGCCACCCTGCTTTTGGTTGATAGTGGGGTCTTGAGGCTCCCTGAACTCATGAAGCTCCTTTTCTACAAAGTGTGGGAGACGTTGTATAGAGTTAGGGCCTCTGAAGAATTCCCTCTGCACCCAAGGCAGGATCTGGGAAGGCACTGCTCAGCCTGAAGGTGCTCTGGGCTCAGAACCAGAGGACAGTGGGATGTAACTGAAAACCAGGCCAAGATTCCTGGTGGTAACAGTGCAGAAAGAAAGGAGATGGGCCTGCAGATCTGGGCCGCCTTCTTCTCCTTCTCCTCCTCCTCCTCCTCCTCCTCCACCTCCTCCTCCTCCTCCTCTTCTTTTTGAGACAGGTTTCTCTGTGTAGTCCTGGCTGTCCTGGAACTCACTCTGTAGACCAGGTTGGTCTCGAACTCAGAAATCCACCTGCCTCTGCCTCCCAAGTGCTGGGATTAAAGTCGTGCGCCACCACTGCCCGGCCGGGCTTACTTCTTGAGACCCCCAAAGATCCTGACTTCTTGACTCAGGCCAAAGCCCCAATCCTAGCAAAGACCTGGTCACTGTCTTAGGCCTTGGGGGCTTTGTCTTCCTTGTCTAGAGGAAGCAGGACCCTCTTCCTAAGGCCTAGGAGATGAGAGGGGACCAGGACTTGGGAGTACGCCTGAGCTTGCAGTTTTTAGGACGCCAGGCCTGTCCTAGACCTATCAGATTAAAAGGCACAGAGCCCTGCCTGCTGGGCCCATTTGCCCTGTAGTCTAAGTGGCTACTGTGCAGTCAACAGCTGTCCCCACTAAGTGGCATCTCTGGGGCACATGGAGATGGAGATAGCAGGGCACACTGGGCCACTGTATCTGGAACTGAGCAGGAGCAGCCACAGCAGCTGTGGGTCACCTCCCCAAACGATGGCTCGAAGACAGCTGTGCTTATCAAATCTCGGAGTTTGGCAACTTTCAGGGTCTGAACCAACAGCAAGCCCCACTCAAGGGCACATTTAACCAGACAGGCCCTGCAGCAACACAATAACAAAGGTGACCAGAGGATGGCACTGCAGACCGGACAGGGGTCAGGGAACCTGGGTCCTTGTATACCAGGCCCCATTCAATTCCATTGCCATACCTAGACAGCAAATAGACCTGTCCTCTCATGGAAAGACAATTCCCACGAAACTGGTGTTTGTAGGCCAGCGAGATGGCTCAGTGGGTAATGGTGCTTGCAGCCAAGCCTGCCGACCTGAGTTCGATCACTGGAGCTCAAGCATATTGTAGTGAAAAGGAGAGAACTGATTCCCACAAGTTGTCCTCTGAGCTCCACAGGACGGCTTGGCAAGAAACCCCCCCCAACACACAAAAATAAACAAGTGTAATAAAGTAAATAAATAAATAAATAAAATAAAAACATGATACACACCTTTAATCCCAGCACTCATGAGGCAGAGGCAGGTAGATCTCTGTGAAGTGGAGAACAGCCTGGTCTATAAAGCAAATTCTAGGCTAGCCAGGGATACAGAGTGAGACCCTGTCTCAACAACAACAACAACAACAACAACAACACACCCCCCCTGATATTTTTCTAACTTATTTTCAGTCTCCTTAGTACGTAGAGCTTAGAGGTCCTTGTTACTGATGGGGAATCTGGGGCGCAGAGAAATGAGCAGATATGTGCCTGTCCCATGCCACCGAGAGCTCTCCCGTAAACTCGGGACTAATCGGAGTGTGGGGCTGAGGCAGGTGCTCCGGATGAAAGAGGGATGAGCCATGGGTGAGCTCTGCCCCAGCAAGGCACTGGCAGAACGGCTGCAAAGCCCGGCCAGGTTGGAGGGGGGTGGGGGGGAGGAGGGAGGGGGAGGAAATGCTGACCTCGCCAGGCTCCACAGCCAGAGAAGTCAAAGCTCTGGGCAGCGACCCTTGCTTTTCAGAACGGGGCATTTAGAAAAAGATAGGGAGGCGGCATGGTGATGATTCATGGAATTTGTAGCTGGAGTTAACGAGAGCCCGTAATGATGGTGATTAAAAATTAATTAATGCCACTGTGCTACGACTTTGGTGTCCACTTTGCACCCATGAATTAATTAACAAAGGACAACACATGTGCTCAGGGCAAGCTACAGGACGCAGAAGCTGGATCTACAGAGGGGACATCCCTGGAGGGAGAACCTGTCCCCATCCCCAGAGCTTCAAAACAGGGCTTAAGTTTAGCCTTTTGTCTAAGCTCCGCCCCACTGTTACCTGGCAACAGTCAGGTATGCCTGACTCACTATAAAAGGGGCTGTGTGCCCCCCTCCTCTCTCTTGCTCCCCGCTCTCTCCCCATTCTCATCCCCCCCCCCACGTGCTCATGGCTTGCTTCTACTCTACTCTCTCTGCCTTTCTCTGCCTCTACTACCCTCTTTTGTTTGTTTGTTTGTTTGTTTGAGACAGGGTTTCTCTGTGGAGCCCTGGCTGTCCTGGAACTCACTCTGTAGACCAGGCTGGCCTCGAACTCAGAAATCCACCTACCTCTGCCTCCCGAGTGCTGGGATTAAAGGAGTGTGCCACCACTGATTCTTTTTTTTCTTTGGTATAAGCTTTTGAAACCTCAAAGCCCCCTTGCAATGACACACCTCCTCCAACAAGGCCACGCCTAATCTTTCCCAAACAGTTCCACCAAACTGGGGAAGGGTCAGATATGAGCATATGGAGGCCATCCTCATTTAAACCACCACACTAGATTAGTCACACAATCATGGCAGTCCTCCTGCCTCAGCCCCCTAATTTCTAGGCTCTGTATGCGAAAGTTCTTAAAGCCAAAGATGCAAAGTGCAGGCAATGTCAGGTCTTCTGCCTGCAGTTCTTAGCTTCCTGAAGGAGCTGCATGGCTCCAGTCTCCACCTCTTGGCTTCCAGTGGCCTTCTCTACTGGATCGGTGTGTCTCAAATCTCTTTCTTCATTTTGCATTTTAAGACAGACCCTATTGCAGCTCAAGATGCTCTCAATCCCTGACTCCTGCCTCAGCATCTCAGGCCTAGGAGTACAGGTGAGTACCATCACGCCTGGCTCCTCTCTGCTCACCGGGACATCAACTAATGGCCCTAATTCCAGGGCCATCATATCTTGAAACTCCTCTTTAATTCCAAATAAGGCCAAACCCATGGTAAAAGGCACCGGACTGAGTAGAGGGCAGTTTAACCCACTACAGAAAGATTCTTTCATATACCACACTTAACCATGAGGAGACAAGGGGAGGGAGCCCATACTCTGGGATTTGGGAGCATCTTCTGTGGACGAGATGCTAGAATGACCCCTTGACCTAAGAAGAGAATGTTCTTGAACATTTTGGGGCCACCAGAGTTGTTTCAAAAAGTACCTCAGGCCACATCCCTAGGGCTTTGACTGTTTTGTTTTTTTGAGATAGAGTCACTCTGTATAGCCATGGCTGTTCCGGAACTGTAGACCAGGCTGGTCTTGAACTCAGGGATCCACCTGCCCCTGCCTCCAGAGTGCTGGGATTAAAGGCGTGCGCCACCACTGCCCAGCTCCACTATTACTTTCCTATCCCCTTTCCTGCCTTTCCTCTCAGCCCATCATCCAGGATATCTGTCCTCTTCAGGAACCTTTGTGATTACCCCCCCCCCCCCATTCCACCCACACACACCAGGCCTGGTAGCTCATGCCTTTTATTCCAGCAGAGTCAGGTCCAAGGATCTCTGTAGCTGGATTTACCTAGTGAGTTCCGGGTTGGTCAGGGCTGAGTAGAGAGGCCTAGTCTCAAAAACAAAACAATAAAAGCAAGACTCTAAAGTGGCCTAAGACTCCCCACCACCCTCCTCCTCCCAGCCTACCGCCCACTGCACCCCTTCTCTGAATGCTGTTATTTGCCTCAGGTCTGGGTGTGGCCCGTCTTCTGGAACACGCCCGCATCCCCCATCATCCCCAGACTTTCCTAGCATACTCTCTGCCACCTTTCCCTACCCCCATTCCTCCATCCAACCCGTATCCCATCCAGTGTTGTTTCTGCCCCATAGCCTGAGTCACCCCCAGGGCAGTGTTCTCCAGGGCGTTGCTCTGCATGTGCCCAGGAGCTTTCTGCACCTGGATCTCCCCCTCTGCCTTCTCTAGCAGACCCGTGGGACTCTCAAATGAGCCCAAGGTGACATTCCAGAGACCTACTCAATACCTAAGGATAGAGTCCAGAGATGCAAGAGCTTCTTCCCCGGGGACGCTGATCACTAGCCCTAGACAGTCATTCTACCTCCAGTGTACCCAGGGTGATCCCAGGCAGATCTTACTCGGGCCTCAGCCAGCTCCACTGCCATTCCCAGCGTGGGTCTACCTCTCCAGCTGTTTTCTTTTCAGATCTGGAGTTCAAAAGAACAACTGATCTAGGAGGAACAGCCACAGGAAACAAAGCTGGCAGGCTGGATCCTGTCTGCTCTGCCACAGGCCTTCAGGGCCCTGCTTACCTCTCCCCGCTGGGCCCCGGGGAGGAGATCTCTCTAGTTCTGGTTCCCGGGGCCTCAAAAGCCTGTATGTGCTGGAAACAGGCTCCAGGAGAGGCCCCGCCAATTCAGGATCCAGGAGGGGGAAGGGAATAGCCTGGTTTAATTAGAGCTTTAAAAAAAGTCCTAAAAAAGCCGATTCAGAGGTCCTCAGCCCTGCGGGTCAGGGCTGGCTTAATAATAATAATGACAACATTTGCATAGATTTCATTTACAAAGCATTTTCTGGGGGTGGGGGAGTAGGGAAGGCTCTGGGGTGGCCCAGTGGATTCCTCGCTGGGAGGTCACCCCCAGCCTTGGGTCCGTTCCACCCTCTGTCCAAGTTTACCATTGTGATTGCCTACGGGGTAAACAAAGGGCCCTTCATTGCAACAGTTTCCGATTCTTCTGGCCTGCATTCCTTTTGCCCCCCCTTCCAGGAAGAGCACACTTGGGGTTTGTCATTCAGTCTAGAAAAGAGGCTCAGAGAGCCTTGGGGGGAGAGAGAGTGGCTGGAACCTAAAGGAGGAAACTTTCTTCTGTCTCACACCCTCTGACCACCCACGCCCCAACCCACCCCCATCCCTGGGCATTGCTGTACGCAGTAGGTTAGCGTCAATGAGTGGCTATGTCCCCACACATACAATGGGAACACTGGTTTGGCAATGTTTTGTGATATGCAGAGATAAGCAGGTGTGAGTCTTTGCCAATCCCATCCCCAGCTGATGGGGGTTGTGGGAACGTGTGGGGGTGTGGACCCTGAAATGCCTGCACCTGCATGAGTGGGAGGGCCGTGGCAGCTGCGGGGGGGGGGGGGGGGGGGGGGGGGGGAGCCTCAGGGGTCCAACCAGTCAGAAAGTTAAGTGCAATCACCTGGCCCCTTGAAGGAAGAGGTGACCTGAGAGAGAGGGACCAGCGTCAGACAGGGCCTGGCCCCTGATGTGCTGATGGGCAGGCTATTTAGCAGCCACCTGAAGGGGCTCTGGCAGCTTTCTGCTTTCCGGGTGGGAGACGGAAGATGGAGGAGGTCATTGCAGGGCTGCAAGGGTTCACGTTCGACTTTGAACAGGATGTGGAATTGCAGAAGGGCACTGGGCTCCTGCCTTTCCAGGGAATGGACAGTGAGTGGCAATGGCCTGGTTCCCCTGCCCAGGTCCTTGAGTCCTTCCTCACTAACTTCCCCCAGTCTCTCCCACACAGCTTCTGTGTAGTTCACCGTCTAGGTGAGAAAGACAGATTTCAGAGCTTCCAGAGTTCCCTGGGTACCTGAAGCCTTCCACCTCCTGAGCCTTCCACCTCCTGTCCCAGAGCTGGGCTGAGTTAAGTAGAATGTAAGAGGCTGGCTCTGGGCGGTGGGGGAAGGGTTCTGAAAGAGGGTACCTTTGACACACAGTCCCCACAGCTGGAGACAAATGACAGCTGCTTTTGATAGCAGACTGGCTGCCAAGCAGCTGAGGTGGGAGGATTGTATCAATCCAGGCCAACCTGAACTACAGAGCGAGACAGTTGCATAAACAGACAAAGGAACATGCAAACGACAAACAAAACCCCAAAGACTAGCCAGAGAGAGTAATTGGGGCCCACGCAGATCCAAGCCTGTAGGAGGCTTAGGTGGGACTTCCCTGAAGGCTCCAGCTCTGGGAAAAGCTACCTTCTCCTCTGTTTCTTTCTCCTCCAGAGTCCAGTTCAGCTGTGTGCAACTTCTTCGCTAAAGGGCTATGTGTGAAAGGTGAGTGAGTCAGGCCTGGGCTGGGACAGGAATGGCTGTTTGGACCATGCTGGGTTCAGCTGGGGCCTAGGACCGAGTGTGAACTTGGCACCTGGACTAGGCCAGGATTCAGCCTCTGTCAGGAGCAAGAAGGTAGCCACGTGTAGTTAGTACCACAAACGTATTTTATTATGCTGAGGGTCATCACACAAGGTTCACACTCTAAATCCCTAACTAAGGTCCTATTATTATCTGCTCAAGGCTGCTCACCTGTGGGACATCTTAGCTGAGGGTCAGGTTTAGTCTATAACAGAAGTCTCTGATTTGAGGATCAGGATCCTGGCAGAGACTCTTCCAGCCGCAGGGCAGATCAAGGTGTTGCCTCTCCAGACCTGCAGAACAGAGCATTGATCTAAGTCTCTGCTTGTATACCATCCAGTGGGCATCATGGGGTTCTAGGACCATCTGGTTATCTTGAGTGAGTGATGATATCACTGGGGTTTCGGCTATTGGGTACAGCCTTGGGTGTAGTGGGGATCCTGATCAAGCTGTTTTTACCTGTCTAAAGAGGCATTTTATGCTCATAAGGAGAACAGTGGCCTGGGCGGGGGCACCCCCTGACATCTGTACAAGGGCAATGATGGGATTACCCGGAAGGTAATTTTCTTCTTTAAAAGAATTTTTTTTTTTTTAAATTCTGTGTATCTGTGTGCAGGTAAAGGGGTAATACCCTTTTAATTATTTTTTTAAATCATGTGTCTCTGTACATGGTTAAACAAACATGGGTGCACCTGTCCTTGGAAACCAGAGGTGTTGGGTCCGTCTGGAACTGTAGTTACAGGTAGTTTTGAGCTGTTTGTTGTGGGTGCTGGGAACCAAACTCAGGTCCTGTGGAAGAGCAGCCAGTGGTCTAAATCACTGAGCTGTCTCTCCAGGACCAACATTCTCTTCTAGATGCAGGGAGCGATGGGTCGGGACCTTTGGTCTGTGTTCTGAGGCGGCTTCCGCCCTTCTCCTCCCAGCTCAGCCTGTCTCCAAGTGGGCCTCCTCCCTGTGAATCAACACAGAAACCCATCAATCACCCCAGGCCATTTCTTCTGCCCTTAGGTAGCCTCGTGAGTGATGGCCCCAGCTGCTCAAAGATCCCCCTCAAAAGACCCTCTCCCATATGTAGCCTGAATTACTCCCCCACCGGGGCTTCTGGTCTTCTCTTCTGGATTGGGGGGTCACTTAGAGGTTCCCCCAATAGTAACGTACAGTTGTCTAGATGCCTAACCCCCAACAGTAGTGTTTCCAACCCCCCTGAAGCCTGACTATGGATTCAGGTGAAGGCATTCTTAGGGGGCCTGCCTTGGAGATCTTTAATATTCTGTTCCTAAGTCAGGAGGCAGGGGGTGGGGCAGAGAGGACCTGGGGCCTGTGGCTCCACTTCTGGAGGACTGGATGAGAAGAGAAGGAGCTCACTGGCCATCCAGGGCTCGGGCAAAGCAGAACCTTCCAGGTCCATTACAGACTGAGTGAGTCACAGCTCAAAGAGGAAGGTGCTGCTGAGGAAGGCCAGGGCACAAGGAATGGCCAGGAGTGTGTGTGTGTGTGAGAGAGAGAGAGACAGAGAGACAGAGACATGCAGGCAGGCCAGGCTCAAGGAGGATGTCCTTGTCACACATGGAAACAAGCCCTGCTTAGACACAGCCCTCCCTTCCAGTGGCAGTGTCTGCTGAATGAAGATACTGAGATGGTCAGATGTAATGTTCTAGTGTCTGTCTGTTGTTAGAGTCACCTATTTCATGCCTGGGTTGTCCTTAATATTTGAAGTCATGAACTCATGCCGAAGGGGCACGCCGTGGGTAGATCATTTGCCTGGCACATCCTAAGCTCTGATCTCCAGCATGCATGCATCATAAACTGAGCATGGTGATGCAGGCCTGTAATCTCAGCACTTTGAAGTTGAAGGCAGAAAGGTCAGAATTCAAGGTCATTCTTGGGAACTTAGTGAATCTGAGACCAGCCTGGGCTATGTGAGACCCTGTTTCAAAAAATCAGAGAGATGACTCAGCAGTTAAAGGCACTTGCTTCTCTTGCAGAGGACCCTGGTTCAGTTCACAGCACCTACCTGGCAGCTCACAACAGTCTGTAACTGCAGTTCTAGGGGACCTGATGCCACTTCTGACCTCCGAGGGCTCCACCATGCACAGCATGCACATACAGACTCAGGCACACACATACATAAACACATAAGTATTTTTTTTTAAGATTTATTTATTTTATTTATATGAATACACTATAGCTGTCTTCAGACACACCAGAAGAGGGCATCGGATCCCATTACAGATTGTTGTGAGCCACCGTGTGGTTGCTGGGAATTGAACTCAGGACCTCTGGAAGAGCATAGGTGCTCTTAACCGCTGAGCCGTCTCTCCAGCCCCAATATATATATATATATATATATATATATATATATATATATATATATATATAAATAAATATTTTAAATAAGGAAGAAACAAATCCAGAACAACATTTCCCTCCCTGTAAAAGTCATGAACTCAATAAGGACTTACAGCTTGCCAAGAGCTGGGCTGGGTATGCCCAGGGGATAAGGGGACTTCTGTCCAGGGAAAGGCAGCCAGAGGCTCCTGGAGTTTTGTTCTGGGAGACGGACCCATCTGTTAAGATACCCTCTTGCCCAGTGTGGTCCTCTGACCCCTCTTCCAGCCCATCTGAGATTGTGTCACAGAGATGATGGGACATAGAGATGACAGAGGTGAGGAGAGGTAGGTAGCCTTACTGGCCCCAGGGAACTCCTCCAGGCTGGAGTTAGGTGGGGCCTGTTAGCATTCCATCTAAGGTCCACCCCACAGTTACCTGGCAACAGCCAGGTATGCTCCTCCCCTACAGCAGGTGTCCATTTCCCTTCTGCAGGGATGCTATGCCCGCTCCGGCATGATCGAGGAGAGAAGATGGTGGTATGCAAACACTGGCTTCGAGGCCTCTGCCGGAAGAGTGATTGCTGCAACTTCCTGCACCAGTATGACATCAGCAGGATGCCGGTGTGCTATTTCCACTCAAAGTTCGGTAATGCCCCTCCTGGTTGTGGGGGTGATCGGGCTTTTGGGTGGGGTAGGAAAAGAATCTGGTAGTAGGGTATGCCCCAGAAGTCTAGCTTTATCTGATCCCAAGCTGTCTGCTTCTCTGAACCAGTGGTGGCGCACACCTTTAATCCCAGCACTCGGGAGGCAGAGGCAGGTAGATTTCTGAGTTCGAGGCCAGCCTGGTCTACAGAGTGAGTTCCAGGACAGCCAGGGCTATACATAGAAAATCTGTCTGGAAAAAAAAAAAAAAAGGCAGAACGGAGGCTGGTTATGGCGGGGCACCCCTAATCTCAGCACTAGGGAGGCTGAGGCAGGAGAATCAGGAATTCAAGGCCAGTCTCAGCTACAGAGAAGTTCAAGGTTAGGCTGGACTACAGGAGACCTTGTCTAAAAACAAGAAAGGAAATAAAAAAGTGTCCAAATATGGTGGTGCACAGCATTTTTTTTTTTTTTTAGGTTTTTCGAGACAGGGTTTCTCTGTATAGCCCGGGCTGTCCTGGAACTCACTCTGTAGACCAGGCTGGCCTCAAACTC
Organism: Rhynchomys soricoides; assembly: GCA_019843965.1. Classification (NCBI taxonomy): domain Eukaryota; kingdom Metazoa; phylum Chordata; class Mammalia; order Rodentia; family Muridae; genus Rhynchomys; species Rhynchomys soricoides. The sequence goes on along the minus strand of JADRCH010000053.1, from coordinate 1,754,220 downwards.
AGAAATCCGCCTGTCTCTGCCTCCCGAGTGCTGGGATTAAAGGCGTACACCACCACTGCTATCCTGCAGTGGTGGTGCACAGCTTTAATCCCAGCACTCGGGAGGCAGAGGCAGGTGGATCTCTGAGTCTTAGGCCATAGTAAGTTTCAGGCTATCCAGGGCTACACAGTCAAGCCTTGTTTCAAAAATAAACCAACACAGGGCTGGAGAGCTGCGGTTAAAAGCACTTATTCTTTTAGAGAACCTGGATTTGGTTCCCAGAACTCACATGGCAGCCCACAATTGCCTATAATTCCCATTCTGGGCAGATCCGATGCCCTCTTTTAGACTTCACAGTCACCAGGCACATACGTGGTGCACACACAACACACAAGCAAACACCCATACACACAAAATAAAAATGAGCCTTTAAGAGACCAATAAAACATAAAAATAAAGGCTAAGAGCCAAGCCTGCAGCCTGTTAGTCTCAGTGCAACAGTTACCTCAAAAGGGGCTGGAGAGATGGCTCAGTGGTTAAGAGCATTGACTGCTCTTCCAGAGGGCCTAAGTTCAAAGCCCAGCAACCACGTGGTGGCTCACAACCACACATAATGCAATCCAATGCCCTCTTCTGGGGTGTCTGAAGCCAGCTACAGTGTACTCATATAAAATAAATAAAATAAATTTAAAAAAGGAATGGAGTGTTGCTCCCCACTCCAGGCGTGGCTAACCCACACCCAGATGACTGTCAGGAATAGCCTTGAATGAAGCACCTCTCAGTCCCTGCTGGGCCCAGGCCTGGCCTTCCCAAATGAGATACTTTTGGTACTGTCCACTTGGAATGCTCACCGGTATGCGCCTCCTGCCTTCTTCCTACTTGTCTGCTCTTTCTAACTTTTATTTTAGATGAAAATGTCATGTTATTTCCCAAAGGGGGAATCCTACGTCACTTGTTGGATAGAGAAAGTCACTGTGTAAATAAAGCCATGAGGTTCAGAAGTCTGGGCCCTAAAATTACCTTGTGTGGTCAGGTCTCTTCCAGCCTCTGTTGGGGCCAGGTCCAGTGCTTGCTCCCCACCCCTTTCTCTCCCTCCCTCCCTCTCTCCCTCTTCCCCATGGTGACTTCCCTGGCCTCCTTCATTGAGGCCAGTGAACTTACCCACCTGAGAGAGCAGCTTCCCAATAAACCTGCGTTTAATATAATCTAATCTGGTTTGAACTGGCTTATTTCACCTGTGGAGAAATAACTTATCAGATGGGGCTGTGTACTATATTTCATAACACTGGGTATCTTGAAGGGAGCAAAGTCTTTCACAGGACAGGGAAAGTTCATCCCAGTCTCCCAGTCCAGCATTCCAGACTGCCTTCTCCAGGGAGGGAGCCAAGGCCAGCCGCAGTTCGTGAGGGCTGCCCGAATGTCTTTCTAGAATAAACAGACAAAAGTTTATCTGAAGGCTGGTCCTCATAAGTCACTGCCTAAAGCAGAAATCTCTCTTTAATCTTTCAACCCTGAGTCCCCTGATTTGATGATCAGATGTGGTCCTGCATGGGACCACTTTGGCATGCAAGTCATTTATGCGCAGATGTGCAAGCTCATGATCGTGATTTGTAATGTAAGGTTTTGCTCTTAACAGTGGGTGAATACCTCTAATATTACAAAAAAACCATAATTATATGCTAGGTCATTCAGGCCTTTAGTCCTGGAACTTAGGAGGCAGTTGTCTTTAAAAAACATCTATGAGTGTATGCGTGTGTGTGTCATCCCTCATTCTTCTTAGTCACCCCTCCAGTACCCCCACTTGCTGTGTAGACCAGGCTGTCCTCAAACTCAAGAGATTTGTCGGCCTCTGCTTCCCAAGTGCTGGGATTAGACTCTAGAGAAGTGTAGCACCATGCCCTGCCTCAGTGTCTCTATTTAAAAAATACTGCTGAACTGCAAGTGCTCTTGGGAGATGCGGAGAGTACATGAGACTAACTGAAAGGGGATGACTCCATGATGCAGGATCTATCCATAGTTGGCATCTGTGGTAGGCTGAGACTTGGTAGAGATCGCACTGTTTTGGGGTCAGTTAACTTCTGTAAGCAACGCCCTGCCCATGCTCTGTAAGTAAGCTCAACAAACTCCTGGGCACGCATGCACACACACAAACCTTGTTGAGGCCTGACAGCACAGGAAAGTGCATTTGGCAACTGCCAGGAAGGCCAGGGCAAAGAAGACGGCAGTGCAGGCTGGAGTGTTGCTGCCACCTGCTGGCCAAAAGCTGGAAGAGCAGTGTGCAGCCTGGACGGACAGACAGGTAGTTTTGAGTCCTGAGAAGGATCAACCTCAGGGGACTAAAGTTGGCCTAGGATGTGCCAATAAGCCCGTTTGTGTAAGGAAGCTGAGTGAACAGATGTGGTACTTGCCTCCGAGGGCTGGCATCCATGTTTGAAATGGGAGGGGTGGGAAGGAATAACAGAACTTTTCCTCAGGTGAAGCATTATCTTGTAGAAAGCTCCGTGTATAAGGTAACTCTCTGGAAGACCTTATGAAGTTTGTTAGGACCAAAGAACAAAGTTGTAGGCTTTTAGGAAGGGTGAAAGTGGAAATGTTCACAGACTCTCCACTGAAAGGAGACAGGACAGATAATCTTCTATCTTCTTCAGATCTGACTTAAGATCCTTGTTCAGCAGTTGCAGGCAGCCTGTGCTTCCAAGGCTGCCTCCTTGTAGAAAGGCAGCTGACCAAGACTTGGTTTAATACATAGACACAGCACAGCCCAAGCTCACAGCTAAGTCCTTCTGAAAGCTTCCCTGGGTTCCAAAGGAACTTCTACGCTATCCTGTCCGTGGTATTTCCAAAACATCCCTGCCCTTCCTGGGGCTCTGGAAATGGTTTGTGGAGTTTCTAGTTGAGATAGATAACCAGAGGGTAACTTCCCCTTCCAAAGATGGTGACAAACAGAAGACTATTCCATGCAGGGAGGGTCAAGGTAAATCAGGGTGGGGATGCGGAAGTGTGAACCTGCTTATGGACAAAGAACAATGGCTTTTTCAGGTAATTGCAGCAACAAGGAATGTCCCTTCCTCCACTTGAAGCCAGTTTCTAAGGTCCAGGACTGCCCTTGGTATGACCAGGGGTTCTGCAAGGAAGGTGAGAGCTTTCAGGACAGGGATGGGATGCCCTGTCCTGATGGGATGTGGGTGTTCTTAGAGGATGGAAATGCTCAGCAAGCAAGGAGTAAGATTCCCCATGAAATCGGGCTGTATAAATACCCCAGCTGAAAGCCTTTCTGAGGTTGTCTGAGCCTTGTATGCCAGTGGAGAACTCTCGTGAGACACTTGGGACACTCAGCTGGTGTGGGGCATGACAGGCTTCCCAGGGAAGGCTGTAGAGCTCACACCCTATCCTCCTCATCGGGTGGATGTGGGACCTTGGCTGAGAAGCCTAGCGAAAGTCTAGTCCATGAGACATCGTTCCCAGGTGCTGAGTGCCACTTAAGCTCCACCCTTTCCCTGGCTCCCAGGTGAACTTAGAAGGCTGGGTTCCCATGGGCCCCCGGGTGAGCTTCTTAGCACTGGGTTGGGAGTGGCTTGAGCATGCTCTCCAACCAGTACCTTTATGCTGGGGGCAGGCAAACGATGGGAATGGAACCCAGGGCCTGGAGCATGGCCCACCTGTGCTTTACCATTGAACCACATGTCCAGCCCTTACCTGAGCCAAGGTTTCTGCCCCAGCCGTCTCCTGGCTTCAGGGACATCGATGATGGGAAGGCTTACCCACCCCATCTTCAGTGAAGAGCCTACCACAGCCTAAGCTTTTCCTCACAGCTGTGTATGTACACTTCCTCTGGGTGAAGCAGACTCTTGACCATTTGCTCTTTGTCTAGTAGGTCCCCTGTGTAAATACCGCCATGTTCATCAAGTCCTGTGTCTCAACTACTTCACCGGCTTCTGCCCTAAGGGACCTAAGTGCCAATTTGGGCAGTAAGTATGATGCTTCTATTCCCCAACCCACCAGTGTGCTGGCTCTAGATCCTTATTGTGATCTAGCTCCTTACGTGATTTCCTTTGCCCTTGGTGGGACATTATCTAGGAATTGTCTCCCTAGGGATTTTTGCCACCCTACCCTGTTGGCTGGGTAGACTCCAGCTCTCCCTGTTAACATGCACTCACAACAGGGGAGGCATGTACCTCTCACAGGCTGTTCTGGACATGAGTAGAGACACTTCCTATCACCACCTTGAGTCCTCTGCTGTTCTGTGTGATGCTTGGGCAAGGGCTCCTTAGGGGCTCTGGAATGGGAAGTCTGCAGCAGCAGCAGCAGCAGCAGGCTGGCACAGAGCATGCTAATGATAGAGGGATAGAGCCGACTCTAACATGCGCCTTTCTTTCCTCACTCCCATGTCTCCCTCCCCTTCCCTCAGCCCTAAGATGAGTCCTATATTCCATCCCAGTAACGTGAAGGTAAGTCAGCACTCTGCTGCCCACATAGGACCCCCCTCTTTTGGCTCCCTATCTGTCTGTGCTTCCTAGCACTAACCTATTCTCAGGAGAATCCACTCTTTCATGATCTGCTGAGTCCCGATCCTGTACAAGGCACATGTGGTCACGCGGGGGTGGGGGGTGGGTACCCGCATGCAGTATCCTCCCAGCCTCTGTCATGTCTGCACCTGGAAGGACCCCACGATCACCCAGAGGCCTTTTCTTTAGCTGGGTAACACAGGGATGCTTTCCTTTCTTCCTTGTTATTTTTTGTTTGTTTTTGGAGACAGGGTTTCTCTGCGTAGCCCTGGCTGTCCTGGAACTCACTCTGTAGACCAGGCTGGCCTCGAACTCAGAAATCCGCCTGCCTCTGCCTCCCAAGTGCTGGGATTAAAGGCGAGCGCCACCACTGCCAGGCTCTTCCTTGTTATTTTTATTTCTTTGTGCATGTATATAGATACACGCTTGCCACTAGGAATGTGTGGAAGTCAGAGGACAGCTTGAAACAGTTGGTTCTCTACCTTCTGGGTCCTGAAGGCAGAATTAGGCCAGCAGGCTCCGCTGCAACCCCCTTTACCAACCCAGCCATCTGACCATCCCACACCAGTGGGTTTCACAGACAAATAATCAGGACATAGGGTCCAAAGGCAGCTTTCTGAATGAAAACTATTATGAGTCATATATTTTCCTGGTTCCTAGGAGACATATGACCCCCATTGTTACCAAGCATCAGTGAGAATCCACTTCAAGGGTCAGCAGGCTAATCATGCTCTCCCAAACACACCTCCGTGAACCGAGGGTCCTAGGTAGCCTGGCAGGTGTTCTATCACTGAGCTACAAACTAGCAATCTTTTTTTTTTTTTTTTTTTGGTTTTTCGAGACAGGGTTTCTCTGTGTAGCCCTGGCTATCCTGGAACTCACTCTGTAGACCAGGCTGGCCTCGAACTCAGAAATCTGCCTGCCTCTGCCTCCCGAGTGCTGGGATTAAAGGCGTGCGCCACCACTGCCCGGCCAGACTAGCAATCTTGATGCTTGTTTACCCTCCTTCCCTCCCTTTCCCCTCACCCCCAGCTCCTCTCTTTCTAGATGCAGTGTCTCACTATTTAGCTTTGGTTGAGGCCTGGCTGGCCTGGGACACTTGCTGTGTAAACTTGTGTCTGTAGACTTCAGAGATCTATCTGCCTCTGCCTCCCCAGTGCTGGGATCAAAGGTGTGCGCCATCACTCCTGGATAATGGTTTTTATAACTAGAGCCATCCGAACAGTTTTTAAGAGGGTGTGGGAGGGGCTTGAGATGGTTCAGAGTGGGTACTGTTCTTACAGAACTACAGTTTAGTCCCAGTGCCCAGGGGATTTGATTCCTCTGGCCTTTGTGGGCACCTGCATGCACTTGTACATACCCACAACCCACACACACATAGTTAAAAAACCAAAATCAATCTTAAGAGGTTGGAGAGAAATGAGAAGACTGTTTTGTGATTTGGGATGATCCTTCCAGGGTTGTAGCAGCTTTACTGGACTAGCATCAGCATCCTGCGCACATTACCCAGGATGGTTTGAATGTGTTATGATCACCAACTCAGCCCCAGGCTGTGTTTCCTCTGGACAGGAGTGTTGGGCGGAGCCTAGTGGGAGGTCTCTAGATCTCGGAGGTGGAGCATCCTCTTGGGACTAGATCCTGATGAAAGCCGGTGTAATGAATGAAGTTGCCCCCCCCCCCCCCAGCTTCATTGCTCACCTTGTGACATCTCTGCATGTACCTGTTCACTTGGAGCAGCACAAGGCCCTGCCCAGAAGCCTAGCAGACACAGCTTGCAGAGATGTGCGCGCAGCTAAACTCTTTTCTTTATAAGTTACTGAGCAGGTAACTTCTTCCAAGGGCATACTTTTAGTAATTAAAATTATAAACAGAACAGGGGAAGTAGAGGCAGGAGGTTCAGGTCAAGGCTACCCTTGAGTTGGAGTCTAGCCTGGATTACGCGGGATAGTGTCTCAGAAATAAAATAGTGTGTGTGTGTGTGTGTGTGTATGTGTGTGAATGAATTTCTCAAAGATCTAATTAAAATATGTTGGGAGCAGCAAAACAAAGCAACTTCCCTAAAACAAATCTCATGACAAAATACAAAAACAAAACCCTCAAACCAGAACCCTAAAACTATGAGTATTTAGATGACCATGTCTACACAGAGCGTCTCTGCAACAGTCTCCTCCTGATTTCACTCTATCCGCAGCCTGTCAACCAGCCGTGGGATTCAACAACTTTTACTGTCAACACTCTGGCACCTGCTTCCCAGACAAAGCCCAAGGTTCACTATCAGAAGAGGTGGAGCCTGCCTCAGGCCTGCAGCTCAAGGGCCCACCCTGCGCCTTAGGTAGGTGAAGGTGCCCACAGGGCAGGGAGAGCACTTCCGTGTGCTAAGGTTCAGGGATGTGAACTGGGAGAACACAGGGGCTGATGGGGAGGTGCATGCCTGTAATCTTAGCACGCAGCAGGCAGAGTCTGGAGGATTGTAGCAAGTCTGAGGCACATACCCTCCACCCAGTGAGCTCCAGGCCAGACAGGGCTACAAACTGAGACCCTTTGTCTCAAAAAAGGAAATGCTGGGTGTGATGGTGCATAACTTAGATCCCAGCACTGAAGAGGCAGAAGCAGGTGGATCTCTGAGAGCCTGGTCTACATAGTGAGTTCCAGGAGGGCTGCATAGTGAGACCCTATCTGAAGATAAATAAGTAAAATATATATAAAAAAATCCATACCTTTATGAGGTAGCCTACAGTTTGTCCTGAACTATGATTTTTTTTCCTCTTTAACCAAACAAATGATCAGTAGTCGAGGCTATAGTTCAGTTGGTAGAATGTTGCCTAGCAGGCCAGATTCCTCGAACCTGGTGTTATGGTGCATCCTGTTAGCATTCAAAATAGAGGCAAGAGCTCCAGAAGTTCAAAACCATCCTTGGCTATGTAGAGAGGCAAGTCTCTGCTACATGAGACCTGGTTTCAAAAAGAAGGTACAATTACACCAGAATTCTAGGTAAGAGAGCAGAACCCTTTATTTTCTTGTATGATTGACTTTGTGAACCTTGGAAGTCAAGAACCATGTGCTCTGAAATACAGGAGCTAAATGTGAATCTCAAGCTTCCCTTTTGGGTTCAGATGTTGCTATTATTTCCAGACTGGTCTCAACCCATTGCACTTACAAGGTTCTCCCATCTCAATCTCCTGATCAAGATCCCCATGAGTCACCGGGCAGTGATGGCACATGCCTTTAGTCCCAGCACTCGGGAGGCAGAGGCAGGTGGATTTCTGAGTTCGAGGCCAGCCTGGTCTTACAGAGTGAGTTCCAGGACAGCCAGGGCTACACAGAGAAACCCTGTCTTGAAAAACCAAAGAAAAAAAAAAAAAAGATCCCTATGAGTCTGGAGAAGCCAATGCATTCTAGAAAACCAGCCTGTGACTCCCTGGACAAGCAGGAACTTTTCTTCTGAGAATTTATGAAAATGCATGACCTTAGCTGGGCAATGGTGGCACATATCTTTAGTCCCAGCACTTGGGAGGCAGAATCTGGCAAATTTCTATGAATTGGAGGCCAGCCTGGTCTATAGAACAAATTCCAGGACAGCCAAGGCAGAGAAACTGTCTTAAAAACCAAAACCAAACAAAACCAGGCATGACTTTAGCTTTCTCCTTTTTCTTCAAAACCCAGGCCATCGTGCCAGTGAAGTAAGCTGTACCAGTTGGAGTCATCACAACCTAGCCTGTAACGAGGGGGCTGGAAGACCTCCTAGTGAAGGGCTCCATGGCCTCACCAGGGTATTCTGTACCCAGTGGTCCAATGAGCCCCGTCACCCTAATGAGACACAGGATGCAGAAGAGCATCTGTACCTGGCTTATTTCCATTTATCCTGTACCTGAAGGAGACGCCAATACAGCAGGACCAGAGGTCAGCTGACTGTGGAGGGGAGGAGTCATTTCACGAGCCAGAAGAACAAAGCGTACCTGAAACCATGAACTCTACAAAGTCAGTCAGTCAGTATCCCATGCTCAGTTCCCATAATCCTGCAGACCACTCAGGGTCAACGGCCTCAAGTGCTCCTGAAAATAGGCAATCCAATCGAACAGTTGCTTTTAGTTTGACAGCTGTTTGCCTGTACAGCTTATTTATACTCGAGAATATACTGTGTGTTCTGTGTAGTTGCATTAATTCCTTTTTTTTTTTTTTTTTGATAGTGTGAGAAAATATCCAACTTGAGAGGGGGGAGGGTTGTTCTGGCTCGTGCTTTGAGAGGATGCTGTCTATCATGACAGGGAGACCGTGGTAGGAGTGTGAACTGGCTGGTCATATTAGATCCAGTCAAGAAAGCAACAAAAAAGAACGGTCAGCTTCCTTCTTGGTTTTTCTTTTTAAAAATTCACTCTGGGATCACAGTACACAGAGATGGTACACCCATATTCGTGGCCCGTCTTCTCTACTCAGCCAAACCTCTTGGGAAACAACCCTCACAAACACATCAAGGTATATCTCCTAGGTCACTGTAGCGAAGCTGATATTGAAGATTAAACCTCATGGGAGATTAGGCAGTAGGCATACAGAAAAGGCTTATCCTCCTGAGGTAAGGCAGTGACCAGGATAGCAGCCTATCCCATGACAAAGCAGACATAATGCTACTTAATCCACTGGGAAGGAGTGGGCAGTTAAGTGGACTTTTTATAAGATTACAGAAAAGGCCAGGCAGTAGTGGCATACGCCTTTAGTCCCAGCACTTGAGTGGCAGATCTCTGAGTTTAAGGCCAGCCTGGTCTGCAGAGTGAGTTCCAGAACAGGCAAGGCTACACAGAGAAACCCTGTCCTGGAGGGAAGAGAGTACAGAAGATGGCAGCCTGCAGAAGGAACAGGTGGAGCATGGTTGTCTGGCCTCCTTCAGCATGAGGGCTTTGTTGAGGTGATGCATAACACAGGCCCAGGGGGTAGGCTGCTTGTTCTAACATCACTTCTATCTACCCTAAGATGCTACGTGACAGCTCTTGGCCATATAGGGAAACTAACCCCCCCCCCCCCCACTTGTTTCCTTATTCTAGAACAAACAGTCACACCACAGGGCTGTCCTTCAGGTAAAATGACCTAGTACATGTAACAGAAATCTGTAGGACACCTGGCACCAGCATGCACCAAATCATAGCTGGTCCAAGTGTGGAACCTAATGAATCCCTGCAGTGGACTGGACGAGTCCCGCCCACATATTTGAATGCTTGGTTGCCCTAGTTTGTGGAAATGTTTGGGAAGGATTAGGAGGTGTGGCCTTGGTGGAGGAAGTGTGTCATTAGGATTAAATCCTTACCATTCCCAGGTAGCTTTCTACCTCTCTCTGGCTCATAGTGTCTCAAGGTGGGAGCTCCCAGTTACTGCTCCAGCACCACGGCTGCCTGCCTGCTGCCATAATGCCCACCATGATGGTCATGGACTCACCTGATAAGTTTCCATAAGCTCTTTCTTCTATAAGCAACCTTGGTTATAGTGTCTTAGCAGAGGAGTAGGAAAGGAACTGAGACGATTCCCATCAGGCCTCCGTTCGGAAAGACATACCTTTGCAGGGAAGGTCAAGTGTGCCCCAATTTAGAGTTCAGCGAACCTACACCACCTGCCTGGTAGTGTGACCAGCCACTTGTCTGAGGGTGGAAGACGGGGATGATCTGCTCAGTTGTCGGCTTTTTTTTTTAAACTTTTCATGAAGAATGGTGACATAGGATTTTCTCATTAAGTGTAAGATAGACTGTGAATATCATGTTAAATGACATTTTGCTTTCTTGATACAGGGTCTCATGTAGCCCAGGCTATCCTCAATTTCAGTCTATTGCTGATGGTGACCTTATCTCTAATTCCCAAGTGACAGCCACATATCCTGTTCCACTGTAGTTATTTTTGTGATGCTAAGGAACCAAACCCAGGGCCTCCGGCAACATGCCCTCCTCTGCTGAGCTACTGTAACCTTTAAACAGCTTGTGAGACAAGTTCTTATTATGTTGCTAAGGCTGGCCATGAACTTGTGATCTTCCTGCCTCAGCATCCCAAGTGCTGGGATATCAGGTGTGTCTCACTGGGCCTGGCTCAAAGAGTCAGTGTTGGTTTTCTTGATGCTGGGGATCATACCCAGGGCTTCGTGAATGCTAGGAAAATGCTACCCCTGAGCTACATCCTCAGGCTCTGATTTTATTGTATGTGCGTACGTGCATACCACATTTTAGTGGAGGCCACAGAATAGGGATTGGTTCTGTCCCTCTACCATGTGTGTCCTGGGGAATCAAACTCTAAACATGTTTGTTTTTGTATTTTTGTAAACATGTATTTTTGTGTATGTGTGGTTTTGCCTGCATGTAGTGAACCATGTGTATACCCTTGGGAGGTCAGAAAAGAATGTCAGATTTCCTGGAACTGGAGTTACAGATAGTTGTGAGCTGCCATGTGGGTGCTGGAAATCCAACTCAGGTCCACAAGTGCAACAAGTGCTCTTAACTGCTAAGCTCCTATTTTTAATAGTTAAATGTTTTGTCTTACTGGAAAAAGCCAATTTTCTGTAAACTTGAGAGCTGGTATTTGAGGTGTAGGTCACCCCACTGGTGAGTTCCTATAACTGACACTGACTAGTGTCAAACAACCTTTATTAACACAGGCTCTGGCCTTGGTCCTATCCCTGGTGAGAGGACACCCTTCAGGAGGTGATGAGCCATTAAACTAGTGTTACTTCTAACCAGAATGTTAAGGATCACAGAATCCCATTTGTCACAGTAAACCTCCCACTTGCCACAGTAAACCACTTATGTTCCTGAAAATGTGCTCCTTACCGTGCAGCATAAATGCCTAGGCAACAAAGCTTTCTCTGAGGGCTGTATTTACATATTAAGAGGTGTCAGGGTGGTGGCTTCTCAAGGTACAGCACAGAGCATTTGAGAAAACGGTGTTTTGTGCTGGATAGTTTTGTCAACTTGACACAAGTTAGAGTCTTCAGAGATGAGGGAATCTTAGTTGAGAAAAATCCCTCCATAAGATCAGGCTGTAGATAAGCTTATGGGGCATTTTCTTAATCAGTGACTGATGGGGGAAGGACCCAGCCCATTGTGGGCGGTGTCCTTGGTTTTATGAGAAAGCAGGCTGAGCAAGCGATGGAAACCAAAGCAGTAAGCAGCCCCCTCCAAGGCCTCTGCATTAGCTCCTGCTCTGCCTTCCTGCAGTGAGGCACAGTGTGTGGAAGCATGGCTTACACCCGGCCTGGTGACCCACACCTTTAATCCCAGCACTCTGCAGGTGGACCTGTGTGGGCCAGCCAGGGCTACATAGTGTGAGCCTGCCTTAAAAACAAAAAAACCAAAGCGTCATGACTTCACTCCTCTCTGGCCTCGCAGCAGCTGCCGAGGTTTATGGCCTTGCCTGCCCCATTTCTTCTCTGAAACTAATAAAATTGTCCTCTGGCTTAAAAAAAAAAAAAAAAAAGGAAAAGAAGAAAACTGTGATTTCAGCAGTTTTATTGTTTGTACCCTCCCTGACCTGGTACAAATTTAAAGTGTTTCTTCTGCTCTGCAGTCATCTGTCACTCTGTGGCTCCCGGACACACTTTACTTATGCCAGCGCTGCAGCTCTTGGGACAAACAGAGACAAATATGAGGGCCTGGGAGACGTGTCTTACTGGCTATTTCTATCTTTTACTTAGATAAATCATTTTTTAATATTTTCGTTTCATAAACTTAGAAATCTTCCTGGGCCTATGAACATCCAGCTTCCACTTTTAGAGATTAAACAACAAAACAACCCATAAACCCAAGTCAGGTGCATAACTCCAGCAGCACTTCAGGCCAAGATCAACCCGGGCTAGGGTGAGACCCTGTCTCAACAGAAACACATCATGTCTGCATGACTGCCATAAACAGCAGGAGCCAAGATCTCTTCACAATGGTTCAGCTGGAGCCAGGGCTGTCCTTAGGGAGGCAGGACTCTGCTTTTGTGCTTTCCATTTGTGTTTGGAGCCCGTATCTCACTAATGGCCTATGCCTGATGCCAGGCCTGTCTGTAGCAGGCTGCTCAGTGTGCAGGTGTGTGCTGCAGGCCTGCTGCTCAGTGTGCAGGGGTGTGCTGCAGGCCCACACCTACCGTGTCAGCTGGTCACAGCCCTCCCTGACTCTCCAGGCGCAGCCTGAACCAGTACTTTAGAGAGTTTATATATGAGATAGCCTGGACTCCTGCTGCTCTTAAATTATGGAAAAATATTAAATTTTTTGTGGGTAGTCTCTTATGAACTATGAGCTTTTTTCTTTTTAAACTCCAAGAGTCTTTCTTTTTTTAAACAGTAAGAGACTTATTAGTTTTCTCTGTATTGGATGTGTGTGCACTACATGCAAGCTTGGTGCCTGCAGAAGGTAGAAGAGGGTATTGGATATGCAGGCACTGGAGTTATGAATGGTTATGAGCTGCCATGTGGATGCTCTGTAAGAGCAACGAGTGTTCTTAATAACTGAGCCATCTCTCCAGCTCCCTCTCTCCAGTCTTGTTTTTTACATTACTTAAATGAACAAAAGTTATCTTGAATTACGAGAAAAGAAATTTGGGCATTTTCCTCTAGGCTAAGACTTTGTATGAGCCTAATCATCACTACGCAGGTGCTACAGTTTGGTTTTTGAAGGCAGGGTATCATGTACCCCAAACAGGCTTTGAATTCTCTACCCTCCTGCCTCAACCTCTTGAATGAAGGGATTACAGGCATGTACCATCATGCCTGGTTGAAGGAAGTCAGACTCAGGGGCTGGAGGGATGGCTCAGCAGTTAAGAGTACTTGGTGGATCTTCCAGAGATCATGGTTGGGTTCCCAGCATGTACAAGGCAGCTAAAAACTGTAACTCCATTCCAGGGGGTCTGACTCCCTCTTCTGGCCTCCATGGATACCAGGCACACACTTGGTATCTAGACATACACGCAGGCAAAGCATTCATAAACATATACAATAAAAAAAATGAATTAAAAGAATATAAAAGTATATAGAATAATATAAAAGTATATAAAAAATATAAAATATAAAAGTAGTCAGACTCTAGCCAGGTGTGGTAGCATATACCAGCCATCCAGGTGTGGTGGCATATACCTGCCATCCTAGCTTACAGGCTGAAGGAGTGAGAGAGCTCAGGGCCAGAGGCCAGGGCAGGAGAGCCGAGGGTAGGTCTAACCTGGCCTGCATAGGGAGACCAAGTGACCAAAAGAATGAAGCTGCAGTGTCTTAAGCACACGAACTGTTCTCTTTCTCCTGTTCTCTTTTGTGGCTTAAAGCCCTTCTGTTCCACTGTGAAAAGGGGTTCTCAGGCTCCAAGGGGGATCCCTTCTTCCTAGCAGGGAATAGTTTAAAGTAGGGAAAACAAACAAACACAAGCCCTAGAATACACCACTGACATCACTACTGGGCAGCAAGAACAGTCATATAAATGTAAGTCAGATCTTACAAAGACCTTTAATGGAAGCCACAGAGGCCTCAGTGACAGCTGACCATTAAGCTTCTAGACACTACTGCCAGTGCCCAAGAGGAGGCGACTAGTCACTAAAGCTACTGGTTACGAGGCTTACTCAGATGCTTGAAGCTCCAGCTACAGCACAGGATAAAGTAGCCAGCAAAGAGCATCGTGAGGCCACCGACACCACTCTTCTTTATGGTGGTGTTGCACCGCACCCAGCCTGTTCAAACAGAGGCAAGGCACATGGTTAGTGGCTGGGCTGGGGCCCAGTGCATATACATATCACTCAATTGCCCTGCTAGCTTGGGCAATGAACTTTAACCCACAGAACTTAGATACCTACAATAAGAGTGCTCTATTCAAAGTAGATATACACATTTAGACATTTCCATAGACACCATGTTAATCCAATAGACAACAGGGCTGAGCTATTGAGGACCTAAGTTCAGATCACTTGTTCCCATACTGGGATCTAGGTTAGACTCGAGTGATGCAGAGGACTATATCTGGTTAACTATGGCCTTCACTGATCACTGTGGGGAGGAAGGAGAGAGGGGGAGGGGAGGGCTGGGGACAGGTGGCAGGGTGGGTTTGAAGAAGTGAAAGCTGCATAATAAACAGGAGCTGCTGCTCTGCTAGCTCTGGGGTCCTGACTGAAGCCTAAGGGGTTCTGACTGACGCCTGATTCCCAAATGGAAGCAGACAGAATGACAACCACTCCTCTTTCCTCTGCCTTGGTTAAACGGCCTACAGCTGAGAAGCTTCGCCACAGGCCTGGAGACAGCAAGAGAACCAAGAGCCAGTAACACCGTCCTCACCTTTGTGCACAGCTCCCAAGAGTCTCATTAGAGGGAGGCTGGAAGTTGTAAGCGCCAGGGGTTCCAGACTCCTGCTATCAGCCGAACTCCGTCCCCACCAAGGAACTACGGTTCCAAACAGAAGTCACTGTGACAGTTGATCTAGAACCATCCCTTCCCCCAGCAAGCAGTCACACATCCTTATGACTAGGCCTCAGGAAAAGCACGCCTTACAGGTGGATCAATGAGCACCTCACTGGGCTGCAGTCAAACTACACAGGGAAGTAAAGTCCGCTTCAGGCCAAGAGCTCTTACTGGCAGGGGCCTTGCACTGCGGAGAATGCCCTGCCTGCCCCTATGTGTGCCCATGCCTGGCTAACCCTCGTTTTATCATCTGCTGCGGACTTAGGAAGAATCATGACTTTTTACTACAGGTTGAGTTTCCTGAAATTCGTGGACCAAAGAGTTTAGATTCTGGACTGAAAATAAATCTGGACCATCCACGTATAAAATCTTGGACCCAAAACCCAGAACCAAATACAGAACCTTTCTGTTCTCTGCACCCCTACCCCACTGTCGCTTGAGCCCAGGATCTTACATATGCTAAAAACACATGTCTGCCAGTCCTCACCACTGAGCTGCATCCACAGTCCCCCAAATCATTTTTCTTTCAAGTGAATTTGTCAGATGAACTCTGTCAACATATTCTGAAGACTGTTTGAAAGCATGCCTGTTTTGACTGCAACCCACCCACCAGTGTCACTGGGCTTCCCAGGGCTGCTGAGACCCAGGTCAGCATTTGAGATGCTGCCTTCTGGAGGACTGTGGTTTTGAGCTTAGGGATGATCAACACACATTGGAGAGAACTGCTCCCCTCTCACATCATCTTTGCGCACTATGAATGTCCTGAGACCCCTCTGTCGGGTCTCCTTCGAACCTTTCTATTTATTCTGACACACGAATAACAAATGGAATCAGAAAAATGAGCTGAGTGTTTCTTTCCCACGGATTTCTCCATGTTCAAGCCAGACGGCTCATCTTTACTGCCCACGGTTGGTTTCCTGGTCTTTTTTGGTTTGTCAGCCACAGGATAAGTTAAGATGGATGGGGTTAGCAGGTGTGGTAATAGCTGCATTGGATATAAACATGCTCAAATGATCATATACAACAATGGGAAACAGCTCGCTGGGGCGGACAGAAGGCTCAGTAGTTAAGAGCACTTGCAACTCTGGCAGAGGCTCAGGTTTGGTTTCCAAAACTCATGTGGTGGTTTACAACTACTTTAGAACCGTGGTTCCTGGGCATTGGACACCTCTTTCTGGTTTCCATGGGCAACTGCATGCATTAGTGCACACAGAACAAGAACTCCCATTTACATACATTTACATTAAACAAACAAACAAAAAACCCTTCGTAGCCAGGTGAGGTAGCACAGGCCTTTAATCCCAGCACTTGGGAGGCAGAGGCAGGTGGCTCTCTGTGAGCTCAAGGCCAGCCTGGTCTTCAAAGCAAGTCCAGGACAGCTAGGGCAGGTTGCACTGAGAAACCCTGTCTTGAAATACACAATAAAACAAAAATCTTAAAAACCAAACTAACCAACCAAAGAAGCCCAAAACCCCATTGGCTTCTAATGAATTATACAGTATGCAGTCATGCAAGGTCAAAGTCTCTTAAAAACAGTGGAGAGACAGCTGCAGTGGTGAAGACTGTACTGACCGCTCTTCCAGAGGACCTGTGTTCAGTCCCAGCACCCACCTCCAGCAGCTTTCCACCACCTCTAACTCCTGCACCAAGGACCTGGTGCGGTCTTCTGGCCTCCACAGGCACTGCACATTCTACGTCTGTCCCCAGTACTTATACCCCAATACACATACTTTAAAATAAGTGGTTTTTTTTTTTTTTCAAAGAAACCATAAAGCCTGGAGATGGAGCTCACCTCAAAACACGATGTGTAATCTCAAGAAAACCACCACCTTTGGGCCATGGTCTCGGTGGTGCAGGGAACCCTGCGGCCTCTGTACCCACAGGCCTTTCTTCCTTACCTGCCACTCAGAGACACTGGACTCATCCCCTTACCCATTGGATTTTTCTTTTCCTTCCCTCCCTTCCTTCCTTTGTTCCTTTTCCCCCAAGACTATGTAGCATTGGCTATCCTGAAACTCCTTCTGTAGACCAGGCTGGCCCTGAACTCAAAGATTCACCTGCCTAGGTATGTACCGGCCTGCCAGGCTTACCCACTGAATTCCTGTTATGCCTCTTCCCAGTATAGAAAGTCAACTGCTATCAGGACTGGCAGCTTGTCCCAGTCTAACCTTCAACTCTCGATGGAGAAGGGAGAAGGAACGTTAAAATTAACTCTGGACCAAGAATTCTCTTCTATCGACTAAGTCAAATGTGGGGTAGACTGTGTGGACTAGAATTAACGGAAGCAAAGTGACTAATTTTGACTCTTATTTCAAAGGCAGAGCATTCTGGAGGGTCAGGATGACCCTTGCAAATGTGCTCACTTACCTTTTGAGACACTCCTGCCCTGCAAAGTGGCCAAAGGAGGCATCTGAGCTGCTGAGTTCCAAGGTTGAGTCCTCACTGGCAACACCCCTAGTCCAACATAAGCAGGATAGAGTTCTGGAAACCACTCCAGTCCCATGGACCTGGGAGGAGCCTCTGAGGCAGCAGCAGCTAGATGACTGCCCAAGTTTTTAGGAACAGGATACTGAGCTGAGCATGAGGCTAAGCAGTGCTCTGCCTGGGCTGTGTGGGGCTGGCAGAAAGCTGTGGGTTCCAGAACATCCCTCTTGAGTCCCACTGAGAGCGTCAGGACAGGGACTTGACTTTGGCCACAGAACTGGGCTTTCTCTTCTGGAGTAGATGTCACAGCCAGAGAGGTGAGGCTCTGATTCCCTGACCCCGGCATGAAGAGAAGCTTACTTAAAGCTCCCTGTGGTGGTGTGAACACATTCCTAAGTTCAAGGGCAGCCTGTGGCTTTGCCTTTGTGGTTGTAATGGGGTCCTTACCACCATGGCCCAAGCCAGCCCCTTCCTGTACGTCTATGACAGACATCCTGTTCTCAGCATTTCCCTTGCTCTGGCTCAACTCCATCCCAAGGCCAAGTTCCTGATGCGCTCTGACCTGTGCTTTACCCAGCAGGCCAGTGTGAAGGCCCGAGAGGAGTGATTCTGATTTCTGGGTCTCAGCGTTACCAGGGTAGGGAGAGACTCCTGAGAGGTGGCCTCCATCTTGGGAACCTTTTTCCCTGCTCAACACTGAGGGGGCTACTCTCTGAACCCCATGGCTGCCATTCTTTGGAGAATGACGATCACCAATAGGCATATCTAATAATTTTACTCGAAACTTCGGTCTTTGGGGATCAACTGTGTCCAACTTGAGCCTGGCAGAAATGGCTGGTTTAGCATGAGGCTGAGCTGATGAATATTTTCTATCTAGATTAGTAAAAAGAGGCTCCATTGAGCTGACCAGTGAAGGTGCTTCTGTCTCTGAGGGACAACATGGACTTCCCTTGGACTCAGACGCATCTCGGGTGAGTTCTCTCTTGGGAGAGGTGGCATCTGACATAGGAGACCGAAGGGTTGTGACTCTTTGCAGAGTCACTTCTGGCTTGGCGTGTCTGAGTGCCTGGACGGAGAGCTGATTTTGATCTTTGGTTTTTCCTTCTGTTTTTGTTGTATGCACGCTTTCCAAGACACCCTCTGGAAGCGGAGAGGCTGTAGCTGCCCACTCTGCTCGGCTGGTTTTCATTGTCACAGTTCTTCTTGAACCTTCCATTTCTAGCTCCTTCCCTTTGGCTCTGGTTAAGTCTCTGGTAGGCCTCTTCTCTTTTTTAGCAAGTGCAGCTGGCTTGGACTGAGAAACATTTTGATCAGCAGATATGGACGGTCCTATCATCTTACAGTGTGGCAGGTGGGATTTTAATCGCTTAAACGGCTTCTTACAATAGGGACACACCTCCATCCGGGTCTCAGCTCCACTCATGCTCTTCCTGGAAGGTAAAGGTAGGGACAATGAGCAATGCAGAGTAACCATCAACAGCTGACGCACGGATTTTTAACTTATTTTGTTTGCTCTTCTTAAGATAGGCCTTTGTGTATAGCCCAGGCTGGCCTCAAATTCACTATGCAGCCTTGTCTCCACAGTGAGTTCCAGTACAGCCAGAGCTACATAGTGAGACCATCTCAAAAGAAAACAAAACAAGACCAAAAAAAAAAACCCACCTGGAAACAACCCCACCCAAAACAATAATAAAAAACAAAGCAATACAAAACCAAGACTTAATATCTAGTAAGTTAATGCTTAGTCAGAGGAAAAGACATTAAAAATGTCATCCAGAAACTGACTTTGTTATTTATGTCAAGTGGAAGCTACATGAGTTTAATCAAATTGTTAAAAAGAAAAACAAAACCTTTAAACATTAAGAAAAAAAAAAAAAAAAAAAGAAAAAAGACCTACTTAGGGCCTTTAAAAGCACTTAAGAGCACCCACTGCTATTGCCGAGGACCTGGGTTCTGTTCCCCACACCCACACCAGGCTGTTCATATCAGAATGAAAAAAAGATAAAACAGGAAGGATGTGACTGCTTCTATGTGTGGTGGCAGAGAAAGGGAGAGCATAACCAGAGGCAAAGACATCTTGGAAAGTTCAGAATGGACATGAGCCTGCAGCTGGGCCATATGAGAAGAGTAGGGGAGGACAGAGGGGAGGGCCTAAGAGTGAAAGGTAGACAACAGGACTTGGCAACAAAAGACCTGGCTTATATGGGGAAGGGCAGCTGGGAGAAGTCAGGCTAGGGGGTGGGGTATGCCAACCATACCTTGTAACTGGTAGGGAATATGGGATAACTGGGATATGCTGGGATAACCCGGAGGCTAGGTCTACTATGACACGTTAAATAGGCACTATTTGTCCTGGGTTTGAGACCTAACAATAACCACCTGTAACTCTCCTTTTGGGGGAATCTGGTGTCCTCTGACCTGCTGGGGCACTGTGTGCACCCATAACAAGCTCATGCAAGCATAGACATACACTTAGTAAAACCGTGAAAGGAGCCACCAGATGGGTATTCCTCCCTTTGAGCCCCTTCTGCTTTCAGGAATTCTTCAATAAATCACATCTACTCTTCTTGACCCTGTCCTTTAAGGACAGAATAAGAAAGGATAAATCCATGGGCGTGTAAAAACTGGTTAGAACAGTTTCTAAAGTTACAGAAGCAGGATTCACAGGGGTGCAAGGACTCTGGAGAACTCCATCAGCTGGGGATGTGGCTCAGTCGGTTGAGTGCTTGCCTAGCAAGCATGAGGCCCTGAGTTCCATCTCTCCCCCCCCCCCCCCAGCACTGCATAAAACCTGAGACTGTGATAGACATTCACAACTCCAGCACCCGGAAGTAGAGACGGATGGCCAGGTCAATAGACTAGCCTGAGGTTCATGAGATCCTGTCTCCAAACAAAATAATGGAGGGTTTCCCATAAGTCAGGAGAAATGAATCTGAATCTCTGCTCACATTAATATAGCAACACGCACATATATAAAATAACAATGAGGGCTGGAGAGATGGCTCAGCGGTTAAGAGCACTGACTGCTCTTCCAGAGGTCCTGAGTTCAATTCCCAGCAACCACATGGTGGCTCACAACCATCTATAATGGGATCTGATGCCCTCTTCTGGTGTGTCTGAAGACAGCTACAGTGTACTCATATGAATAAAATAAATCTTTAAAAAAAAAAAAAAAAAAAGAATAGATGGATATGATCCCCAATTTTAAGTTATAAGTTGTAATATAATTATTGTATACGTATAAAGTTGTACATTATCAATTAGTTTGAAATTTTTGATAAATATATATCATGTAAAAGTATTTTCAAAATTTACATTATACACCATCTCTTGTTATTCTCTGGAGTTGGGAAAGGAGAATATTAAATTACAAATCGTGGCAGTGAACTATTATTATTGCTTCTTAAAAATTCCAAAGGCCAGGAAACATATCTATCCTGGGCATAGCTACATTCTCAAAATCTATTATCACAAAGCATATTGTGTAGCCCTGAGTGCTCTGAGGAAGCAGAGGTAGTTTAATGTCAGCTTGGGCTACACGGGGAGATTGTCTCTCAATCCACACACAGGCAGACACACCTCTGACACTGAAGCTGGTCTGTGACATTTGTTGAATGAATAAACATGTGCACTATAGCTACTTAATACCCTGACTGAAAATATCTCCTGGCCAGTAAATAGATAAAACAACAAACAAACCCCTAAAACCCTGAGTCTGAAACAACTTCACAAAATAAATATCCACTTATTAAAGCAACCAGCACTTTATCGTTCATGAAATGCAAACCCAAACTGTTTTCCACCGAGTGCACAGTGAGTCTTCTGTTAGTGAGGACACACTGAAGGGAAATGATAGACTGTTTTGTAAAATTCACAAGTGCCGGGCAGTGGTGACGCACGCCTTTAATCCTAGCACTCGGGAGGCAGAGGCAGACGGATTTCTGAGTTCAAGGCCAGTCTGGTCTACAGAGTGAGTTCCAGGACAGCCAGGGCTATACAGAGAAACCCTCGAAAAACCAAAAAAGCACACAACAAAGCCAATACATGGGCTTTCCAGTTTTAAGAGTGGACTTTTCTAGATTTTTTTTTTTTTTTTTGAGATGATGGTCTCACTTGGTAGTCTTGTTTTCCCTGGAACTCTCACTAGGTAGAGACCAGGATGGCCTAGAACTCATATAAATTAAGTCAGATTAAGTAGCAGTAGTCAGATTAACAGGCGTGCATTACTATGCCAGGCCCCACACCCTACAGCTTAACAAGGGTTTCGTTTTCCTGCCTGATCTCTTGTCGACTCTCCTAAGACCCCCATGCATGTGGATCACTGTTCACGTGTTTGGCAGAAACTCTGAACATCAGTTTGTGTAAGACGAACAGAGCTAAGTGGGGAGCTGATTCAAGATGTGACTAAGTACTGAGTCCTATACAAATAATTGGATTATGCTCCTGGCAGATAACCGGGAATGCTTCTGAAAAATCAAAGTTAAGACTTCCCCAAGTCTCTTGGGCCCAGAGTACACCTATTCCTGTGGTGGTGGTGAGATCAAATCTTTAAAATCTGATTCACGATCTCAAGTAGCCCAGGCTGGCTTCGAACTTGTGAAACAGTCGAGGATGACTTTCACCTCCTGATCTTCCAGCCCCACCTCCCAAGAATTGGGCTGACAGGTGCGCGCAACTCACGGCGGGCAGGGATCTCGAGGTTTGCTCTGATCAAGCTCACCTCGCCGCGAGCCAGCTCTGTTCTCAACGCCGCGTTCCCACGCCTGCTTGTCTCCCCACACCTTTCGGTCCCGCCTCTTCCAGTAGGTGGGCGTGGCCGTTCCCTGTCCGAGCTGGAACTCCGTTATCCCGTTTGCTTGTTCCGCACTCCTCTCTTGACCTGCAACAAAGGTCGCGGAAAATAGCCCAGCCCTTAGATACTCCACTGAACCGGCTCCGCGCCGTCCGGAGACGCGAAGTTCCACACAACACTGTCTTAGAACCCGGAGCCCATCAACACCTTCCCATCGGACCTTGAATCTGTGGCCGTCCGCGTTAGTGCCTGATGGATCTCGTCCGGTTCTTTTTAAAAATTTCACCTCAGAGAGTCTTAACGCAGATACAAGGGTCAATTATTGTCAAATAATGTAATTTATCTAAAAATCTGGCTTGACTTTTACGGCGTGTCCCGTTTTGTTTTTGAACATGCGGATGCCTCGGACACCTAAACGGGGTCCTGGAAGTTCCCGGTCGGTCCCCCCCCTCCAGGACCCGCCCCTTCCTGCGTGCGGGGTCTTGGGTAAGCGCGGCCGGCGTCCCGCCTCTGCGCAGCCGCAGGAGGACAGTACCACGGCGCCTGCGACATGGGGAGGCGCGGAGGAGACACCGGAAGTAGCTGTGGTACGGGTCGGACAGAGGGGTACTCACCGCCTGCAGCCTCCACCCGCGCGGCAGTCAGAGCTCAGGCCCGTGGGGGTGGGCGTGGCGGTCGCCGGAACCCAACTCCGACTGTTCGCTGTCGGCGCGGGGCGGCGCCGCGTCGCTCGCCTTCACCAGCTGCCATGAGCGAGCGCCTCCGCCCCAGGTGAGAGAAGGGACCCACTTTCTCTGCGGCCCCTCGGCCGAGGATGTGCGCCATGGAGCCGAGGGGCGCACGAAGCCGGGGTGGTGTGAGGCTCTTGTCTGCGCTGCTCTGCGGTCGGAGGAGGCGGGGAGAAGGTTGCGTGGCCTCTGACACCTGGACCCTGTGGGTAGCCAGAGAGGTGACTCTCTGGAATCCAGGGCTGCCCCTTCTCCGTCTTTTTCTTGTTTTCTTCGTCTTCTGCCCTTTCCACTTTGGAATGAGGTTTGTTCGGTCCTACGAGACAGACGGTGGTCCTTCCTAAATTTAGGCGGGTGGTGGTGGGGGGGATGGGAGGAATAGCCGATCTTGAAGACACAGCCCCTCCTGGCGCCTCTGAGAGGGGACGGGACGCTTCGGGGGCGGGGAGCTGCTGGCGCCCCAAGGTCAGGAGAAAGGCGGGGGTTGGGCTAACCCTGCAACTGGGAGGGTTTGGGGCAGACCGCAGCGCTGGGGCCTCTTCTGCTGTAAATCCCGAAGGGCTGATGGACCCGAGTGGGTGGTGACCCACTCTCGGTTGTAGCATTAATAGGCAGGATTCTAAACAGTTTGGATGAGGAGCCGTTTGGCTGTGAGCAGGGAGGTGGCTAACATTGAGAGTTATTCTCGTTGCCCTCTCCATAGAGCTTTGGCGGGAGCCCTAGGCGGCCCCTCGGGGCTTTAGGCCTGATCCAGATGAAGTTTCTTTTCCCTTTCTTATTTTCCGTCTTCGAGAAGGTGGGAAGAAGTAAGCTGGGACGCCTTACTTCAGAATGAAGAAGGCCTGCTTTATTTCTTACTAGAAAGTCTCCTAATATGATGCTTGACGACCTATGTACATCACTAAGTTGCACTTTTTTCATTTTTCTGGTGAACAGAGAACGGAGTTAATGAGAGTCGTTTGTTTAGCTAAGCAATCCAGGTTCACGTCTCTTTATTCCATAGTCTCAGGCTTAAATAAGGTGGATCATAGGCTTGCCTTTTTACTTTCTCTCATAAATGATTGTATTTATTTTATGTATATGAGTGGTTTGCCTGTGTATATGCATGCACGCTGTGACATACGTGGCTGGTGTCCAGAGAGGCCAGAGGAGGGCTGGGAACAAAACCCTAGTCCCCTGTAGGACCAACAAGGGTTCTTAATGGCTGGGCCATCTCCCCAGTCCTGGATCTTATTCCTTGCATTCTTTGGTTGTGAATGTAATCATTGTTTTGCAAGGCTTCTCCTTGAAACAGTTATTTCGTGGGATTGGGGTTCCCCAACATTCTGAGATGATTTGATCCAGTGGTGAAAATTTTGAGGTCCCTAGACCGAATTGAGTTACTGATTTTGATTCTGTAGTAATTGTGGTAGAAAGCCTGTACTTGTGTCAAAAAAGATGGTCAAACTGAATTGGAAATTAGAAGGTGCTTGCCAAAATTATAATCTGGTCTGTGGCATTAATGTAGTACCAAAAGGTTTAATCTTACTGATTATACTGATAGAATGAAGCCATAATCTTGCCGATTATTAAAAACCATTGAAAGGTTTAAGTCAGTTCGAGTTGGAATTATGGCCCAGTTACAGTCATACCCTTAGAGTTGTGTTGTGACCTTTAGATGCGGTAAGTCTGAGCTGACTGCCATCTTTTAGATTCTCTTGGAATGCCTCACTCATGTGACAGCCCTCAGCATTTTCTGTCACTAACAGATTTTTTTTTTTTTTTAATCTAATGCTTCAGACTAGCATTCTGAGTTTGTACTGATTGTAGATTCTTTTTTTTTTTTTTTTCTGTTTTTCAAGACAAGGTTTCTTTGTATAGCCCTGGCTGACCTGGAACTCACTCTGTAGACCAGGCTGGCCTTGAACTCAGAAATCCTGCCTCTGCCTCCCAAGTGCTGGGATTAAAGGCGTGCACCACCACTGCCCCGGCTTATTATTTTTTTAAGAGCTCATTCTTAACTCATTACCACTCGAAGGAGAGGACAACTCTCAGGCCAGAGAGATGGTGCTTGTTGTACATTGAGAAACTGACTTACCTTACCTGACCTTCCCAGAGGTAGAACTGTAGAACAGCCCGCTGCTATTCTTGTGACTGGGAGGAAACATGCCCTGTTACAGATGAGGAGATGGCAATTTTTGGTCAGCCTCATACAGTTTGGTTGGAGTGACTCAGCAGCCCCAAGCATAACCAGCTGTTGCCGTACTGATAAGATAAAAGTCGAGGCGCCAGTGCGCCTACTACTGTGAGTTTCTCTCCCAGCAGACATTGCCTTACCCATGCAGCACGTCCTCATGTACATTGTCTGGATTGAGATGAATGAGAAACTTCTTAATTCAAATTTATAGACTAAGTTATTGATTTGTTTGTTTGTCTAGTTATTTCTTGAGACAGGGTCTCACTATGTAGCCCTGACTGTCTTAGAGCTCTCTGTTATAGACTAGGCTAGACTTACAGAGATCTATTTACTTCTTTCTTCTGAATGCTGGGATCAAATGTATTCCCTGGTTTAGATTCATAGTAGGGTACTCACTTAATAGTTTTTTGCTTGTTTGTTTGTTTTTCGAGACAGGGTTTCTCTGTATATCCCTGGCTGTCCTGGAACTCACTCTGTAGACCAGGCTGGCCTCGAACTCTGAAATCCGACTGCCTCTGCCTCCTGAGTGCTGGGATTAAAGGCGTGTACCACCACTGCCCAGCTCCACTTAATAGTTATTAAAACTTGATGTGTCTAGGGATGTAGCTCAGTAGAGCCCTTAGGACCTACCAAATACAAGACTCTGGGCTTAACCCAAGCACCACAAAGGAAACAAGACACACCCAAAAAAAGTATGCCAAAATAAAAGCCTGGTATTTGTCTTGTTTTTAATTTTCAAGTAGTTGAAGAATATTGCGCTGGTCTTCTGGGAGAGGGGTAAGAAGCAGAAAGAGAGTCTTATTGCTATATGAGATAAACTGTGTAGTCTCCAGGTAGTCAGAACTCACGGGCCTGTCTGTAACTCCATTTCCAGGGGATTTGACACTCACATAGATGTACATGCAGGAAAAACACCAATAAAATCAAAATAAACCATTTAAAAATCAGAGGGGGGGGGTGTCTGTTTTCCTCAGCTCATTGGCTTTTCTGTGCCTGACTTAAACACACACATAGGTTCCCTCCCACCCCCCCATCCTCTCTTGCTTACTCTCAAACACACACACACACTCTGGACTTGTAACCCCAAATAAACCCTTTTAGAGTCTTGCCTGGAGTTGGAGAGATGATTCAGCAGTTAAGAGCACTTGTTGCTCTTGTGGAGAACCTGAATTTGGTTCCTAGTGCCCACATGGCAGCTCACAAGCATTTCTAACTCCAGTTCCAATAGGATGTGATGCCCTTTTCAGGCATGCTTGTCTTACATATGTATACATGCAGGGAAAACACTCATTCACAGTCAAATAGTAAGAAAATAAAACAAATGAGGAAGATCAGGCCTGGTGGCTCATACATGCAGTTCTATCACCTAGAGGCTTGAGAGTCAGAGGGACCCTGAATTTGAGAGGAGCCTATGGTACAGAGTGAGAGCCTGCTTCAAAAAACAAAAATAGGGCCATTGAGATGGCTCAGGCAGAAAAAGGTATTTGCTGTGCAACTTGTCAATATCAGTTCAATCCCTGGAATGTAAAGTTGAAAGAGAGAGTCAGTCACAATCTACAGAGTTCTTTTTTGCCCTCCTGCCTTGTAGACTCAATTTAAAAAAAAAAAAAAAAAAAGCAACCCCCAACAAAAGCCATGTACCCCTCACTCTACTTCTAACCCAGGGAATAGAATGTAAGCTCATTCTTAAGAGTTGGATGTATTCAGAGTCTTCGGGGTACAAGCTCTTGAACCAGAGTGGTAATTTTGGCTTCTAATCATAATCTTGGTTAGGGACATGGAATGCTGTTAACTGTATGAGACCCATTTTCCCCGTGTGTGTGTGTGTGTGTGTGTAAATAAACTCCCTAGCTTTTTGCTTCTTTTTTTTTGTTGTTTGGTTTTGTTTTTTGTTTTTGTAACTGTCTCTCTGTGTGGTCTTTTTTTGTTTGTTTGTTTTGTTTTTCGAGGCAGGGTTTCTCTGTGTAGCCCTGGCTGTCCTGGAACTCGCTCTGTAGACCAGGCTGGCTTTGAACTCAGAAATCTGCCTGCCTCTGCCTCCTGAGTGCTGGGACTAAAGGCGCATGCCACCACTGCCCGGCTCTGTGTGTCTTAGCTGTCCTGGAACTCACTATGTAGACCAGACAGACATCAAACTCAGAGATCCTCCTATCTCTGCCTCTTTAAGTGTAGATACAGATCGAAGGTGACTGTCCCATCAGACTCAGTATTGCCTTTTTTATTTCTTTCATGGAAGCATTTTCTCTGTAATTAATAAGCCCTTTGGATGTATGGAACTTGGCAGTACTGCCCAGTAGAACTGTTTCTTGTGTAAAGAATTTTTTGCTAAAACAAAATTTTGGTAATTAAAATTTTTTTCCTTACTCGTTATCATCAGTTCAGTTACATAGAACAGCTGATGGTTGCAGAAATGGTCCAGCAGCTAAGAGTGCTTAACTGCCCTTGCACAGGACCTAGGTTCAGTTCCCAGCATCAACATGGTTGACTATCTGTATCTCCAGCTCTAGGGGAACCATTGCCCTGGACATGAAGGCAAAGCACTCATAAACATAAAATAAATCTATAAAAGGTTAACCAAACAGCTGATACTGTAATCTGTCCCCCAGTAAAGAACTGCAGACCTACAGAATCTTTGAAGTTTTGTTCTTTGTTGAACTTTTTCCTAGGGTCTAAATGCAGACATTTGCTTTTGTATTTTATTAGTTTTATTTTTTGTTGTTGTTTAAAGTAATTTAGGACTGGCATTGTTCACTAGACAGGTATTTTTGTCAGTATATAAGCTCCAAAATATCCTTTCTTGCTAGGCATGGTGGTACACACCTTTAATCCCAGCACTTGGGAAGTAGAGGCAGGTGGGTCTCTGTGGCTGGTCTGGTCTACAGTGTGTGTTCTAGGACAGCTAGGGCTACATGGATAGATCCTATGTCAAATAATAATAATAATAATTCTTTTACAAGTTATATTTTGCAGCATTTTTTTTAATAATAAATTTACAATAGTTAGCCATTTTT
Organism: Rhynchomys soricoides; assembly: GCA_019843965.1. Lineage (NCBI taxonomy): Eukaryota > Metazoa > Chordata > Mammalia > Rodentia > Muridae > Rhynchomys > Rhynchomys soricoides. The sequence continues at coordinate 1,726,221 of JADRCH010000053.1, read as the reverse complement.
CTTCAGTGAAATAGGAGTTTCTTTGTGTGGTCTCTGATCAATTTCACTGTTGGTTTTAAAAATATATTTAATTATTGTGTGTGTTGGGGGGTGAGTGTGTGGAGGTCAGAGAGCAGCCTGTGAGAGTTTTCTTCTCCCACCACGTGGACCTGGGTTGGAACCCAGGTTGTCAGGCTTGGCAGTAAGCACCCTTACCTGCTGAGCCATCTCACCAACCTCCAGGTGAATTTTAAATAGCTGTAACCCCAGCAGTTGATTGCTTTCTGGGCAGCCTCTAGAGCAGTACAGCTACAATTTCATCAGCCTTAAAGCAGAGAACTGGAGACTCAGGCGAATGAAGTCACTCTGGGTTTTCAGTCTCCAGCATGCCCGTGAGTTTAGTACTATGAATAGGCTGCATTGCTTGAATAAAAGAAAACAGCTGTTCACCTGACATTTGTCTTTGCTGTCAGAGGGATAGGTGCAGCTCAGAAACAGTTAGAGGACCCTGTACTGGAACAGCAGGCTTTAGTGTGGTAACTGGATGTGTGGGAGGATGTTGGGGATTGTGGATTAACACAGTAATTTATGCTGGGCATGGTGAAGGCAGAGAGTGGCTACAACAGCAGTAGCTGCAGGACTGCAGCCAGCCTCTTGTGATGTGCGTGGCACATTGGGTAGGCATGACAGCCTGTGAGGAAGCTGGTCTTAGTACTGAAGGGTGATATAGGAGCAGCTAGGAACTAGCCTTAGGCACATCTTGTGATGGGTGAGGCCTGGCACCCTGTATGGTCCAGTGAGTACGTGGTCTTAGTTGAGCAATTAGGCCTAGAGATAGTAGTGGGCAGCATGGCCGAGTCTGGGCTAGCTGTGTGAGGTAACCTGAAGGAGGTGCTAGCTGTTCAGAGTTGGCCATGAAGTTGGGCACAGCTTGTACATTTGCCATTCTCTGCATAACTGGTAGTGAGGTGAGCCTGGCACTCTGCTGAGCCAAAGCTATATATGGTCACTTCAGTTGAGCTTCTGCAGTGAAGAGACTGTTCATAATTTTGTGAGGTCTCATGCTGTGTCTGAAGCTCAGTGTTCCCTTGGTGGTTTCAAGTGTGTAGTGATTCTCCTGCCTCAGCTTCTTGTTTGCTGGGATTGTAGGTATAGCCACTATACCTGACAGTAACTGGGTTTTTTTATTTTTAAATTAATTAATTTTGCTTTTTTGAGACAGCCTTACCCTGCCTGGCCTGGAACTTAACTGTGCCTTGAACTTGGAGTGATCCCCTTGCCTCTGCTTCCTGAGGTCTGAGATTAGAAATGCAAGCCATCATGCCTAGCAGGATGAGGATTTTAGGTTTTGGCTTACTTGAATGTAAGTGGCCCCATTCTTAGTGGCTGCTGTATTCCAGGGTATTCCGGGCAGTCAGTTGTAGAGCTAGCTGTCTCGCCTTTCAGTTACTCCTGTTTTTCTAGTTTGAGACTAAAATTCCTTCTGATTGCACCTAAGTCTTGCAGATAAGTTAAATAAACACTCTGTCATACTGAGAGCACTTGCTGGAGAAAGATGTGATTTATCTTCCCCCTTTAACGTGGCAGTTTTAAGCAGCATGTACTGTTGCTCAGTGGAAGCTCAGTGCAGTGAATGATGCTGCACTGCTGTGGTGTAGCCTGGGCTTTTCCAGCGATGGTTCAGAAAAGTAATAGATGCCCTACTTTTCATCCTGCCACCAAGCAGACATTAGAACCTCTCACCAACCTGTGTGCTCCCATGCTGCACCATCTTGTATGTATTTTAGGGCACCGCTCTGTGGGACTAGGAGTAGAGTGGGGGTTTGGAATTATTATTTCTGAGGAGTTGGGAAGCTTCATCCTTATCCTCCTCCTGTTACCCTGTCTCCAGCAGGCGTTTGGAAACCAGCCTTTCCCAGTTAGGCTTGGTCTGACTGGCTGTCTCTGCTTGGTGTCCAGTGCTGGCATACTTACTGTTTTTCCTATTGGGTTGTTGTGGATTAATTTTTTTAGGAAAGGGTAAATTTTTGTATGTTGTCATGGTATAATTGAAATGTCTGCAAGATCCATAGCTGGTTATTTTTCTCTTTGTTTTTAAATTTCAGAAAAAGGAGAAGAAATGGCAACGATGATGACAACCACCCTCCTCCCCAGACCAAAAGGAGCAGTAGGAACCCCATCTTCCAGGACTCTTGGGACACAGAGGTAGGCAGGGTGGCCACAGGCACGACCACACGACTTAGTCTCCATTGCATAATTGGAGCTTATTTGTTCAAAGAATACCTCTCCTTCCTTGATCTTCCACTCGGCTTGCTTACTTACTAGTCTTGTTATTTCGAGGCTGACTTTTGATGTGCAGTACACCCTGGCCTGGCTCTCAGTCTGTAAACCTGGTTGGCCTCAAGTTTGTGGCTGTTCTCTCTCCTGATTGCTGGGTTGCGGCTAAGTGCTGGCACAGCAGGCCTTTAATTCCCCTTTTAAATCAAAGCCTTTTTGAGGAAGATAGGCATGTCCTGCCAGGCAAGCATCATGTACATGTTTATGTTTTCTCTCTCTCTGTCTCTCTTTCTCTCTCTCTCTCTCATTGTTTCATAGACTTGGAAGCCTGTTTTTTGAATTCTCCTAATTTACATTTCCACCACTAGCCCATTTCCTGATGGTTTATAAAGTATGATTGTCCCCAAGGGAGACATTTTGTTGCTTGTATTTAGGAGCTATTTTAGGCAGCAGAATATGTACAGTGTGTGTACACAGATCCCTTTTAAAGGGTTTTTATTCTTCAGTGTGTTCTAGAATGTGTTCTTCCTAGGGAGGGAAGGCAGGAGAGTGAAATAGAGATGAGGTGCAGTCTTCAGAGTTCCAGAAAGCATGGTTGCAAGTCCATGACTGTTACTGTTTTAATGCTTTAAGATGCTGCTGGCATCTCTGATCGATGATGCAACTCCTAACAGTTCCCTCGCGGTAACTAGGTCCTCACACACTAAAACAAATCTGTACTTGGTTCCCACTAATAGGATTTGCCTAGTATCTAGATTCTGTACCATCAATCCACAGTCACCAGGGAGGGGACACTGACCTTCACGTTAGTGACCAGGGCTAGAGTATGCTCTGCCGTGAGTAGACTTGGGTTCTGATAGCACCTTGCACTAAAAATCCTAGTCTGCTCTTTTTGATTTTAAGTAAGTATTTAGCCAAAAAGTAGTTGAGCTTTTGTTTAATGGGATGGTTAGGGAATCCCAGGGATGAAGGACACTAGCATCAGAGATGCCATCAGCATCTTAGATCTAGAGTTAAAACACAGACAGCCATGGACTTGCAACCATGCTGTCTGTGGCTTAGATGATTAAGAACTGGATAAAAATCTTTTTTTTTTTTTTCCTAAAAATTATATTTACTTACTTTCATTTGTGTGTGTTTGTGTTCTGGTGGGCACTGTGGAGAGAGCCCTGGATGACTTGTATAGAGGCATTGGTTTTCTTTTTCTGACTGTGTGGGGCTTGAGAATCAAATCACTTGTCAGACTTGGGCAAGGAAGTACCTTTGCCTGCTATCTTACTGGATCTGGTTTAGTTTTTTTTTTTTTTTTTTTTAAATGCATATGTATATGTACCTATGGGCATATATGTGCGCCACATGCTTGGAAGTGTCTCCAGAGTCCAGAGCAAACCAGCTCCCTTAGAACTAGATATGAGCTTGTAAGCTACCTGATATAGATGCTGGGAACTAAACCCTGGGTTCTCTGTCCTCTAACGGCAATGAGCACTCTTAACTGCTGGGCCATGCCTTAAGCCCCTGTTTTCTTATTTTAAGCACATGTATTTTAGTATTAGGGTTTTTTGTTTTGTTGTGGCTTTGGTTTTTTTTGTTTTGTTTTGTTTTTTTGATAGTGGTGGACAGGGTCTCTCTGTGTAGTTGTTAACCTGGAACTTGCTGTGTAGACCAGGTGGGCCTTGAACTTGAAAAGATTCACTTGCCTTTGTCTCCAAAGTGTGTGATTAGAAGTATGCACCACTTTGCCAGACTAGATTGTTTGTTGTTGCTTGTTTTATTTTGTTTCTCGAGACAAGGTTTCTCTGTGTAACAGCCCTGACTTTCCTGGAACTTGCTTTGTAGACCAGGCTGGCCTTGAACTCACAGAGATCCATCTGCCTCTGCCTCCTGAGTGTTGGAATTCAAGGTGTACACCACCATGCCTAGCTAGGCTATATTGTTGTAATTGCAGTTTGTAAAAAAAAAAAAATACCCTTGACTCAGTTTTTACCATTCATGCATTGATATCCCAGAAGAAAATGGTGGCTTGTGATTTAAACTTTCTATTAAAAGAAAGGGTCACATATCTTTTTCTTGCTTGTCCAGAGAAGTGTTTAACTGTTGAAAAGCTCAGAATTAACATACTGAAGTGTGGGCTAGCTGGTTCTCAGTACAGCTTTTAAGGCTACTGTAACAGCCTTTGTCTGAACCCACTTGCAGGTCACCCAGCTTGGTATCCTAACCTTTACATTCAAGGCTGCTGTGCTGAGCTTGCTCTGTGCAGGGTAATCAGTGAACAGCAGGTGACCAGGAGAGAGAAAAGGCTGGGGTTTACTAGAGTGCAGAATAGGGCCCTCGAGACTGACCTACCCTCTGGAATAGTTTCTTCTCTTTGTAGCGTAAAAACAGCTCTGGAGACGTTTGGCTTTTTTCTGATAATTGTATATAAAAGAGAAGAATAAATTACTAATATTGTCAGTTGATTTAATAAAATAAAGTGTTGCTTTTAATTCAGAGGCTGGCCAACAATTGCATTTTCTTTTTTTTTCGAGACAGGGTTTCTCTGTATAGCCCTGGCTATCCTGGAACTCACTCTGTAGACCAGGCCTCGAACTCAGAAATCCGCCTGCCTCTGCCTCTGCCTCCCAAGTGCTGGGATTAAAGGCATGCGCCACCACTGCCCGGCTGCATTTTCTTTAGAGTAAGATCAGGACCCATTTCTTGGAGCTAAAGAGATGGTTCAGTGGTTAAGAACACTGGGTGCATTTTCAGAGGTCCCGGGTTCAATTCCCAGCACCCACATGGCAGTTCACAACTGGCTGTAACTCCAGTTCAAGGGGATCTGACACTCAACACAGGCATACATGCAGGTGAAACATCAGTCAGTGTACATAAAACAAACAAAACAAAACAGCATTTCCTGGGTGTTTCTTGAAATACTGGAATAATTTTTAGAGTTTCTTTTTTTTTTTTTTTTTTTTTTTATGGTTTATTTATTTAATGTATGTGAGTACACTGTCACTCTATTCAGACATACCAGAAGAGGGCATCCTACTAAAGATGGTTGTGAGCCACCGTGTGGTTGCTGGGACTCAAACTTGGCACCTCCAGAAGATCAGTCAGTGCTCTTAACAGCTGAACCATCTCTCTAGCCCTAGAGTTCCTTTTCTGGTAGCTTGTTTTCATTTGGAAGGCGTTTGTTTAATACCGCTGCCTAGATGAACGTCTAAGCCTTTCTCTCTCTCCTGCTGTAGGTAATAGTTGGCCACTACTGGGAAATCACTTGTGCCATTGACTCGTGCAGCTGAGTCACAGGCTTTGGTTGTCGGAAAGCTGGAGACAGCAGACACCTCATGCCTTGATGTTCTGAGTGAAGGGCTGTGAGGCCTGACTCAAAGACTTGCTGTGCACCAAGAAGCTTTGCTATGTGCATTTTCTTCCTCTTGTTTTAGTAGGTTTTTTTTCCCACTCTGGTGGAGAAATTGGGCCACAGAAACAACATAGTTGCTGGGAGGTAAAAGAGGCCTTGCGCCATAGCGCCTGGCTTTAGATCCACCTGCCCCTAACTGGAACGAACTGCTTTCAGAAGACAGATGCCAGTTCAGATGGGCTTTGCTAAATATAGCCAGGAACAGCCAGCTCCTTGACTTCTCTGCAGTCCCAGAAGCAGAATTCCTTCATCTGGAAAAATTCCCAAGTAAATAGTATGATGTGGTAGTGCTAGGGATGTCGGGTGAGGGGTTGACAAGGAAAAGCAAAGAGATTAGGGTTTTTTTCCTTTCAGAATCTTTAATTAGTATTTGAGGACTTTGAATTTTAACTTCAGTGACTTAGAGAGTTAATGACTTACGAGCATTAGCTTCTCCTCTGCCCGCTTTCCTTCTGTGTGTGCATGCATGGAGGCCAAAGGCTGAGGTGGTTTTCTATTGTTCTCCACCTTAGTGTTAATTTAAAAAGTTGTTATTTGTATGTCATGCTGCATGTTTAGAAGTCAAAGGATAACTTTGTGGTGACTCTCCTTCCACCTTCATTTGGGTTCTGGGGTTCAAACTTAGGTGGCCAGGCTAGCATAGCAAGCGCCTTTACCCACTGTGTCTTCTTGCTGGTGCCCCACCCTATTTTTTGAGACAGAATCTCAGTGAATCTGGAGCTTGCCACGTTGTCTAAATTGGCTGGACAGCAAGCACTCGGGTTCCTCCTGTCTCCACTTCCCCAGTGTAGTCACTTGGGATTACAGATGCATGCCACTGTGTCTAGAGTTTTATGTGGGTGCTGGGGATACAAACTTGGGTCTTCAGGTCTACACAGCAGGTACTTTGCCAGCTGAGCCATTTCTCCAGTCCCTGATCCTGTTTTTAAATTGGAGGTATAATTTGCTAGTGTAAGATTAGTTTTTGAGCCATCCTTAATGAGTCCAGACAGATAGTTAACACCTAAGTCGGGCATGCCTCTCTCCTCAGTGAACAAGACAGGAAGTGACTTATTACCTTATGTCCGTCTTTTTATGAATCCTGCATAAAGGCAGCTGTGTTTCTTTTTCACTCAACCTTTCTTTCCTATATTTTATAGGTGTACTTTAGATTTTATATGTTTGTGTTTTGCCTGTGTGTATGTGTATCATATGTGTCCCTGATGCCCAGAAAGGTCAGAAGAAGGCATTGGAATCCTTGGAACTGGAGTTTGAGTAGGTGTGAGCTGCCATGGAGCTGCTGGGAACTGAACCCTTGTTACTCTGTGAGAGTAAATAGTGCTCTTACCTGCTGAGCTGTCTGCAGCTCAGGGTTCTCTTCTAGAGGATATATTGAGGCTGGTAAAAATGGACTAGATTAGGCAGGTGGAGTGGCTTATTTATAATCCCAGCACTTGGGAGGCTGAGCTTCCATTTAGCTTCCATACCAAGGTCTAGGACCTCCCCAGCCTCCAACATTTGAAGGGGTTTATGGTAAATGTTGAGTCTTTCCCTGGGAGTAGGTCTCAATGACAACATGAGAGGTTAATTTTCTCATCACTGACTCAGTGCTGTTGGCAGCAGTGTGTGCTTCTCGCCTGGCACGGAGGGGCCACAGCCCAGTAAGACTTGATAAGAGTGCTCCCTCAGCAGCCCGATCAGCACCATTTAACAGTGTGCGAGCTAGCCATCAGGGGGAAGCATCCACAGGAAGGGAGCACCGTCCTTGTTTTTAGCTTGATGTCTCCCTGTCCTGTAATCTGTTCTGAGAGTTTTATAGCTCAGGTGGCTCGGGTAGCCTTCAATTCCAGATCTTCGTACCTTTATTTCAGAATGCTGGGGTTACAGGCGTGTACCGCCATGCCTGCCTGGTTTTGATTTTATGAAGCAGAGAGACTCCACAATTAATATGCTTATTTGGGAAGCTTTCTAAAGCTTATGAGTAGAAAACAGTATTTAGAGATATTTAGTTTCTGCCATGATGTAAAGGGTTATCGTTTAAACTAGCTTCACAGCCTGCCTGGTAAAGCCTGCCCAGGGAAACAGTGGTTCTTCATTTCTGGTGAGGAATTTGAGAAAACACAGATATGGCTTTCTTTAGTGTATTTATTTTCTGCTTTGCAGTTCCTGCATCATGCCTTCCTCCTGTCATAGCTTGCCATGTTCCCAGGGGCCACTGATGGGTTTTCTCCCTTTGTACTTTTCAGGCTCATGGTCTGAACACGGTTCTTCTCTGGTCTGTTTCTGTGCTCCTCCTTCCTAACTCACCCGTCTGCAGCTTCCTCCTCCCCTTCCCTACCCCCACCTGCCTTGCTTGTCTATAACCTGTGGTATTTTCTCAGGAACATTCCCTTCCTCTCCTTGCTTGGCTTCATTATTGACTAAAACTTGCAGGTAGTGTGAGCAGAGTGGTTGATATTCAGCAAGTGTTTCCTGATACCTGCTGCCCTTGCACGCATGTCCTATGTCCTTAGTCATCTAGGTGTCTCCTCCATCTCCCTCTGAGCTCTGCAGCCGCACTCTGGGGTATGACATACACCTTAAACATTCCTAGACCTCTGTGCCTGCCTCCTCAGCTTTATAAGGAATCCTCAGTTGGCCTTTTTTCTGTATCTTCATCACATACAGATCCCTGGGATCCTAACTTACGATTTCAACTAGAGCATGACTTGTGTGCTCAGAACCTCTCTCTGCTGGGGCCTCCGGAGCTCTTGCACTCTAGCCATGACCTCTCTGTGTTTTATGGTTCACTGGCCCCTGACAGAGTCCAGCCATACCACACTGGGAACCTGACACCCTCAAGACACTTTTTCCATTTGTTCTTTGAGTTTGTGCTGGTTCTCCTCGTTTGTCATTTCCTGCCTATTCGAAGTTTAGCTTATAGACTAGTGGAGCCACCCTTAGGATTCTCTCCCATGTTTACCCAACATGCACCGCTGCATTTCTCTCCCAGCAGTAGTCTTGGATTCTGGTTATCTGTGGATGCAGTACCACCATTTTCCCCTGACTGAGCTTAGTAAATGTTTACCAGGTGCCTGAGCAGCTCTGGTGACAGCCTAATCACAGGCACACGCATCTGTTTGCATAGCAGGCATGAGAACAACTGGTGTTCTGGCAAGACATCAGAAGCCCACAGGGACTCCACAGTTTCTCCCAGGACAGTGCCTTTCTGGCTGCCCCGTGCTGCTGGTGGTTATGAGGTATAAGAGCTGCCTGTACTTGAGACCCATTTTTTTCAGGTTTTCAAAACAGGGCTCCAGAGTGGTTAGTGCTGTCCTGAGGATGTTATTAGCAAACAGCAGAGCACCAGTGTTAGTAAAAGAAGTTAGTGCGTTTCAAGCACAGGCGTAAGAAGGGTAGCTCCCAGAGGCACGCAGATTTCTGAGTTCGAGGACAGCCTGATCTACAGAGTGAGTTCCAGGACAGCCTGGGCTATACAGAGAAGAGGAAGGGTAGCCCCCCCTTGCAGTCATCTGATACTAAAAGCATCCCCTAGAGAGAGGAGCTTGATCAGTCTTTGCCCTTTTCATATTTTCAGACTGGGAAGGAACCTTCATTTTCATCCTTGGCTGGGAGGGCACGGGGGCAGACAGCACAGGGGGACTTCGTGCTTGTGCCCAGAGACTGGCAGTGCAGCCCATCCCGGGCTTGCCTGCCTACAGACAGGCTACGGGGAGGGGCTTTGCAGCACCTGTCCCATTTCCTCTTCTGGAATGTTGAAGGGGGGAAAGACCTTGATGAGAGGCATCTCCTGGAGGAGTCATTCCAGCCAGCAAGCCTTTCAGTCCTTGGTAGTCAGGGAAGGTGAAACTGTTTTCCTAAAATCTAATGAACAGGTCAGTAGCTTTTTCAAGAGTCTCGGTCTTGCAGTTGGAAGTCATTAAAGACCTTACTGTTTTGTAGTAACATTCTTTACCTGTGGTTAACTTTTCTCCTCTAAATATATTTTTTGTGTGTGTATAAACTCTTTAAAAAAAAAAATAAGTGGATTTGGAGAGATGACTGAATGGCACTTACTGCTGTTTCAGACTTAGTTGCCAGCACTAATGTGGCAGCTGATAACCATCTGTAACTCCAGTCCCAGGGGATCAGATGCCCTCTGTTGGTCTTCTTGCTTTGCACCAATGTTGTGCACATAAACTCATGCACACGTGTGCACGAAGGAAGGACTTTTAAAAAGGAAAATAGTTAAATAATGTAGAAAATCCAAATTCTAAATGCCTTGCCACCTTTGTCTCCAGTCTTTTTTTTGATGTGCATAGTATGTATATGATAAAGTTTGTTTTTAAACTAAAATATTTTATAAATTCTTTCAGAATTTTATGCAGTATGTTTTGATCCCCAACTCCCTATAATCCCCAATTCCTCACAGATCTACTCCACTTCCCTACCCACCCAGCTTTGTGTTCTCACTTTTAGAAAGTCAGAGTCCAAATGTGCTGCCCCTTTGGGTGTGGACAAAAGAAAATATTTTTAAAAAGAATTTTTATTACACTTATTTATTGTGTATGTGTAAAGAACAACTTTTGGGGGAATTGGTTTTCTTCTTCCAACAGGTTGGACCCAGAGATCAAAATCGGGATGTCAGGCTTGGTGGCAAATAAGTGCCTTTATCTGCTAAGCCATCTTGCCAGCCCAAGAAAAAGAAAAAACAAACAAAAACCCCCAACAACCCTGCCCCTGTACATTATCTGTAGGGTTTGGTTTAAAGTAAAAGAGACTTTGTAGGTGTGTGAGTCTCTCCTGTTTGGTAATGTTGAGGATGATTTTGTGACATGTGTAATTGATGTATTACAGTGTAACGGTTTAGATGTTTGTGAGACATTTTACCCAGGTCGCCAGGAGTAGGGTTGCAAGGTTGAAAAGCGAACCTAGGAGACAAACTAAGGAATGAGAGCATTGGTGTGGTGGCCCTGTCCACAGGGTGTGTGAGAAGCAGCACTCCGCATGCCAGGGCAGCCTGTGCTGCACAGTGGGACAGCAGCTCAGGAAACCCTAGGGGACCAGTGAGTTGAAGTATACTTAAACATAGTTAGAGAGCTCTCCTCACCTGTTAATGTGCTTTCATGTTTTTTGAAGAGTGCCATTGGCTATTATAGTTTGAAATACATATAATTTGACATGCAAATTTGACTTACTAAAGTCGGATTCTAGTTCTTGCCTTAATTTTCAGGAAGTGCCTGTAACAAAAGCAAGCAGACTAAGAGGCAGGAGCTTTCTGTGGGTGGGCTCTGATCCAGGGTAGTGGCCTACTTAAATATTCATGACCTTCTCAAAGTGCAGGTAGCCAATCTAAGATGCTAAGGCCTTCGAAAACTTTGTTTTGCTACTGGCTTTGAGTTAAGGTTTGAGAAAATTAATTCCAGCCATTCCTGCCACGTGACTTAGAATCCTTTTCTGAATTCTATTTTAATGCCATAGACACTCCCTGTGAGCACTGGGTATGTGCCTGTGTGAGACAGCTCAAATCACCTACGGACAAGGGAGTTTCAGGTGTACCAGTGGCCGCTTCTAGCAAGGCATTTTGCTGTTTCAGATGAGTTAGCTACATACATGGTTGTACCTAGAGCTAGCATTTAATAGTCACCTTGAAAGTAGAGATCGGGAAGTTTTTATGAACCTGTGTTTATAAGTGAAATATGTAATGGCTTTACAGAAAAAGTGATAGGAGAGGGTAGGGGAACATATCTCTAACCCTCCCATTTTAACTGTTTGGTCTGTTTTCTTTCTAGTCTTTTCTCTCATGTGTAGACTTTACACAGATGTAGACATTTCAGAGCAAATGCCTTTGTCAGGGGTACATACATTGGATATAGCAAAGGGCCAAATTTTAGACAAAATTCTTAACCAGTTCAGGGTTTTAATTCCTTCCTTAGATTTTAGTTCCTTCTCAGAAAAAGGAGAGGCAGTTTAATACTAATGCCTAAGGGCAGACGTGTTTTTGAGTGGTTTGCTTAGACGAGGTCATGCTCATTAGCGACACATGGCACACACTCAGGCAAACATCCATGTGGTGGCAGCAAGATTGACAGCCCAATTCTTAAATGTAGTTTGTGTACTGAGTGGTTATAGGACATTGTTTTGCATGCAGGTTTTCAGTTACCTGTGTTCAGAGTTTGTGGATGGGGTGTGCCTCTTCTGTCCCCTGTACCTGTAGCTGGTATTTGTCTTTTAGCTGAGAACCACCTTTGATGACTGGAAATGGTGGATGAATGGTTGGAGCACAAAGAAGTGAAGGAGTAAGCTGTAGTTGGAGGGTGGGGTCCAGGTTCCTGCTTGGGTTATATCTACACTTCCTGTCAGGGTAGTTGTGTGTGTGAAGCCAGTGTCTGCGACTGCACACAATAACCATTTTTTCTTCTCTCACCTCCTTTAATGTGTCGTCCAGGAGTCCCCTTCCCACTGTCATGTCTCGTATCTTCTGTTGCACTGTCCGTCTCTCTTCCTTAAAACTTTTTCCTTCTCTTGACTCCTTCCTTTTACAAGCTATGCCCACTGCCCACCTGAAGTCTGGGATAGATGTTAATATCATAATTTCTAGATCCATCCATTTTCATGTAAAATTCCTGTGTTCATTTTCTTGCCATATGGCCCAGAGATACCATTCCTGGGCATGTACTCAAAGGACTTTGTTTCTCTCCAGAGACACTTACACATTTGTGTTTATCGTTGTTCTTTTCCGAGTAGCAAGCAAATGGAGTCATCTTAGGCGACTGTCAAGAGGTGAGTGACTATGAAAGCGTGGGCACAGACACAGTGGAGTTTGTTTAGCTATTACAAGAGGATTCGTAATGCAGTGTCTCAGTTTAAGCCCCAGCAGAGCCTTTCTGCAGGAGATTGGCTGATAGGACCTTGTCTTTTCTTTTCCTTCCAGTCTTCGAGCAGCGACAGCGGTGGGAGCAGCAGCAGCAGCAGCAGCATCAACAGCCCAGACAGGGCCAGTGGGCCAGAGAGCAGCCTGAGCCACATCATCCCCAGATCCTGCCCCAGCACCCCCCAGCCGATGCCTGAGCAGTCTGCACTGTGCCAAGGCCCTTACTTCCACATCAATCAGACCCTGAAGGAGGCTCACTTTCACAGCCTACAGCACCGAGGCCGGCCTCCAACATGATGCTCCGGCAATTTCTTGCCTTCTGTGAAGGGACAGCACTGTGCAGATTGGTATTTCAACTTAATGATTTGTTTTTAAAAGTTGCACACAGAAAAAATAATGCCTGTTGGCTTTCAGTCTATATTTGAGTATCGGGTCAGCAGGCAGCTGTTTACTTGGGTTTTTGCTGCACTATTGCGATATCGGAGGGCTTGGGAGCAATTTTTTATAGGGTTCTTTTAGAAGATTCTTTTGAGAGGGCATCAAGTCTACGTCATGGCAGTGTATGAGGAAGTCTCATCTGACTGATCTCCACATCTGTCATTAGATGCTGTACTGTATGTAAAGAGCCTCTTAAAAATGCGGGATCTTAAATTTTTTTAATTCAATAAACTAGTAAAGAATATCTAGTTTCCATGAAAAAAAAAAATGTAAGTTTTCTCCCTAAATCTAGGAAGCTTGACTCAGTGTTGCACTGAGGTTAACTGCCATACTACCTCTTAGGATGCAGATGTCTGTCTGTGGAAATGCTCTCCCTTGGAACAGAACAGTCACCCACTCTGAAGACCACGGAAGCTAAGCACCCTTCCTAGTTGTGGTCTCCACTTTACATTTGAGTTCCCAAGGAGAATATCATTTCCATATCTGTTTCCTCCTTCTAGCCTGTACCCCAGCGCTATAGAGAACACTGCAGTTCCCAAAGTCGAGAACCACCTAGTACGTTCTGTTACGAACCGTTATGAACTTGTGTATTAACAGCTTTACCGCTAGCTCCTTGCAGTGCCCATAACCAAGGCAGTGGTCAGTGCAGACCAAGTGCAAGCTGCCTGAGAGCTGAAGGGAGTGGGACTCTAACTCATGCCTGCGGGTACCCAGCCCTGCCAAGGGGCCACATTCTATCATCGGAACTGGAAAGACTGGTGTGGTGTAGAAATGCGAGCAGAGGCACCTCTAGGAAAAACAATGCGCTAGTATTTATTTAGAGAGCCTGGGCATTGTTCCCATGCTACTTTGTCATACTAGAGAGCCAGGCAAGCTTGAATAATGAAGGTGCAGGCGAGTCGTCTTCCTCACTTGCAAGCTGTCTGAATAAAGAGCCAGGATGCGTTGTTGGGTCACCTACTCTGGAGAGTGCCGGGGGCCCAACCTGCCATTAGATGAAGAGGAAGTGCCTTAAGCATGTACCCATAGCCTCCTGCCTGTCCCCTTCACTGCACCCCACTCAGAGGCCACACAGCACAGGCAACAGCGCTGAGGAACGGGATGGCTCTATCTAGTGAGAAGGAGCTGAGAGGGACGACTGGACCAGAGCAGGTTACCATGTGATACAGCTACTGTCTGAAGGAAGCCCATGCCAGGGAGAGAGTGAACATGCAGTGCCTTCCATGGCTCCTCCTCTGAGGGCCACAGCATGGAAGGGCCAGCCCCGTGACATGGGAACTACTGTCATGAAGCCCAGAGTTCAGAAAGTAGTTTTTTTTCTTTTTCTTTTTTCCCCTTTCAGAACTGTTTCCAGATTTTAAAACCAGATGTTTGCTGAGGACTTGGGCTCTCACTGGGTGTGTTGGCAGGGAATGTGGGAAAGGGCACTTTACTGGGATTCTAACAGTAAGGCTTCAGTGCTATGGGAAGAGAAGCTGTCAAGCACACATGTACACAACACAATCCAGAAATACCCAGGAGGGCTCCGGCAGGCTTAATGGATGGCGTCCTACTGAAACAAAACATGTATTAATAAAACAGTGCTCGAGGGAGCATGTTTCTTCCCATCTCCCACCCAACTAAAGGCACAGGTGAAGACAAAGGGTCTTCCCATACTGTGATCAGTGTCGGGGCTCCAGTCAACAGTCATTCACCCTACAAAATGCAAGAAGCCATCTCTATCATGTGCTGTGCGGTCTTCACAGCCTGTCTGTGGTCCGGGTCTGGGTATATTTCTATTTTGAGGCTATTTGCTTGAGTCAATTGGCATCTTTCTATGAGCTCAAGCTAGTGAAACCTTGTACTCTATTGCGCCGCCATTAAAAGCAGCCTTAGTGCATTGCCGTATGGTGCCTAATTGGTTATTTCTAAAAGAGCTGGTGGGGGTCGAGGAGCTGAGTCGGGGAGGGGTTTGGAAGAACCACGAGAGCCTCTTCTCTTGGCACTGACCTGGGCTTGGGTTTCCACGCCTCGACTGGTTGCCCTCGACTTTCTTGTGCTTGTCATGCTCAGTGGAAGGAGTCCAAACCTCAAGACACAAAAGAAGAGTTCACTGTGGAGAACAGGCAGCAGGCCCGGCAGGGAGGGCCTCCTGAGCTACTTACCTGATCTGACTGGAGGCCAGTGGCAGTATGTTATGGGGTTCCTGGGAGTTGAACGTGCTGCTCCGGGAGGCAAACTGATTCTCCGCACCAGTAACCAACCCAAATAGAACCTGCAGGTAAGACACGGAGAGCACGTGAGCATCGTAGGGTGAGCCTCTCACACGTCACTGCCTGGTTATTCTGTCTGGGAGAATGAACTTTTAAGTGCTAACTTTTTCAAAAATCTCAAAGCCACGTAGTTCTTTTCAGAGCTTCCTTGTGTAGCCCTGGCTGTCCTGGAACTCTGTAGACCAGGCTGGCCTCAAACTCCTAGAGATCCACCTGCCTCCTGAGTGCTGGGGTTAAAGACATGAGCCACTGCACCCAGTCCACATTTAGTGTGTGTGTGTGGGGGAACGCATGCACGCACGCACGTGTGTCCGTCCATTCATATCCACACGCATTTAGAGGTCAGAAGATGACTTTGTGGACTCAGTTTCTTCAGACCTGGGTCCTGAGGACTGAAGCTAGTGGCACCTCCTTTACACACTGGGGCTTCCTACTGGGCGTGTAAATAAACTTCACCAACCCAACACGGCTTTCCCAGCTCATGGCATTTTACCTAATTCTCTTCTAGGAAGTGGCTTTCCCCCCCTCCCTCCTGTGCATGGAGAACTCTAGCAGGTTTGTCTTCTGAACCCAAGACACTTCAGTCTCATCTTTGGTTATGTGGAGCATGTTGTAACCCAACTTACTGAAGTCCGCTGCACCAGGCGGTTGAGGTTGCTGTTGAGATGTGGTGTGAAAACATCTAGGTCGAAAGGGTCAATGAGGGCCTCCAGCCTGTCGGTCATCTTCTCAATTCTGAGAAGAGTTAGAAACGTTATTCTACACTTCAGGACAGGAAAGAACTTGACAGGATTTTACTCCAACAGAAACCCCAGAGGTGGGACTTCCTCGGCTAAGTTGCTTAGTGTCCTTAGACAGTCAGCCTGACATGAGGCTTATGTCCAGTCCATGCCTGCCACATACAGGACTGAGGTATTGCTGGCTTCACCTAGCTGTGGAATGTGTTCACCAGGTCTTATGTAACCCAATCAATGTGCAGGATGTGGCAGGCTTTGGGACATCTCTGGAAGGGGACTTCAGATGGTCTTTAGCTTAGGATGTAGCCATGCAGCAACATAGGCTACTGAAAGGGCTAAGATGATACTGGACTCCAGCTCAGAGGCACAAGACACCAGTGTGTCCCTTAGCATGGCCTCCGCTGCCCCAGTGTTCAGCTGATAGAGAACAGCACAGTGCAAGATCATGTTTCTTTATTGCTGGCCTGGACAAAGATCCAAATCCTGGACTTGAATGCTCTGCTCTTCCACCACTATAAAACGGGAAAATCCCAAGAGAAACCCTCCTAAGTAGGGTACTGTCCAGTAACTGCATCAGGAAGAGGCTGCTATGGGGCTGCCCGAGTAGGCATAGTCACCTGGAGTCTGCCTTGTTCCGGCTGCTCTTCACTTCCTCCCCTTTGCTGGTCAGAACGATGTTGAGGTAGCGTAGGTCATAGAGGAGCTGCAGGGCTCGGTTCTGGGTCATTGGGAATGTCCCTTCTTTCTGCAAGTGAAGGCTGGCTGGTGAGGGGTGATTCCTTACATGGTTCCGTGCTTGGCACTACAGCTCGGTACAGTTTCAGAAGGTGCTGCTGACACCTTCTGTTAAATAGAACCCAGTCTTAAAAATTTCAGCATGGAAAAGACCCAGCCTTTAAAAGCAGGCTCCTAGATGAAAGTGGCCATCGAAAAGGGGCAAGGCCTTGCCTGAGGAGGTATGTGAATTCCGAGCCTCAAGAGAGATCAATGAATTCTTCCCCCAAGTCAGGATTGGCCCTGCCTTTAAATGTTCCCAATGAAACAGTGAGTCAAGGGTCAAAGGCACAGGTGCGGCTGAGGCTGGGAGGCTAGGGTTTCCTTGTCCTAAAGGGAACCTCTGGGTTCCTCCCTCTCACCTGCTTACAGTTGATCCTGAGTAGATCAAGGGATTTAAAGATTTGCCCAGAGCCTGCAATGGCAAATGGCGGCACTGGGGCCAAAACTCTGCCCTTTTTACTGTGAAAGCTTTTACCCTGTCCACCAATCCTGAATAATGAACTTGGTGATGCCATTTGACCTTGAGAAAAAGTCAACCTGCAGAGGCAATGATTCTATTTTGAACCCTTTAAACAAACTACCCAAATCCAAGACAAAGGTCTTTTGGTTTGGATACCCACCTTTATCTGGTTTTCCTCTGTGAGTTGCTCGTAGGCAGCTATGACTTGGGCCATGCAGGTCTTCAGCATCTCCTGTAGGGTGACCTTTGGCAAGGCATGGCCTCCAACCCGATTAACTTCCTGGCATAAGCTAAACAGGAAGGATTGTACGTACCAGGACGGCTGAAAGATCAGAACAACACAACATTGCTAACTGCATCCAGCAGGCCACATGTATCCCTCACAAAGGACATCTACCTGAAGACCACTCAGCTGCTCCTCAGACGGTACATATGGAAATGGCTTTCCAAAACCATTTTGCTTCCCCAGAGAAGTTTGCTCCCTTTTGCAGCTGAAGTACTCGTGACAGTGGGACGAACTCACCTGAGTAGGGAGGCGGATCTTAGAGGTGACACTGCTGCCATACTCTGTCTCCTCTTGAATTTCTAGTTCATCCCAATTGGTGGCAGTGGCCAGGACTGAACCAGCATCACTTAGAAGCAATGATTGAGTGAATCCACAAATCAGAAACTGGTGGTAAAGAGAATAGCCATGTTAGTTCCCAGGGCCTTTTCTGTGCAGTGTTGGTTTAAAATGACCAGAGTGTGGGTGGTGAGCAGCCAGCACTACTCTCCTGGCAAGTTAACAATCAGCAAGGATATGGAGCTGTTAGCCATCATTGTGATGCCAAGTGTCACCTGGTGGGAGACCCTGGGAATGGCATAAAGTAGTGGTATTGACACGGGAAAGAAGCAGGGTTCCTTGTCCAGCTTGGGGAAAGGAAAGCATGCTGTAAGAGCTAGGCTGAAGGCCAGGAAAGAGCTTACATCCGAGCTGCCTGACATATATTCTGGGAGCTATGAAGTAAGCATTACTGTCTCTAAACCTCACTGAGAACAGCAAGACTGGTATAAGACCAAGAAGTTCTCTCACTCACTTTCACAAGTGCTGAGCTCCAGACACGGTAGGCTATCACGCTCTGTTGGAGCAGGACTTCCTTTACTTCTTGCCACTGGGCCTGCATGGGGAGGACATCTTGAGCTTTCCCCTTTCCCTGCTTTTTCAGAGCCCTCATCTCCCTTGCAGGCTTTTCAGAGCCCCCACACTTTCCCACAATACACTGCTTTAGGTGAGGGCACAGTTCTCCCAGGGACTGGCAGAGTCTGGCCATGAAGAGGACTGCATGCAGCTTGGTGCTGTGAAGGACATCCTTTTGGTCTTGTGTGACTTCTTCAATGGTCCGAAGCTCTGCCTGGATGCAGCCCACAACGGACTTGATACAGGCCACGGACTGAGTACGCAGCATGTCCTGTACAGTCCCGGCATCTGCATATCTATCAAAGGCAGAGTTCTTAGCCTGGTGCATGGGGGTAGTATCTGTGAGCAATGGTGTGTCACTGGAGGGAAGGTAGGCCAGGAGGTCATCCAGTTTAACTTTCAGCTTAGAATCCAGGGCAGAACAGAAGTTCTGGACACAAGGGCTGATTGCTTGGGCTTTCATGGAGAGGCCATTATTGGCAAACTGAGCCCGGTTTGCTACGCTGACCCAGGCAGCATCAGGAGGCAGGTCGTTGGGGCTCTCGGACCAGAGGAAG
The DNA here is from genome assembly GCA_019843965.1 of Rhynchomys soricoides. NCBI lineage: Eukaryota > Metazoa > Chordata > Mammalia > Rodentia > Muridae > Rhynchomys > Rhynchomys soricoides. The sequence continues at coordinate 1,707,332 of JADRCH010000053.1, read as the reverse complement.
AGAGACATGTTCTGTTCAAAGTGGACATGCTTATTCAATGTGGAGTTGTTGGTCTCCAGTTCCTGCAGAGCGGAGACTAGAAGCTCTTTGGAGCTGTTGGCGATGGAGTCAAAGCCTTCTCTGGTCAGTGTCTACAGAGAATGAGAGCAGAGGTTTAGCCAGCATTACTTTATGGAAATTTCCAAATGAGTTGAAGTGGCAATTTATCTTGGCATTCAGAACATTCTCTACAACCCTCGCAGTGACTGTTTAAAGCTTGACCACACAGGTTCAGGTGTTAACAGCTGGGTCTCAGTTGGTGGCACTACTTAGGGAGGTTGTGGCAACTTTTGGGGGTGGGCTTAACTAAAGCAAGGACACTGGGGTGTGTTCTGAGGATACATATCTTTGTTCCTCTCCCCCAACCCCCATCCCATCTGCTTCCTGTTTGCCATGCTCTGGTCACGAGTTCTGTCTCACCACAGGCTCCAAAAGAGCCAAGTGACCATGCACTGAACTCTCACAGCTCTGAACTAGAATAATACATCGTTCCTCAGATTATTTCTGTCAGCCATTTGGTCACAATGATGAGAAAAAGAACCAATACTGTCAACACTGTGGCAAAGAGCAAAGACAGCAACCCCGAGGGGCGCCCGACAACGGCCTGCTATCTCGGAAACCTAGGTTTGGTAAGAAATAGGGAAAGGAAACATTTAATAAAATAAACGAGGGAGGTTTTAACATAGTCAAGAGGCCACACGGGGCTTGAGTGTGAGGCTGTCCAAGTCAAGAGGCCACACGGGGCTTGAGTGTGAGGCTGTCCAAGTGATGCCCACTGTACCTGTAACCGATCCAGGAAGAGCTGCTGCATCAGGTCCTCCCAGAACAAGAGCGGCTTCTCCAGAAGCCGCTGACACACCACCTCCCAGCTGTGGCTGGCAGACTCGTTGGTAAGCAAATCCCATATGGCATCCCTGATGCCTGCCAGACCTTTCATGCTCTTTACGTACATAAGCAGATTGCCGATCCCATTTTTAATGTCTTCACTGCACCTGTAACAAGACCACTTTCCTTAGGCTCTACTGGATTCCTGACTTTTGTATTTTTTGTTTGTTGGTTGGTTGGTTTTTTAAAGATAGGTTAACTATATATTCCTGGCTGGCCTGGAACTTGCTATGTAGTCCAGGCTGGCTTCAAACACAAAGAGATCTGTCTGCCTCTGCTTCTGGAATGCTAGGATTGAAGGCATGTGCCGGCACACCTGGTCTTCAATTTGTGGTTTTCACATCATTGTAAAGGAAACTTCTTAAGACTCCATTCGAAACCTCTGACCTGAGTATGCCGGCACATTCCTAGCTGGGCGGACGCTGGGCGTCTGTAGTACTCTCAGCAAGCCAACTTTCTGGAGCCTCAAGGTACAGCTTAAGAGTAAAGACACACTTAAAAGCTCAGAGTATTTGGTATTCGAACCTAAGAAAAAAAACCTCTGCGTAACTGTTTTGGAAAATAAATTATCTTTTAAAGATTTTATTTCAAAATGTGTGCGTGCGTGTGCCTGTGCCTGTATGTATGTATGTGCGCGTGCGCACGAAAGTGAATGTACAAAAATGGAGGTCCCTCAGAGGTCAGATGCAACAGCTCCCCTTGGAGTTGGAGTTAGGTAGGTGGATGTGAGCTGCCTGACATGGCTCTGGAAACTGAACCCAAGTCTGGAAGAACAGCAGGTGCTCTTTAACTGCTGAGCCTTCTGTCTAGCCCACAGAAAAAATAGCTTCCCGATTCTCCCACTGTAGGTACTAAATGGGTCCAAAGGTAGCAGTGTACCCCGCGGGGGTAGCAGACACGTGGCACATTACCCCATGACTGAGAACCAGCTTATGCCTGCCAGGTGTGGTCACTTTGAAGGCTGTGTGCAGGTCAAGCCTCAGGGGTGCTGTCTGTCTGCTTACATGTCGATCCATTTCTGCAGCGTGTCTTTCAGGTACTCCTGGCTGATAGGATGTGCGAGAGTTCGTAGCATGGGCTGGAACTCGGTAACAGAGGCTGGCAGGTATCTGAACCAGCCACACAGCGTCATCTCCCCTTGTAGGGTGCTGATGCCCTTTCCTAGAGAAAAGGCCAAGTGAGAAGAATCCAGGCTGGGCTTTGAACAGCATCTTAAGAGTTAAAAACCCATGAGGGAATTTCCAAAAACCTAAGTCATCCACCCACCCTAGAGAAAGTGTGTCAAACCGGAAAAGGGTTAAAGGAATTACAGGGAATGTCAGTCCCTGTGTATGGCAGTGTCTCCACACTCTGCTGTTCTGCTAGTTAAGAACAGTACAGGCCAAGAAGAGAGAAAGGAGGGCAAACAGGGAGGGAAGGAAGGAGCGCTGTGTACGCACGCTCTTCACCTGTGTGTTTGTGTGTGCGCATGCTCGGTTGTCCCCCCCCCCCCCCCCCCCCCCCCCCCCCCGGTGTGTATGTTTGAGGTGGGGTCTTGCCAGGTCACTTAGGCTGGTCTCCAAGCCTGAGCCCCAGTGATCTCCTTGCTTCAGACGTCTGAGGAGCTAGGTCTACAGGTGCAGGCCACTGTGACCGACATTTCAACAACAGAGCTTAAGTTATCAAAGAAAAGTCTAAGCGATTCATTTCCCTTTCCTTAGCATCCTAGATCACGTGAAGACCTAAGGGAACAACCACTGACAACCTGTCCTGCCCGCTGAGTCTCTTGGTTATCCTACAAGCTTGGGCAGTGCTCCTTGGGAAGTGCCTTTTACTGTACTCTTGAAGATGCCACTCAGAGTTCGTACATCTGTTTTCTGTCGGGGCAGGTCAGTCAGTACTCACCTTTCACGAAAGGGATAAAGAAGTACATCCCACCATGGAGGTGGTAGGGTGGTGGTGGGCTGGGTGTCTCAAAGCATAAGAAAGCGGTTTTACTCAAAGATGAGATCCTGGTAGTAATGATCCTGTACTCCCTTCCTGTCTACCTTTGGCTGCCTCCTTTGCTGACTTTGCTGATGGTTCCACCTCACCCTGCAGCCCTACCATTACAGGAGTCTGCTTCATTCTCTTTGCTCACTGATACATCTGTGGGTACAAATGCTGCCACCTGCAAGCATGCTGCAGGTTGGTGTCTCTGGGGACACCTGCTTACTCCTCAGTCCCGTTGCAGGGTCTCAGTGTTGTTCTTCAGTGTCCCATCCGAAAATGGAAACCCATCCCAATTCCCAAACCAGTTCCCCTTCTAGTTAACTTGGACGCCTCCCTTCCCACATGTTCCAGAGATCGACTGGCTTCATCTCTATGGCCCCCTTCCAACCCAAGTCCTCATCCTATGACCCTGGACCATGGTGACAGCCTCCTGTTAGCTCTCTGCACCTATCTGCCCTGCAGGACACCACTGCCACAAAAACATTCAATTATAGCTGGGAAAACGCTACTCCAAAGAAGTATGGGATGCAGGGGACAGATGGCAGAGGGAGCACACTAAGCCTGCAAGGACATGGAAGGATGCCCTGATCTCTGAATAAAGTCCAACCTCCCATCTGGCCCATTTGACTGGCTTTTCCCTGACCCCCCCGCCACGCCTCAGCCCTCGTCTTACTAGATGCTCCCCCCCCCGGCCCCCCAGAACCCTCTTCTGCCAGCTCTCTTCAGCTCCTCAGTTACACTGACTGGGGACTCATCTTGTTTTACCCGGAGCTCTCTTCCCCTCCTCACTCGATAATTCCTTTCCATCTTTAGCTTCCAGTTTAAGATCACCTTCCTAGGAAAGTCCTCGGTGGCTTAGGGAGATCCTTCCAGTGTTCCTACGCACCTGTACCGTGCATTTACAGCAATGGCTATGGCTGACATCAAACAGCAACCTGCACGCACCTCGAAGGTTCAGCACCTCCTTTTACAACTAAGCTATGATGTCCACAAAGCAGGGGTCTGAATCTTCCCGGTTCACTGATTTATCCCCAGAGCATGGCACAGTGACTGGGAAACGGCAGATCAGTTGAATGAATGAGGGAAAAGCTTACAAGCTCACCAGTGGGATGCTGCCTTGTGACTGTCTCCAGGGTAGAAAAGAGCAAGCCACAGGGCAGAGATGGGTCGGGGAGCACACCTTCTGGCAGAGTGTAGAAAAGGGCATGTGCTTGGTTCAGAGTGGTAGCCAGCAGCTCCACCAAAGAGCAAATCTGGGCTTTGATGCTTGCACCTGTAAGAAGAAGGCACCCTCTTGTAAACAGTTCCCTTTAGCAAGGCTGACCACAGAATGCTGCTGCCTCAGACTCCCCTGGCACTCACCGCTCCATTCCCTCTAGAAGAATCACATTTTAGAGGAAAGCACACCCACCGTGGTGAGGCTGGTTCAGGAGTGTCTGAATAGTGGCCTTTCTGGCCATCAGGAAGTCTGTGAGGGCTTGGCGGGGAGAGCTCTCCTCCAAGAGCATTATGGAGCACAGGGCCTCAGCCACAGCCTGGTCCGACACTGCCTGGCATCTGAGCAGCATCTTGCTTTCATGCAGAATAGTTGACCTAGAAAGAATCACAAAGATCAACAAGGTGAGCCGGGCAGTGGTGGCGCAGGCCTTTAATCCCAGCACTTGGGAGGCAGAGGCAGGCGGATTTCCGAGGCCACCCTGGTCTACAGAGTGAGTTCCAGGACAGCCAGGGCTATACAGAGAAACCCTGTCTCGAAAAAACAAAACAAAAAAAGAAAAACAAACAAAAAAAAAAGATCAACAAGGTGTAGCTAACATTTCGGGTGAAGCGTCTCAGTGCATAAGGAGAAAAGACAGACTCCTGGGACACTGTAGGTGTTAAGTGAGCTCCAGGGCTGCCATACTTACCGGAAGTGGCTGGCTGCTGCCACCTGCCGGATGAGGATGGGAAATCTCGAGAGGATGGGGCTGTATCTGGAGCTAGAGGAGTCCAGCTGCAGCAGGCTATGCAGGTGGCAGCAGAGCAGGTAGAGCTGTGTGGCCTGGAGGTGCTGCGAGGCTTCCATGGCGCTCCAGATCTTCTCCGGGATCTCTAGCAGTAGTTTAATCTGGGCAGCCATTGTGTAGAATTTCTCGGACGGCGGTTGTGGCTGAAGGGCAGAAGACTGTCAGAAGAGCAAACAGAAAGCATAGCTGCTCCGTCTACACAGGCTTGGGGGAGAAGTTGGGAAATGCTTTAAGATCTGAAGCTTTGCCACGGGTGGTAGTGCACACCTTTAATCTCTGCACTCAGGAGGCAGAGGCCGGCAGATCTCTTTGTGAGTTAGAAGCCAGCCTGGTCAACATAGCAGGTCTACACAGAGAAACCCTGTCTTTAAAAAACAAACCTGACATTTTCATTAAACTATACTTAGTACCACTCAGCTTGCAGGGCACTGAAGTCTGACCAGATGGCATCTCATCATCTGGTTATCAGTAGGAGGGAGGGGCATCTCACCATCTGGTTATCGGTGGGTGGAAGGGAGCTTTCATACAAGCTTCCTCCTTCCTCTCCTTTCTCTTTAAGGTCACCAAAGATTTCTTGTTGACTGTTCTTTACCACCCCTGCACCAGATCTTCATCTGGCTGAGTCCTCAGGCCTCTCATCTGCCCTTTTACCTCGAGCCTGTTTTCAGTAGTGGAGTGTGGGTTGCAGGTAAGGGATGGGGGCTAGCTCTGGCTCGTTTGTGCTCCTCCCCATCTGCAATGGGAGGTGAGCAGGCTGAAACATACATAAGATGTTAACAGTTTGATCGTGGACTTCCCAGGCCCATAAGTGCGGGGAAAGTAAATTTATGGATTATCCAGTGTTAAATATTTTGTTGCAGCAGCATAGTTGGCCAGAGATGTCAATGTTCCAAATCTCAGTTGTCCTGAGGAAGAGCCACAGAACTATTCTTCAGAACTATTTTGTTAAACGGACATTTGGTGATTAATTACCTTTATGCTAAAATATTTTCTACTGCCATTCTAAATTATTCATATTAAAAAATATTCAAGTTCCCATGGATTCATTTCTTTAATTAGAACATAAACTTCAGGAAAGGATTGGAAGGCTCCTGTTCGTGATTTGAATGGAGAGGGCATTCCCCCAGAAATGCATCAGCCATAACTATGAAAATCAATATATTTCTAATACCAGGCCTACGCAGTTGAAGCTAGCCAGCTAAGTCTGTCCGTTTGAGGAGGGGGCTGTACTTACTGCATAGCTTAGGGAGTCACGGGCAGACGTAGTTCCAATCTTCTTTGGGCTATGACATTATACTACCCATTTTTTTGGCTTGGGTTTTCTGACACCCACACAGCACGAGAAAGCTAGCTGCACATGTGGGTTAGTGTGCTTTTGTAATTCCTTCTGTTACAGTACATTCTCGTAGGTTAAAACTATTCACCCTCTGCTCATTCTTAAGCCAACACCCAATGTTAGGATGTGCTTCCCACCCCTTCGATCCGCATCGGGTCAGTCCAGGATGGCCTGAATTTTCTAAACCAGAATTTTCTAAACCAGCCTAAAATGAAACTTCACCTATTAAAAGGGGGCGGGCCTGAGGGCTGAGGCTACTCTCCCCCAATTCTCCAGGCTCGGGTGCAGGGTGCGATGAGGAATGACTGACTGACAGGAAGGTGTGTGCGAACGGGAGAGATCTGTTCTTGACTGTCGAGGGACCCCTGGCGTTTTCAGTTAAAAGGTAAGGAGAGCGCAGGGAACCCACGGGAGGCGAGGGAATCGTCCGGAAGTCCGGGAAGACTCCTGGAGCAAAAGGCCGGCTGACTTTTCGGCAGCGGACCAGCGTCCCGAGGAAGGCCCGCAGACGTCCCCCAGGAGCACACAGCGGCGTGAGGGGCGGGCTCCTCCGGCGGAAGGTGAGGAGTGGGGTCCGCCGGGCGGCGGGACGTGGCGGGTTCGGATCCCGGACTGACCTGCGGGGCCCGTGGGACCCGGGGCGCCGCGGAGCCGGCCTGGCGGAGGCGGGCGCAGTACTGATCGGTGGCCTTCACGGCGTCCACCAACCCCTCGGCGCAGCGGCGCATCTGGCCGATGGTGTCCGCCGCCTCGATCAGGTCGCGGTACCGCTCGCCCACCATCTGCCGCAGCTCCTCCTTCTTGTGCTCTATCTCGGCTCGAACCTGGCGCTCCAGCCCGCGGATTTCCTCCGCTCCGTGAGTCTCGAAGAGCGCGTTGGGATCGCGCAGATCCAGCCGCTTCAGCGCGGAGGAGGCGGTGGCGGCCGCCATGGTGCTAAGCCACGGATCCTCCAGCCGCTTCCGCCTGCCAGCCCCGCCCCGCCTCCCGCCATCATTGATGAGGGCGGAAGTGCTTCCGCCAGGTCGGGAGCCTCTGTCCTCCCAGGGACTGAACCTCGGTGCCAGTGCTGCTCTTAAGAGCTTGTTTTTAATTATTACAACCTCCCTTCCTTCCTTATCTTCCTTTCCCTCCGCTCCTCCTTTCCCCCCTCCTCCCTGGTCTCACCCAATGTGTGCGCGTGTGATAGAAACAATCGCGCGTGGAGGTCACAAGTTGCAGGAAGCTCCTTCTGCCATGTGGGTCTCAGTATAGAATTTTAGGTGGAATTTTATCGGATTTGGCGGCAATCGCCTTTGCCTGCTGTGTCATCTCGCTTACCCCGAGCTCTTGTTTCTTTAGAGAAGCGAAGTTGTTAAGGTTGCGGAGCTGAACCGGTAATTGCTGGTCAAAGTCTTAGTGACCCGGAGCCCCTTACGTCGCACCCAAACCCTTCCTTACCTGGGGAGAGAAGAGCTTCACAGGGGAGTTCATTGTGGTAACGATGCACCTATGGTCGTGTTGCTGTCAGTCTTACGTGCGTGCACTCTTCTGGCTTCGATAGACCATCACATCAAACAGGCACGGGCCTTAGGACTCGCCAGCTGGAGGTCTGAGTGACGGCTGTGGTCCACCTTGTGAGCAGTCCGAAGGCATAGCTGCCTAGGTCTTCTATTTTATTTAAATATTGTTTAGTAACCACGAAATGGGTTTTCCTGTTACAGGCCTCCTGTGATGGAGACCGATGGGGAGTCCATGATGCCAGAGGATTGGACATTCTAAGATTGGCCCAGTAAGAAAACCTGGACATTCTGACTTGCTGTTCATAAGTCCATTCAGGACCCTTTGTTTTTTTGAAAAGTTTGCTGCCGAGGAATTCATACCTAGGTTAACACAGAGAAAACAGTATTATGTGTTCAGCAGCCCTGTACCACACACAGCCTCTGTGTTTTCTCTCCCCTTCACCACTGCCACTATTTCAAGGCAAATGTCACAGCGATAGATTGATATCTAAATAAGGGGTTTACTTACAACATTCTAGCAAGAAGAGTTTCTGCTCTATGCGCAACAAAAGCGCAGGGAATTTTATTTACCTTGGAGAAAGGGGTTTTCTCAGAACTCATAAGCCACTTGCCTCTAGAAACTGCCTACGTGTCAGAGTTCCCCAGTACAGCGCGCCCTCTGGTGGCGCAGCTGTAACGTGCAGTCCTTTCTATAGTCTCCCTCTGCAGGCTGCTTTGTTGCTGTTTTGCTTCTGAGCCTGCAGAATCTGCCTTCTGTGTTTGGGAAGCGCTTCTCTGTCTGACAAGAGCTTTCCCCAGGACTTCCTGCACCTACTGTACCAGCCTGGGACCTGGGACTGGTCCACAAGACCTGCCTTGGCCTTTGGAGGCAGCGATGCCCTGGTGCAGGGATTTCATCCTAGTAAAGGCTAGGTATCACCCACAACATCTACTGTGCAGAAGTGGCAGGGATAATGGCTGCAGCTATGTAGTCTCAAGTGCCAGCGCTGGTGATGGGTATCTGTAGGTTGGATCACCCTGTGGTATACTTTGCTCCTGTCTCCTCAGTTTAGTTGCACATCCTGCCCAGCAGCTCCCCAAAAGCTGCTCTATGTCTTAGTGATACATCCATTTTCTCTGAAAATCAGAACTGTGGTCTATAGCTTGCCTTGGGAGTCTAACACTTGTTCTTCAAGCTTCCAGCTCCACAAGAGTTAGCTAACGCCTTTCCTACACTGAGGGGAACACGACAGGCTACAGATCAGTTAAGTGTGGGACCAGGGGCTTCCTGTGTGATGGCTCCGGAAAAGGCCACACTGCCCAATGTGTCTTGAGACCAGGGTTTGCTTTCCCATCTTTTGTGCTGAGTTCTTCAGGCTTGCCTGAAGATGCCACTGGTGCCTCTCTTCCTGAAGAAGGAACTGCTTCTCAGGGCTTTTTCCAATGTCTTCTCAGCCTGGGAACTGGAAAAGCTCCCCAGGCCTACAGGAGATGTGCCCTTGACTCTGCTCTTTAAGCCTCCAGGCTTTACCTCTGCATCCAGAGAGCAGCCCCCTCCTTTCCTGATGCTGTCTGCCTATCAATCAGAACTATCCAAACCAGCAACTGAGCCGAGGGCTCGGCCCAAGCAGCTAGAGCGGGCACTGTGCTGGGATGTTGGGGACAGAGATTGCTTAAGCTGGTAGGAAGCTCAGGGTACTGCTGTAATTTAGTTTATGAGCCGATGTAGGTATGTGTCAAGTGAGGTTTTGATTTTACTTTATTATTATTTTACTTATGAATGTGTGTTTGTGTGTCTGGGCATGTTTGTGCAGTGCCTACAGAGACCAAAAGAGGGTTCAGATCCCCTGGAGCTGAAGTCACAGGAGACTGAGCAGGAAACCAAATTCCAGTTGTCTGTAAGAGCATCTAGCACTCTTAACGGCTGGGCCATCTCTCCAGCCCCTTCAGTATCAGACCTTCAGTAGTAGAAAGACTTCTAGTATCAGTCTTTCTTCCTTCTAGCTTAAACCTTGAAGTTGTAGCCCTTGGAATCAAAGAGGCATTCCTCCATAGCTCTAGCTGGCATTTAGAGCATCACAGGCCCTTTGTGTCTATCCTCTCTGGTTCTCACAAGGATCCCATGCAGAGGGGACATCACAGACAGCTAAGGTTCCATTGGACTGAGTAACCTAGCTGAGGTCACCAAGCCGCTTGAAGGCCAAGCCTGTTGTCATAGTGTCAGCTGAACCTAGAGTCACCTGAGAAGACCAAAGCTCAAATGATGAACTGCCTTGCTCAGATTGGCTTGTGGGTGTGTCTGTGAGGCATGTCGTAAGATTGCTAACTGATACTAGGGCCCAAGCCTCGGGAGTAGTACCGCTCCTGGGCAGGACTTGGGCGCTATACGAAAGGTAAGCAAGCCAGTAAGCAATGTATTTCTGTGGTCTCTGCTCCAGGTTCCTGCCTTGCGCGCCTGACCTGACTTCCCTCAGTGATGGACTGTGATCTGGAAGTGAGAGATTGTAACCACGAGCTTTTCCACTCATGCCCCCAGTTCCCGAAATAATGACACTTACTATGTATGGATAAATGCCTAGGCCACAAGCTTGGGCTTGTTCCTCCAGTAGATTGAAGCTAATTAACCCCTTTATTCTATTCTATGAGTGCCACATGGCTAGTTACCTTTCCTCCGTTTCATGTGTCTGTTCTCAGGGTTTGGGGCAAATCTCTTCCCTAACCTGACTCTATCCCAGAGTTCCTCTCTTCCTACCTGAACGCCCACTTCCCACCTCAGCTAAAGGCCATTAGCTTTTGATTGACAGGTAATGTTTCCCTACAGACAAGAGATTCTCTCTCCATAAGATGAAATAATTCTCCAAGTTGTTTTTGGCCAGAATGTTTGATCTGAGCAACAGAAAAGCAAACAGGGACGCTTGTCTTCAGTGCCTTGGCAGTCAGCTTGCCTCTAGAAGTCCTTATCCAGTACTGAAGTCTCCTGATTAGCTTTAAAGGGAGATTTCAGAGTGTCAAGATGACCCAGCTGACCAACGTTCACATGGTCCCCACACTGTTCCCTTCACTCCACCTGAGCTGAGATCGCTTCAGTTGTAGTGACAGACTGGGGAGCACAGTGCAGCCATACCTGCTGGGAAAGTGTCGGGACATTAGAGGGAGGACTGTGTCTCCAAGCTGGGGACACACCGTGTTTTTCTCTAGGCTTGTCCGTGTGTACCCTTGTCTCACTGAGGACACTGAAGGAAAAGCCTTATCCTCAGCTTGATTTGCTCCTTCCCTCAGGCTAGCCTGGAGCTCAGCATGTAGCCCAAGCTGGTCCGGAATCCATTACAACACTCCCGCTTTAGCCTCCTGAGTGCAAGGGTTGCAGGTGTGAGAGGTCGTATTTTTATGGTTTAGGTGTGTGTGTGTGGGGGGCAGAGTTTCTCTGTATAGCCCTAGGTTGACCTTGAGCAAAGCTTGGGGTCATAGGCATGTGCGACTTTGCTTGGCTCTTCCTTATTAAAAAAAAAATCAACCTATTTTTATTTTATGCATGTGAGTGTTTCGTCCGCGTGTGTGTCTGTGCACCATACGCATGCAGTACCCATGGAGGCCAGAAGAGGGTGCCAGAACCTCTGAGAGTTGCAGTCAGAGTTGGGAGCCACCATAAGATGCTGGGGACAGAGTCCATGTGTCCAACTCTCCAACTCCTCATCCTTCTTACTTTTTAATAGAAATATGGAAAACTAGCCAGAATAATCCTTAAAAGAGAAGAATCTTGCTGTACTTTGGACACTGAGTATCCCCCTCGAGTCCCCCAGGCAAGAGGTTTTGTTCCATCACTAGGGTGGTATGTGGAGTCTAATGTGAGCTCTTAGGTCATTATGAGCATGCCCTTGAAGGGGACCGTGAGATCTTTGCCCTCTCCTTGCTTGATCTTTGCTTTCTGGCCATGAGGTGAATGCCCTTTTCAGCTACATGCTCTCACCGTGATGTACTCCCACTGTAACGTGCTCCCACTATGGTGTGCTCCCACTGTGATGTGCTGCCTCACTTCAGGCCCACAGCAATGGGTTCAACGAATCACTCAAACTGGATAGAAAGTAGCCCTTTTCTCTTTTTAAGTTGTTTGCTTCAGGTATTTTGTTACAGTCACAGGAAGCAAATGAAGAAAGGTTTTTAACAGAGTTTCACAGATACTATGTCTCCTCCTTGGGGCAGTCTATGACCAGGTACCTGGGAAACCGACCCATGAACTTTGGCTCTCATTCAAAATGACCCAGCTGATGCTTTGGAACTATGCATGCTTTCAGGGTATATAATGCCAAGGTGTCTACATAAAGGACGCACAGGAAAAGGAATGCAGGACTATGTGTGCTAGAGAGTGATCTCATCCAGATCCGGTTCCAACCGGTCCCAAACTCCTCTCGGATGTGAGGTGCCTGCGTTCCCGCTTGTATACATAGACCAGAAAGGGGAACCTGCCCCCATTCCTTCTGTGGAGGGAACGGTAGTCACATCTTGTGCATGCTCAGACAGGAGATAGTGAGGGAGCGAGACAGACTCACTTGAAGTGGAAAGTGGAAATTTAGCTCTGGCTAAAGGAGGAAGCAAGAAGGAAGGGGAAAGGGGAAAGGTGGGGGAGGGGTGGTGTTGAGGAAGCAGAGGATAGACCGTGTCAGTGAAAGCCGTGTCGGGTTGCACAGAGGCTGGATTCTACACGCGTGCCCAGCTGGATTCGGACGTTTGGTGTTTACCCTTGGTCGGAGATGCCAATGAGATTAATGCTTGCTGACTCGACATCTTTATGGCAGCATTTATCAGCCTGTGTCTGCTGGAGGTGACATTTGTGGTACAAGGGGCTGGTGATTGACTTGGCTGTTTGCAGATGCCTGAGAGATTACCTTCCGATAACAGCTAGGCAAACATCTTTCTGGTGAAGGAGTCTGCATGTCTGGGCTCCCCGGGACCTCGGTTCTCCATTTGTGTTGGCTGTGCATGCTCCTGGCATGTGGGCTAGTTGTGTGTTGGATGCCGCAGGGAACATTTAAGTCTGATGTTGGCTTGTCCTTTTACGCCTTTCCACCCCAGCTTTACTTCCCAGTACAAAGAACAGAAGAGAACATTTGGGAATGGCCTCGGAGTCCTACCTCTAAATCTACCAAGTTGTCGTTTTTCTTTTTGTTTTTTTGAGACAGGGTTTCTCTGTGTAGCCCTGGCTGTCCTGGAACTCACTCTGTAGACCAGGCTGGCCTCGAACTAAGAAATCCATCTGCCTCTGCCTCCCAAGTGCTGGGATTAAAGGTGTGCACCACCACTGCCCGGCCTTGTCGTTTTCTTTTTGGCGATAGGATCTTGTGGAGTCCAGGCCAGCCACCAACTTACTATGTAGCCAAGGATGACCTTGAACTTCTGATCCACTTGCCTCTAGTTCTAGTGCAATGGGATTGTAGGCACACACAACCAACCTGTTCCACATGGTGCTAGGGATCGAACTAAGGACTTAGCAGCTCCTATGGTCTCTGTGGCACAGCCACAGTCAAACACACAGCTAAAGACACAGCCATGTAAAACTAGCAATAGGCAGTAGATGCTTGCCTGGAAGTGGCCATGTTCCAGTTGGTAGGACCTATGGGTCAAACCAAGCAGAGAGCCAGTGCTCACTCACCAGCCCTGGCTCACGGGCCCATTCTTTCTCGTCTCTGCTTTTACCACCACGAATCAAGTCACCAGTATCTCAGTGGAACCAGAGTTACCCTGCACTTCCTCCAGTTTCTACTCTGCTCCCCATTTAGTTCCTGTTCCTTGCTGCAAAAGCCAGCCAGATCTTCTCTGTTCATTTCTTTGAATGGTTAAGGCCTTGAATATCTACTACCCAAAACCAGGCCATCCTTTCTTTTTGGTCAGAGGCTATGGTGACGACCTTCAGAGCCCATGTGCAACCTTCTCCTTTCTCCTCCTCCTCCTCCTTCCTTCCTCTTCCCTCTCCCCTCCCTCCTCTTCCCCCTTCCTGCTTTCTCTCCCTCCTCCCTGCTCCTCCTTCCTTCTCCTCCTTCCTCCCTCCATCAGCAGTCTCCCTGGCATTTGGCTAAGACTTGGCCCCTCCCTCCTAAGTCCTTCATTCTTGCTGTCCCTTTTGCCAGATCACCCCAGGCTGGGAAGGCGACCTGGACCACTGCAGGTGAAATAACGGAGGCTCACAGTGACCAAGCTTCACTGCGCGAGCCATCCTTGCTCTGCTCTCTCCATCCACCAGTGCTCAGAGCTGATCCTGCTTCTTATCTTTATGGAGCAGGAAATTGGGGCAGGGAGGTTTTTAATTTGCTCCCAATCATGAGGAAATAGCAGAGCTGCTGTGTAAGTCAGCTGTCTGTCTCTGGAACTGGAGCCCTAGCCACTCTTTACTGCCTATGTGTTTTCATTGTAGCTTTTGTGGCTGCACTCAAATTCCAAGGTCATTTATTTGTGTGTTTTATACACACACACACATACCATACACACACATATATAGACACATACACACACACACATATATACACATACATACATATACATTCACACACATATAGACATATACACATATACAATACACACATATATAGAGACACATAGACATGAATACATACACATATATACACACATGCACACACCCAAATATAAACAGATATACATACACACACATACATACACATATATATACACACATATATACACAATACACATATACACATACAT